>JAEOAD010000048.1:13042500-13497500 GCA_036365145.1 Orientallactaga sibirica | reverse complement strand
TATTCAGGGACCTCCGGTCTCCAGGAGCTGCAGTTCATTTATTTCCAGGGCCTCTAATGCTCTGTTTACAGCTGAAACATGCTTAGGATTTATGGGAGAAATAAGACTAATTTCCCCCAAAGAGATGAGAACTGACAGTTTTATTTTTCACTTTGGAAGCATGGGGGGGGGGGGCGGGTAGTGGTAAACCAAAAAGAAAGCAGATGCAGAAAACAAATCTATGTAACAAATGCAGAAGGGATGTCAGGAACAATGCCGGGCCGTCAGGAGAGGGCTTGAGGAGGCTTAATTGGGTGGGTCATACGTCACTGTTCTGGAAAGGGCGATATAATTATTTATTGTGGCGCTGCTAAAAGCACCCGAATTCAGAGTCATCTCTCACTCAGGATGCCTCAGCTGTGCTCTTTGGGGGGAAAAGACTATTAGTGTTTATATGCAAATTCAAAATTTCTTATTATTTTAAAAATATTTTTATTTATTTAGTAGACAGAGAGAGGCAGATAGAGAGAAAGAACAGGTGCACCAGGGCCTGTAGCCACTGCAAACAAACTCCAGATGCATGCACCACCTTGTGCACCTGGCTTACTTAGGTCCTGGGGAATCAAACCTGGGTCCTTTGGCTTTACAGGCAAGTGCCTTAACCAGTAAGCCAACTCTTCAGCCTCAAAATTTATATATATTTTTTTAATGAGAGAAAGAGAGATAGAGAATTGACACACCAGGGCCTTTAGCCACTGCAATTGAACTCCAGATGCATGTGCACCTTGTGCGGCTGGCTTACGTGGGATCTGGGGAGTCAAGCATGGATCCTTAGGCTTCACAGGCAAGTACCTTAACTGCTAAGCCATCTCTCCAGCCTAACATTTATTATTACTTTTTTTCATTCTAAGTATGTGTTGGGCCAAGGCTGAGGTTAAGCCTGTTAATAAACACCTTGTCATTCTACTGGGAACAAATAAGCTTCAATGCTTAGCTGCCCACTCCTTGCTGCAAAACGGCTCCATCAAACATGAAACTCTCTTTATCTGCAAACATGGCACTGTGGCCCACACATACGAGACACCCTGCCACAGGAAAGGTGTGTTATCACATTTTGTCATGCTGAAAAACAGACATATTTACGCTGACTTGGAATTTGGCCATGCAAAAGGAAAAAAAATGTATCGTAACCCAGAAATTCTCTCCTGCTGATCTCTGGCTCCGATCATGATGCAGGAGTTTGGAGTTCAGGGGGCATTGATGAACCCCACCTTCCGGGGATGAGATGGGATCGGACGCTGAATTCTAGTTCTGCCAAGGCAGGGGGACATGTCCTGACTCCCGAAGCTTTGGGCTTCTGCCCCTAACTGCCTGACAGAGCTGTCTTTCTCCATCTCTCCTGCAGTCACAGCTCTGTGTCTGCCTTGAGCCTCAACTCTCCAAGGAACTGAATCACTTCCCTCTGAGTTGTTTGTGTTCTGACATCATTCACAAGACCAATGTGGGCCACCTGTCACGGTGACTCTGGGCTAGCCCCTCTAGAACCCAGCTTTGGATGGTCCTGTGAGCAGATCTGGCCCCTGGACACTTCAAGCCAAGGAGGTTGTCATGCCCGTCAGGCTCTGGTCCCCACATGCAAATGGGTCCTCCTCGCATCACAAGCAGACTTTGTTTGCGTATGTTTTGTCTCTGGGCTTATCTGGTTCCCCTTTGTGCCACCTTTCCTTATGTCTCTACCCACCATTCTCAATGTGCTTCCCAGCTCTCGATATCAATTACATTATAGACAGCATTATAGACACTCAAATACACCCTTCACTGCTTGATTAAAGGTGTGCACCACCATGCCCAGCTCTTTCTTTCTTTCAAAAAGTTATTTATTTAGAGAGAGAGAGAAAGAGAGAGAGAGAGAGAGAGTGTGTGTGTGTGTGACATGCCAGGGTCTCTTACTGCTGCAAGTTTGTAAGTGGCTTTCCGTGGGTGCTAGAAGATTGAACCCAGGCCCGCAGGCTTAGTAAGCACCTTTAACCACCGGCCCATCTCCTCGGCCCCTTGAGGTCAGTTACTTCCAGGCCATGACAATAACTTTCAGCGGGATACAAGACATTTTAATAAATTGAAGTATGAATCACATATTATGAAATTCCCTCTTTTAAAGTGTTTTTATAGTATAGTTGTCCCTTGTTGCTTTCAAGGGCTTGGTTCTAGAACCTCCATGTATAATAAAATCCAAGGTTGTTCAAGTTGCTTATGCAAAGTGGCACATAACCTACATCTCTTCCAGACATTAAATCATCTTTAGATGACTTATACTACCCAATAAAATGTTAATGCTGTGTAAACATTTCTTATAGTGTATCATTTAGGGGATAATATCAAGGAAAAGATCCGTATGTGTCCAGTACAAATGCACTTGAAAAAATGATTTTGGACCTGTGGTTGGCTGTATCTGAGGTTGGGAATCCCCACATGTTGACAGCTGACCTAACACCCACTGATTTATGCAACCATCACCCTACCTGATCCCTACAATTTCCTCACCCCCAAAGGGAACATCCCCTGATGTTCTCAGCCAAACATCTGTAAAATAGGACAACAATGATATGCAATATAAATGCAAATGAGCTAAAGCAGGTAAATGAACTGATGTTCAATAAACACAATTTAATTATCAATAGACATAACTTATTGTTCCAGAAGCTTCTGATCCAAGCAAATAACAGCAGTGTGTGTTGTCGTTCCCTTTCCGTTGCTGGGACAAACACTGGGCCAGAAGCAGCTTACGGGAGGAAGGGTTTATTTCAGGTTTATAGACTCCAGGGGAAGCTCCATCATGGAGGAAGAAGCTGGCTCACTTCTGCATACATCCACAGCAGAGAGAAAAACCACCATCCGCAAGCATGAAGAGCCAGAGCACATGCATCTGGAGTTCGCTTGCAGTGGCTAGAGACTCTGGCATCAATCTCTCTCTCTCTCTCTCTCTCCTTGCTAATAAATATAATATTTAAAGCTGCAGGAAATAATATGGAGGGATCAGCCTTCCCCGATGACATCATTTTGCAAAACTACAGTGGAGTTTCACAATCAGGATATTGCTGTTGATCAGGTGAAGGTAATGGATCATTTCCATCATCACAAAGTCCCAGCCTGGGGCCTATTAAAGCCCCCGTCTTCCCAGTGAATCCCCACAAGCCACTAACCCTCTCCTCTTCCTGAAAACTTGTCATTTCAATGTCACCTTTTGAACCTGGCTTCTTTCCTCAACATAATTTGCTACAAGTCCATCTATAGGGTGTGTTCTCCTTGCTGAGCAGCCGCCTGTACTGTAGACACGGCCCAGCTTATTGAACCACCTGCCCACTGAAAGGAATCTGGGTGCTTTCTGGTTTGGGCTATTGCTATCACACATATTTATTCAGACCTCACTGTTTAGAAAGATCTTATCTCTCTTTTTTTTTCTTTCAATGCAACAGAGAGAGAGAAAATTGGCCCACCAGGGTGTCCAGCTACTGTAATCAAACTCCAGACATGTGTGCCATCTTGTGCTCGTGTGCAACCTTGTGCGCTTGTGCCACCTTGTGCATCTGGCTTATGTGGGATCTGGAGAGTCAAACATGGGTCCTTGGCCTTCAAAGGCAAGCGCTTTAACCGCTAAGCCATCTCTTCAGCCCAAGATCTTATGTCTTTTATAGAGCTCATGTCTTCCTTGCAGTAGCTTTGGGAGCCAAGTTTATTGGTCCCATCTTGTACTTGGGAAAGTAGGCTTACAACACACTGCAGAGGAATACCCAGCAGAGCCAGCATTTGGCTCTCCTGGATAAATACCCTGAGCTCACTCCCTTACAGAAACCCAGTCTCCATTATTTCCAGAGTACTAAATTCGGCAGACACAAAAAGGGCAAGTTTTTGTCCTTACAGGGCTTGAAATAGATCGGGGAGTCATAGCAAAGACAAGTAGTTATTGGAATGTATAAGGAGGGACCTGAGATGAAAAGGTGACTGGGCATTCATTTCAGGCCGGAGCAGGAGGAGCTGGGCAGATGTGAATACAGAGGGAGGCAGTGACGTGGGTTCCCTGCTGAGCAGAAGTTTTCTGCTGACATTTTCCGCTGACAGCGAATGTCCCCTAGGATAGAGTCTGGGGCTACATAGTCCCATTTCCGTGTCTATTCAGATCTTCAAGATCAGCAGAGACCCATGGAATACTTTCCCAAGGTGATTTCTGTGGGTAAACGGAGGAAAATGTGCATTTGCCAGGAAGACCTGAGGAGACTGAAATGCCAGGGACTGGCGGGGGAAGGGATGCCATGAAATATGCCATAGCCTGAATACTGGGCACTGCTGTGTGACAAATGCACTGGTTGGGGTGATGGAGTCGTGGGAGCTACCTGGAACAGTGATCAGGAAATGGGGCCACACACCGAACTGGCTCTGAGAGAGGGGCGACGTTGGTGGCTGGCAGAGTGCTTCCCCATGTGCATGGTGTCATGAACTTTCATGGTCACCCCCATTTTTCCAAGAAGATAGTAGGGGCCTCCAATCCTGTAGACAAAGGGGAGGTGACTTAAATGAAATGTTCACACCTTGGGTGTCGTATTAAGTGAGATCACATGAGCTGCATGCTGACCTCGGGGCCTGGCATGGGGTACTGGCTCAGTAAGTGACTGTTACATGTAAGTAGACACTGTTTTCCCTTCCACAAAAGCTGCCCCCAGCAGCTGTCTTCCCTGCTCAGCCTAATATGGCCAATCCAGGATTTCTGTGGACTGTGAGTATGGAGCCTGGGGTCCTGCCTGTTTCCCTGTGTGTTGATCCACGGCAAGGGGCCACATTGAGGGGAGAAAGAGCTGGTTCTGGGCACTGTCTTGGCAGCTTAATGGAAGCATGTGGATGGTATCTGCTTCTCCTAGATGGCACACATCCATCTGTGAGTCCGGGCCAGGGAGCACTGGTAAAACCTGAGCAGGACCCAGAGGCACTGAGATGGGTGGACAGTCACTAGCAAGGACTCCAGATTGTTCTGACACAGGTAGGAAACTTTAGGGCCCTGCTAGGAGGGCCTGGAGAGATAGTGAGTTAACGAGCAGAGACAGTGAACATTATCTCTTAAAATAAAATTTAAATGCTTATTTATTTGTTTATTTGAGAGACGAAAGATTAAGAGGCAGATTGAGAGAGAAAGGAAGAGAATGGGCGCATCAGGGCCTCCAGCCACTACATACGAACTCCAGGCGCATGCACCACCTTGGGCATCTGGCTTACTGGGTCCTGCGGAATCGAACCAAGGTCCTTTGGCTTTGCAGGCAAACACCTTAACTGCTAAGCCATCTCTGTAGCCCAACATTCTCTAACAAATTGATTCTCTCTCTCTCCCTCCCTCCGTGTATGTGTATGCATGTGTGTATAACAGAAACATCACCAAGGCCGGGCATGGAAGTGCCTGTCTTAAATCCCAGCACTCAGGAGGCTGAGATAGGAGGATTACTGTGAGTTTGAGGCGAGCCTGGTGCCACAGAATGAATTCCAGGTCAGCCTGGGCTACAGTGAGACCCCACCTCAAAAACAACCACGACAATAACAAAAGAAACATCACTAGCGTCTATCTGTTCATCAAAACGTGTCATGCCCTTCCCAAGCATGGGGTTCAGACTGCTTGCATTGTCTCAGAGTGGGGAGACAGGACTAGACAAAGCCAGCATGTGCATTGTCTCAGAGTGGGGGACTGAGTCTGAGACGATGCCACATTCTGACTAGAGCAGAGGGTCCGTAGAAGGAAGATGAGAGGAGGTAAGGGGGCAATGGTTCCACATCTCACGCTTCCTGGGTTTTCACATTCAGGGGAAAAAAAAATGCAGCCTGGACTTCTCAGCTTTTTAGACCCTGCCAGCTTTACACCACCACTGAGCAAGTCAGGGCACACGAGACACAGTGTTCACAGTGACAGCACCCAGTTCAGGAGGGCTGGCATCACCCATCCCTGCATCTGTGAAACAGACCTTAGCTTTCGGGTGACAGAATGATGTGGTCACTGGAGCAGTCAAAAGAGGAGGACAGGGCTAGAAGAATGGCTTGATGGTTAAGGGGCTTGCCTGCAAAGTCAAAGGACCCAGGGTCAATTCCCCAGGACCCATGTAAACGAGATGTACAAAGTGGCACATGTGTCCAGAGTTCATTTGCAGTGGCTGGAGGCCCTGGTGTGCCAATTTTCTCTCTCTCTCTCCTTTCTCTAAAATAAATAAAAAAGATGAGGCCCCCACAGCTTAGTTGAGCAGGCAGGTGAGTAGCAGCGTTAAGCTTCCTGTGTCACGCTCAGCCGTGAGAGTGGGAGCTCAAGTAAGGGAGTGGGCAGTGTTCCCTGTCAGGGCTGGTGGCGTTTCCATGGAGAAAGTGACTTTCAAGCAATACACACAGTGCCACTAGCCCATGTCAAAGCTTCCTGTACATGTGGGCTCAGCCACACCCGGCTGCCTGAACTTAGCCTAGGCCCAAAGGTCTCCTGTGGCAGCAGGTTTGCAGTGACAGCTGCCTAGTGTCATTGGCATAAAGGTTTCCACCCTCATCCAACATCCTGAGGGTGGAAGCCCCAACTGTACCCAGCTGCCCACCAAATGCTACGGAGCGTCAATCTTTGAGCATCCCTAGAAGTGGCCAGGTATAGTCTACGGCTGTGGCACATGGAGAGGGACAAGGTATTTTGTTTCTCTCCAGGTTCCTTTATCTTAAGGAACTCTGTTCCTTAGCCAGAAAAGGGAGGTTGCCTAGTTGCAAAATCCTTTCTCCCTTCAGTTTTGGCTTAATTCCAGGTCAGTCTCCTTGTCAGGAACATGCCAAGAGGTCAGTCATTTTGTTTGGCCTTTTTAGACAAGTGTACACTTCACTGACTTCTTTCAACCTCTGCTCCATCTGGAGGCCAACGCCATGTTCAAAGCCATGTCCTCAAAGGGACCAAGGAGACTTTACTTGGAGATGATTCTGATGTTAGGGCCCCTGAATCTCTTTCCCTTTCTTCCTAATGTGGCTACATTGATTAAATCTCCCTTTTCTGCTTTTCACTATTAATTTGGCTCTTTGTTTTTATTTTTTTTATTTTATTTATTTTGGTTTTTTGAGGTAGGTTCTCACTCTAGCCCAGGCTGACCTGGAATTCACTCTGTATTCTCAGGGTGGCCTTGAACTCATGGCGATCCTCCTACCTCTGCCTCCCAAGTGCTGGGATTAAAGGCGTGCACCACCATGCCCGGTTCTAATTTGGCTCTTAAAAAAAAAAAAAAAAAAAAAAAAAAAAAAAGGCAGAGAGATGGTTTAGCAGTTAAGGTGCTTGCCTGCAAAGCCAAAGGATTTGGGTTCGATTCTCCAGGACCCATATAAGCCAGATGCACAAGGGGGTGCATGCATCTGGAGTTCATTTACAGTGGCTGGAAGCCCTGGCATGGCCATTCTCTTTCTCTTTCTCTCTCTGCCTTTCTCTCTCTCTCAAATAAATAAATAAATAAATATTTTTAAAAACTTTTTTATTAACCAATCTTCATACACAACACACCCTGATAATAATTCCCTCCCTCTACCTTCCTTTGTGCCCACGCTTATCCCCTCTCTACTGAGCCCCTTCTGTTTTGATGTGATCATTTGTTTTTGTTTTCATATGCAGTTCTTGTGTAGGTAGCATCAACCACTATGAGGTCACGAATGCAACGGCCACTTAAGACTAGAAGAGCTACGCCAGGCATGGTGGCACACACCTTTAATCCCAGCATGTGGGAGGCAGATGCAAGGCCATCCTGAGACTACGCAGTGAATTCCAGGTCAACCTGGGTTACAGAGAGACTCTAACTCAAAAGACCAAAAAAAAACAACCAACAAACAAAAAGAATAGAAGAGCCAAAGGATGGGGAGGAGTGCTTTAGAATGCTTTAAGTGGCCATTGCATTTTGGCTCTTATGTTCTTCCATTGGAGGGTGTGATAAGAGATGTCTTTATGTTAGCACCCAACACCCCGTTGTCACTTCTCGGCACTTTGATGGGTTTTGTGTCTCCCCAGGGGTCACCGCCATCTGAAAAAGAGAAGCTTCTCTAACCCAAAGAGAGCATAGCATTGATAGATGGGCATAAACGTTAAGTGTTTTGAGGACAATTGGATGGGCATAATGTATCTACTTAGCCATAATCTCGCTTTCTTGCATTGGCTTATTGAGAACTGGTGGCTGATCCTGGGAAGTTAGGCCTGCCAGGGCACCGGCTTTGACCCGAGCTCTGGGAACAGCGAGTCGATACACGCTCCTATAGAGCGCACTTTCAGAGTGGCTCCATGCTCAGTCAAGGAGTATGTTCCATAATATGCTCAGGTTAAGGTCATAGTTCAAGACGGAAAGATATGGGCTGGAGGGATGGCTTAGCAGTTAAGGTGTTTGTGTGCAAAGCCAAAGGATCCCAGGTTCAATTCCCTAGGAGCCGTGTTAACCAGATGCACAAGGGGGCACATGTGTCTGGAGTTTGTTTGCAATGGCTGGAGGCCCTGGCATGCCCATATTCTCTCTCTTTCTCTCTTTCAAATAAATACATATTTTGAAAAAGAAGGAAAGATGTTGGACATATTTTGGAGCATTCTTAGTTCAAGGTCATGGAACACATGTTCAAAAGAGTAAAACAGAGACAGGAATATTTCCAGACACATTGAGCTGGCACCCTAATATGGACAGAAAGCTTTTTTAAAAAAATTAATTTATTTATTTGAGAGAGAAAGAGGCAGACAGAGAGAGATAATGGGTGTGCCAGGGCCTCTAGCCACTGCAAATGAACTCCAGACTCATGCACCACCTTGTGCATCTGGCTTACGTGGGTCCTGGGGAATCAAACTGAGGTTCTCTGGCTTTGCAGACAAATGCCTTAACTGCTAAGCTGTTTCTCCAGCCCAACAGAAAGCTCTTGTCATAAAAAAAGGACATTTTGAGCCGGGCGTGGTGGCGCACGCCTTAAAGCACTCGGGAGGCAGAGGTAGGAGGATTGAGACTACATAGTTAATTCCAGGTCAGCCTGGAGACCCTGTGTTAAACAAAACAAAACAAAAGGACATTTTGAAGGTGTGTTAATACAGGAACCGCCTGTAAAGATGGCTGCCTCACTACCAGGGAGCTAATGCTGTCTCAGCTCCTTCATTGCTTGTCCAACTGCCTTGGTGACTATGTAGGAGTCTCTGTCAATCACCTACTCTACAGTTAAACTCCTGGCTCAGTAAACACAGCCCCATCTGGTTCCTATATCTGGTAATGTTTCCAAGGGGTGAAACTTGAGTCTAAAATTAACTCAGTTGTGGTCAGTTCCAGTTTATGAATGGACATGAGAGCTCCTGTCCCCACGAAGGCTTGAGAAATCTGCTGGAGGGCCTCTTGGAAAGTTCAAAAGAATACTAAAAAGAAATTCTCTCTCTCTACTTGAACAAGATGATGCCTGAGGCATACCACCTGTCTTACAGCCACGAGGGGTCTGCCCTGAGGACAAAACCACAAATTCAAGAACAGAATGGGAGCCGGGCGTGGTGGCGCACGCCTTTAATCCCAGCACTTGGGAGGCAGAAGTAGGAGGATCGCCGAGAGTTCGAGGCCACCCTGAGACTACATAGTGAATTCCAGGTCAGCCTGGACCAGAGTGAGACCCTACCTTGAAAAACAAAAACAAACAAACAAAAAGAACAGAATGGAAAGGTGGAAAAACCCAGCTCATACTGTAATTGTTTTGACCCAGTGAATCAGTCAACCATGGTTACTTCTTGTCAACAAAGCAGTAAGTCCCCTCATTGTTTAAGCCAGGGGTCAGCAAATGATGGCCATGGGTCAGATAGACTGGCTGCCCATTTTTTGTTTTGTTTTGTTTTGTTTTGTTTTCTTTTTAATAGTTGTATTGAAACACAGCCACACTCATTTGTTGAGCTACGGCTGCTTTTGTGCCACAATGGCAGATTTGTGTATCTGTGACAAAGACATCATTTTCTATCTGACCATTAAAAAAAAGTTTGCTGACCCTAATTTAAGCCATTTCTTATGGGTCATCCATTACTTGGAACATAATATATCCACACTCTGATAACCCTACAATTTATCATGTAGCGTAAATATCTTTTTAAAACAATATTTTATTTATTGGGCTGGAGAGATGGCTTAGTGGTTAAGGTGTTTGCCTATGAAGCCAAAGGACCCAGGTTCAATTCTCCAGGTCCCACGTAAGCCAGATGCACATGGTGGTGCATGTGTCTGGAGTTCGTTTGCAATGGCTGGAAGCCCTGGCGTGCCCATTCTCACTCTCTCTCTCTCTCTCTAATAAATAAACAAATAAATGGAAAGAAAAGAGCAGTGTGGAAATGAGAACCCACTTGAGAACTTGGCGCACACAACAATAATTTGCTGTGATCTCTCACAGCGCGTGGGTTGACTGGGCGCAGTGGATGGTTCTTACTTGGAGTGTCTTGTGGTTCAGCGTTGGCAGGGGCTGGGCATCCAGATTGGCAGTTGGCTGTGGTCTCTTCATGAGAGCTAGACTTCTCTCACATGATGGCAGTGGGGTTCAGAAAGCAACTGATGTAAATTCAGGAAGTGGAAGTAGACAGGCCGCTTAAGAACTATATTCCTGTGGTGGTTTGATTCGGGTGTCCCCCATAAACTTAGGTGTTCTGAATGCTAAGTCCCCAGCTGGTGGCAATTTGGAAATTAGATCCTCCTGGAGGTGGTGTGTTGTTGGGGGGATGGGCTTAAGACCGTTATAGCCAGCTTCCCCTTGCCAGTGTTTGGCACACTCTCCTGTTCCTGATGTTGGTCAGGAGGTGATGTCCACCCTCTGCTCATGCCATCATCCCCACCCCCACCCCCCACACTGACATCATGGAGCTTCCCCTTGAGTCTGTAAGGCAAAATTAACCCTTTCCTCCCATAAACTGCTTTTGATCAGGTTCTTTGTGCAGCAACACTCCCCAAGTGGAAGTGGATGGATGCACATCACTCTGTCATAGTCCATGGGCCAAAGCAGAGGGAGGCTCCTGAAGCAGAAGCATTTGAGGGATGGCCACATTGCTGTGGCTGTCTCTGGAAAACACAATCTGTCACCATCTGCCCTCTGGGCACAGTACGTTACATCTTCCCCTCACACTTCCAAAGCCTTATTAGGATCAGTTTGCAAAAGTCAGGCTCTTGTCATCTAAATCGTGCCAAGATGCAAATGAACCTTCTCTGAGTTTCCCCTTAAGACTAGCATTAAAAAGTCAGGCTATGCCAGGCATGGTGGTGCATGCCTTTAATCCCAGCACTCGGGAGGCAGAGGTAGGAGGATCGCCGAGAGTTCGAGGCCACCCTGAGACTACATAGTGAATTCCAGGTCAGCCTGGGCCAGAGACAGACCCTACCTCGAAAAACCAAAAAAAAAAAAAAAAAAAAAAAAAAAAAAGTCAGGCTATGGGGCTGAAAAGATGGCTCAGTGGTTAAGACAAATCCCGAAGACCTCCCCCCCACATTCGATTTCAAGTACCCACATAAAGACATGCACAAAGTGATGCATGTATTTGGAGTTCATGTGCAGTGGCTGGAGGCCCTGGTATACCCATTCTCATCTCTCTCTGTCTCTTTCTATTTCTCTCTCTCTCCTTGGAAATAAATAAATGAAATAATAAAATGTAAATTGGGGGCTGGAGAGCTGGCTTAGCACTTAAGACACTTGCCTACAAAGCCAAAGGACCCAGGTTCAATTCCCCAGAACCCACGTAAGGCAGATGCACAGGGTGGTGCATGCATCTGGAGTTCGTCTGCAGTGGCTAGAGGCCCTGGTGTGCCCATTCATTCTCATTCTCTCTCTCAAATAAATAAATAAATAAAAATAAAATCTTTAAAAAGTATATAAATCAAGCTGGGTGTGGTGGTGCACGCTTTTAAT
Source organism: Orientallactaga sibirica (assembly GCA_036365145.1). Lineage (NCBI taxonomy): Eukaryota > Metazoa > Chordata > Mammalia > Rodentia > Dipodidae > Orientallactaga > Orientallactaga sibirica. The sequence goes on along the minus strand of JAEOAD010000048.1, from coordinate 13,485,611 downwards.
CCAAGCACTCGGGAGGCAGAGGTAGGAGGATCACTGTGAGTTCGAGGCCACCCTGGGACTATAGAGTGAATTCCAGGTCTGCCTAGGCCTACCTGGGGGAAAAAAAAAACAAATACATACATACATACATACATATATATATATATGTACGTGCATCCCTCCCACCGTGTGTACCCAGCATACTGTGGGGTTTGTGGGATAGCCATAACAGACAACCCCGCTCATGGGAGGAAGGGGGTGCACAGGGCTAAGTAGTAGGCATATAACAGTCAGAGTTCTCTGAACTGCAGCTAGTTTGTGTCTCCAGGTCTAAGTCAGGGCCAGTTCTGCTCCCAGAGGGTTCTCCCCTATGTCCTTGGCTCTGCCTCTGTGAGCACAACTCACATGTGCAACTGAGAAACTTCCTTGTCTTGCCTCCTGCCTGTGTAAGAGTGGAGAACAACGGGTTTCTTCCCGTGTGTGGATTATTCCTGTCACGGGCAGTTAGAGTTGCCGCTGCTTCCGTCTGCTCACAAGGCTGGGTTTCCTTGGCATCATCTTGGAGGTAAGGAAAGGCCCACTCACAAGTGCTTTTGACACACGGCTGTGTCTGGCTTGCCACAAGAGCTGGGAAGCTGTACGAACAGTCTCGGAAGACCAGCTGAGAGGTTTGTGGGGGATGGCTTCAAACCCTTGTGAAGTCTTAAAAATAGACCCACTTCCTGAATAGAGACTTCTGCTCTTTTCAGACCATCCACTTTGAGAATAATTTGCTGTATGGAGAGGCTAGGAGTAGAAAACCAGTGATTTTTGACAGCAGAAAGATCTGACTTCTTTATATTTAAGTTAAATTGTGTTTAAAAAACAAAGCTACTCACATTTTAACTCATTCCTCACTATTTGTCTTTTAACATACATAACAAAATTAATCAGCTATCAGGTCCAATATTTTGCTCAAAATCTCATTAACTGAACCTGCTGTCCACCGGGCACACCTTTCCTTTCATCACTGCAGGCAAAACGCTTTCTGACCTTTTGGCTATGACATTGCCCAAATCTGCTTTTCCAGCTTCCAGTAGCTATTTTCTCATAACCCTTGAGACCCTATGGGTCGTGGCCTGTTGTAATGCTGACACCATATGTTTGTCTCTTTTTGCAGTCCTGGGAATCAAGTCCAGAGCCGTGCACCTCCAACACAGATGCTTACATTACTCTTATTTAATTTATTTATTTGCAAGTGTGCCTGTGTGCACACGCATGCAGGTACACCATGGTCTCTTGTGGCTGCAAATAGATGCTTGTCTGGCTTTATGTAAGTGGCTGGGGAATTGAACACAGGCCAGCAGGCTTTGTAAGCGAGCATCTGTATCCAGCCCTTGGATATTTAAGATTTTAATGTCAACACCCTACTCTTAACGCTAATTCTAATTGTAGTTATCTATTGCTAAGGAAGATACCATCCCCAAATTAGTGTCTTAAAATACTATTTTGGGGGCTGGAGAGGTGACTCAGTGGTTAAGGTACTTGCCTGCAAAGCCTCACAACCCAGGTTTCATTCCCAGGTACTCACGTAGAGCCAGATGCACAGTAGTGCATACATCTGGAGATCATTGGCAGCAGCTGGAAGTGTTGGTGCCCATTCTCTGTGTCTCTCTCCTTGCAAATAAATAAAAATATTTTCGTTGGTTTTTTATATTTATTTATTTATTTGTGTGTGAGAGAAAGAGAGAGATAGAGAGAAAATGGGTGTGCTAAGGCTTCTAGCCACTGCAAATGAACTCCAGATGCACGCACTATGTGCATCTGGCTTATGTGGGTACTGGAGAATTGAACCTGGGTCCTTAGGCTTTGAGGCAAGTGCCTTAACTGCTAAGCCACCTCTCCAGCCCCAATATTTTGAAAATCATAATGTTTTTTAAAATATGGTACCAAGGATTGGGCCCAGGGATTTGCCTATGTTAAGCACACACTCTACTACCAAGCTACATTATTTGGTTCCATAAAACAATATTTTAATTATCCTTTTTCTACAAACTGACTATCCACAGCTGAGTTACACTCACTGGGGCCTTTCATACTATTCATTGCTGGCTGGGTCTGGTTATGTGATGTTTGGCTATGAGACTGGAGAAGAAACTCAGCTCATGTTTTCAGAGGTTTGAATGCCTGATTAATTAATGAATCTGAACCTTGTCACACAGTCAATAGGAATTTCGAGAAGGAGAAGGTTGAGCAAGAAAGTAAGGTTGCCAGATGGTTTCATCAGAAAAATCATCATAGCAGTGTGGGGAAGGAACAAGAGTCAGGCCAGAGAGGTAGACGCTGGCTGGAAACCCTAAAGGAGAAAAAGGGGGTGGGCAAAGTGGGGGGCGGGGTGGACAAAATGGGAAGGGAGAAGAAAAGCGACTCGGGGAAGCTCTTTTGCTTTCCCCGTCTGTTCCGGCTCTTCATAAAGCACCCTGGACGGGGCTCCTGGCAAGAAACAGTTGAACAGTCTGTAGAAATGACACTCAGTCGTCATCGTGAACTTTATTTCCTTCTTAAATCTCCCAGAGGACATCTGCAGGGGTCAGAGACCCAGGTACTCTTGTGTGCTGGTCATGGACTGCATTTAGCTGTCTTCTGCCATCATCTGTCTGGTCTCATCCGCACAATCCCCGTGTGGAGCGGTTCCTCCTGCCTCAGACGCTCTTCCTCCCATCGCCCATACCTGTTGTAGCGCTCCTTTGGCCACTCTGCAACCTGCTTTCTGTCCCTGTGATGGCCCTCTTCTTCGCGGACATTCCATGCTGGCTTCCTCCGAGCTCAGGCTGAGGGTCACCCCAGTGCCCACTTCCCACTCGGAACTCTCCTTGAGAACTTGATTATAAACTCAGTGGTTCCCTGTACTTCTCTGCTCCCATCACTCTTGTTCTCAACTAAAGTTGGAAATGATTAAAGATATATCACAGGGGAGCAAGGCATGGTGGTCCATGTCTTTAATCCGAGCACTCGGGAGACAGAGGGAGGAGGATTGCTGTGAGTTCAAGGCCACCCTGAGATTACACAGCTAATTCCAGATCAGCCTGGGCCAGAGTGATCCCTACCTCAAACAAACAAACAAACAAACAAACAAACAAACAAACAAACAAAAGATATATTATAGGGCTGGAGAGATAGCTGTGCAGTTAAGGTGATGGCCTGCAAAGCCAAAGGACCCAGGTTTGATTCCCTAGAGCCCATGTAAACCAGATGCACAAGGTGGCACATGCATCTGGAGTTCATTTGCAGTGGCTGAAGGCCCTGGCAAGCCCCTTTTTTCTCTCTCTCTCTTTCTATCTACCTCTTTCTCTAGCTCTCTCTCTTTCTCAAACAAATAAAATAAAACAGAATAAAAAGTGTTTTTTAAAGATATATGATAGGGATTGGAGAGATTTCTCAGCAGTTAAGGCACTTGGCTGCAAAGCCTAACAACCCAGGTTCAATTCCCCAGGACGCACATAAAGCCAGATGCACAGTGGTGCAAACATTTGGAGTTCATTTGTAGCAGCTGGAGATTTTGGTGTATCCATTCTCTCTGTGTCTCTCTGTCCCTCTGTGTGTCTACCTCTCTGGGCTGACAAAGAAATAAATAAAAAAATATTTTTTTAAAAAATACATGTTATAGTTGTAGACAGTTCCATGATGCTGGGATGAATATCCAAACAAGACACAGTTTATGGGAGGAAGGAATTTATTTCCACTTATAGATTCAGGGGAAGTTCCATCAATGGTGGAAGAATCTGGTTCCTTTTCATAAATCCAAGCAGAGAGAGAAACCACCACCAGCCAGCAAACCCCAAAAAGCAACAAGCACACACCAGCAGCAGGACCCCTGAGCTCAGACCTTTCTGAATACCTTTGGGCTGGAATTTAGATCTGCCCCCAAATACACGTTAGGGCTGGACCCCAGGATCCACCTCCAATGATAACCTCCTCCATCCAGGTGGCTGGAGACCCAAGTTCAAGCTTTAATAAAACACTTGAGTCAAGGTTAAGGCACTTGCCTGCAAAGCCTAATAACCCAGGTTCAACTCCCTAGGACCCACATAAAGCTAGATGCACAAAGTGGTGCATGCATCCGGAAATTGTTTACAGTAGCTGGAGGTCTGGGTGCACCCATTCTCTCTTTATGTCTGTCTCTCTCTGCTTGCAAACAAACATATATAGTTGAACAAAACCCTGAGTCTATGGGGGCACATACATTCAACCTGCCACACTAGTCATTTCCAGGGCTACATGACAACCATAGGACTTTCAGGGAACGAATCTTCTCTGATGACATTGCTCTGCCACTGGAATAACATTTACCTCCTGGGCACAATGACTTCACGAGCTCCGGCCATTACAACCATATTTCCTCTTTCCTTTAAGAATGCTTTGTGGAATCCATACATCACACCTGTTATGTTGCATTGCTTAAAATTTAGTCAGGTGGGGCTGGAGAGATGGATTAGTGGTTAAGGTACTTGCCTGCAAAGCCTAAGGACCCATGTTCGACTTCTGCAGGTCCCATGTAAGTCAGATGCACAAAGTGACACAAACGTGCAAGGTCACACATGTGTACAAGGTGGCATATATGTCTGGAGTTTGACTACAGTGGCTGGAGGCCTTGGCATGCCAATTCTCTCTATATAGCTCTCTCTCTCACATAAAAAAAAGAAATTAGTCAGGTGGCCAGGCATGGTGGCACCCGCCTTTAATCCCAGCACTTGGGAGGCAGAGGTAGGAGGATCACTGTGAATTCGAGGCCACCCTGAGACTACATAGTGAACTCCAGGTCAGCCTGGGCTAGAGTGAGACCCTACCTCGAAACAAACCAAATACACACACACACACACACACACACACACATATACATATATATGAGATATAGAGAGAATGTATGTGCCAGGGCCTCTAGCCACTGTAACAAACGAACTCCAAATGCATGCGCCACCTTGTACATCTGGGTTTACATGAGTATCAGCAAATTGAACCAGGGTCCTTAGGCTTTGCAGACAAGTACTTTTAACCACTGAGCCATCTCTTCAGCTCTGAAAAAATATTTTTAAATATTGCCCACATGTGTAATTTTGTTTGGTTACATGTTCTTCTGCCAGGCATCATGGAGAGCTATTCCTCATGTAGCCACAGGCCCTGGAAAGAGACAGATAGACACCTATGGGTGGCCTCAGCCTCACTTGCAGCCCAAGGCAGAAAAATGCTCTGGCAACCTGCAGACAAGGAAAAGAAATGACCCTCGTATGCCACTGAAAATGGAGGTGTCATTCAGAACTATAGAGAAGCCTCATTGATAGAAAAAGCAAGTCCCCAGTATGTCTACACCTGTTTGTTTGGTTTTTTGTTGTTGTTGTTGTTGCTGGTTTTTTTTTTTTTTTTTTTTTTTTTTTTTTTATTTCAAGGTAGGGTCTCACTCTGGTCCAGGTTGACCTGGAATTAACTATGTAGTTTCAGGGTGGCCTTGAACTCACAGTGATCCTCCTACCTCTGCCTCCTGAGTGCTGGGATTAAAGGCGTGCGCCACCACGCCCAACTTGCACCTGTTCTTTTGGTCAGTCCTCTCAGTGTGTCACAGGACTAACTGGGAGTCTCTGTCTCCAGGGCTGCCAGCCCCTCTGCCCAGGCTGCCACCACGCTTCCTCGTGTGTACTCTTGCAGCTTGCTCTCTGGCCACTTGGCATTCAGCTCTCTGTGCCAGAGCCAGACTGACTGAACTTTGAACTCTGAACAAGGACAATCTCATTTATAACAGGGATGGGCCAAACTGAAACCTTGGCCCAAATGGTTCTGTTACTCGCACACATGTATAGATACTGAGGGGTGGGTCCCCACTCACAATGTCATTGCCTCATTGCTATTGATCCCAGAGAAGGGATTTTAAAAAATATATTATTTATTTATTTATTTATTTTATTATTTTTTTATTGACAACTTCTATACTTACATACAAAAAGTGCATGGTGTTTCCCTCCCCTCCCCTCATTCCCCTTTAGAACTCCACTCTCCATCATAACCCCTCCCTCTCTCCATTAGTCTCTCTTTTAATTTGATGTCATCATCTTTTACTTCTATTATGAGGGTTTTGCGGAGGTATTGCTAGGCACTGCAAGGTCATGGATATAGAGGCCAATTTCTGTCTGGGCGGTTGCATTGTAAGGCGTCATACCCTTCCTTTGGCTCTTACATTCTATCTGCCCCTTCTTCTGCAATGGACCCTGAGCCTTGGAGGGTGTGACAGAGATGGTTCAGTGCTGGACATTCCTCCATCCCTTCTTCTCAGTACTATGTTGCCTTTTGGGTCATCCCAGTGGTCATTGCCATCTGAAAAGAGAAGCTTCTCTAATCAGAAGTGAGAGTAGCATTAATATGTGAATATGAGCACTAGGTGTAGTATTTTCAGGGCAGCTTGGTGGGAATAGTATATACATTTAGACAACAGCAGGCTTTATACTCCTAATATTTATTTATTTAAGAGAGAGAGAGAGAGAATGGGAGCACCAGGACATCCAGCCATTGCAAACGAACCCAGATGCCTGTGCCTCCTTGTGCATCTGGCTTACATGGGTCCTGGGAAATTGAACCAGGGTCCTTTGGCTTTGCAGGCAAATGCCTTAACTGCTAAGCCATCTTCAGAGAAGGGATTTTGCTAGGCAATAAGCAGTTGAGTTAGGGGAAAGTTCGAGTATGGGTTCAGTTACCTTCTTGCTGCTGGCACAAAACACCTGACTGAAAGCAGCTTACGGGAGGAAAGGGTTTATTTTGGCTTATAGACTTGAAGAAAAGAGCCACAATGGCAGGGGAAACATGGCATGGGCAGAGGCTGGACATCACCTCCTGGCCAACAGCAGGTGGACAACAGTAGCAGGAGAGTGTGCCAAACACTGGCAAGGGAAGCTGGTTATAATACCCATAATCCCACCCTCAGCAATACACTGCCTCCAGCAAGGGTTCAATTCCCAAATTGCCATCAGCTGGAAGCCAAGCATTCGAAGTCCATGAGTTTATAGGGGACACCTAACTCAAACCAGCATAACATGCTTAACACAAGATGCTCTAATGCCAGCAGGGCAAATAACACGAAAGCCATAGGCATTCAGAAACATTCCTCAGGCCATGACCCCGTCACGCATCATGCTTGCAGAAAAGAATAAACAGTGTGGATGGTGACTTGTGTGCTTAACAGCAGATGAGGACAGTCTCTGCCTGCCGGCTGGATGCTCTCTGGGGGGTGTGGACAGTCTGAGTGTACTGTGTGGGGACTGAGGAATCAAACCTGGGTCCTTAGGCTTTTCAGGCACGTGTCAACCATTAAGCCATCTCATTTGAGAGAGAGAGAGAGAGAGAGAGAGGCAGATAGAGAGAGAGAGAGAGGCAGATAGAGAGAGAATGGTGTGCCAGGCCCTCCAGCCACTGCAAATGAACTCCAGGTGCATGCGCCACGTTGTGCATCTGACTTATGTGGGTCCTGGGGAATCAAACCTGAGTTCTTTGGCTTTGCAGGCAAGTGCCTTAACTGCTGAGCCATCTCTCCAGCCTCCCATTTTTTTAAGTGGAGCTGAGCAGCACAACTCCCAGGTGTCTATCATAGAGGTGAGAAGCAAGCGGTTCCTTCTCACTTCAACCCTCTCAGAGACAATTAGGGGAAAGGCAGGGCTGACCTGCAGGAAGGTGCTTTTTGCTGCTTGGAGAAGTTTCCAGGCTGAGGGGCAGGCTGGGAAATGAATCTTTCTTCCTGGCAGTGCCGGGCCCTGGGCTGTACACCTGTGCCTAGCTAACTGGAAAAGCTTTCCAAAGAGCTCTCCACCAAGGCCGTCTGCACTTCCTCTCCAACCACGTCCCTACTGCCAACTCCAGAGGGGACATTAGGTTCTTCTCTGGACACTGGACCCACTCTTCTTGCAGCGCTACCCTCTGATCTCTTGGAGTCACCACACAATACTGCCTTTGCCTCTACTTCCTGCCCTTTCAAGGACTGGTCCTGGGCCCCTCTTATAGCACCCACCTTCTCTGCTTTCTCTCTCTCTCTCTCTCTCTCTCTCTCTCTCTCTCTCTCTCTCTCTTGCTTTTTCTCCTCTCTCTGTTCTGGAACTCACTCTGTAGTCCCAGGCTGGCCTCGAACCCACAGGGGTCCTCCTACTTCTGCCTCTGCAGTGCTGGAATTAAAGGCGTGCGCCACCACGCCGGGCTTTCTTTCTCCTTAAGTCACATCACTTGCCAGTATTCCTGCTTAGATGAATCATCAGTATCTCACATAAAGATTTCCAGACAGAGCCCTAGAAGCAGCTCCCTCTGCCGGGATCTGGTCCTCCCACTTCTATGTGTCTGGTTGAGCAATACCAGCACCCCGTGCTTCCCCGAAGCTTCGGGATGCTGTGTACCATCCTGCACTATTGTATTTCTGTTCTCTTTTTATCTATAGCCCAGTAGCAAGTGCTGCTGGCCATACTTCAAAATATATCATGTCTGGCTGGAGAGATGGCTTAGCAGTTAAGGGTTTGCCTATGAAGCCTAAGAAGCCCAGTTCAAGGCTCGATTCCCCAGTACCCACTTTAGCCAGATGCACAGGGTGGCTCATGCGTCTGGAGTTCGTTTGCAGTGGCTGGAGGCCCTGGTGTGCCCATTCTCACTCTCTCTCTCTCTGCTTCTTTCTCTGTCTGTCACTCTTAAATAAATAAATAAAAATAAACAAAAAAATCATGTCAAAGCCACCATCATGCCTCATTTGGTAGATGGCAGGAGCCTCCGAGCTATCTTCACGATCCCCTCTCTTGCCTCCTCCCACTAGCTGTCCACAGAGATCCTTTGAAAAGCAGATTATATCACTTTCCTGCTCAAAATCCTGCAGTGGTACTCAGTGCCCTTCAGACAAAGTTCTGCCTGTTGTGCCTCCTCCTAACTCCTATCCTTGTCCCATGACCGCCTCCTGCTCTCTCGCATGGCATCAGGTGTGGGGACCATTCTTGGACTAGTCAAAGCTCTTTCTTGTCCCAGCCTTGTGTTCACTCATTTTTCTGTCAAGACCACATCTTATTTTCTTGGTTACTTTTTTGAGTCCTCAGACAACTTTGGCTGGACCCCTATCCTCTAGTAATTAGTTCTTTTACTCTCCAAGTACAAATCTCCTTTGGCCATCGCTGACCTTTCACACCTCCTTCTTTCTCAAGGGCAAAGGTAATAATGTGTTGTCTCCATTCATCCTTAATGGTTGCCAGCAGACTTGGCAGACAGAAGGAATGGTTTTGAATGAATGCAAAACAGCAGCATTGATGCGAGCTAGTAGACTGTCATTCAGGCTCTCGTTTTGAGTCCTGAACTGTATGTGTTTTTTATTTATTTGAGAGACTGTGAGAGAAAGAGAGAGAGAATGGGTGCGCCAGGGCATCTAGCCATGGCAAACAACTCCAGATGCATGTGCCACCTTGTACATCTGGCTTTATGTGGGTACTGGTGAATCGAACCTGGGTCCTTAGGCTTCGCAGGCAAGCATCAACCACTGAGCTATCTCTTCAGTCTTGTATTTGATTTTGTTGGTGAAACTTTTTTTAAACCTTTTTATTGATAACCTTCATATATATATATACACACATATACATATTACATGTATGTAATGCACCTTGATCATAATCCCCTCCCACTACCTTTTTTTCTTTTTTTTATTTTAGAGAGAACAAGAGAGAGACACACAGAGAATTGGCGCACCAGAGCCTCGGCCATTGAAATCAAATTTCAGGCACTTGCACCGCCTAGTGGGTATGTGTGACCTTGCACTTGCCTCACCTTTGTGCATCTGGCTAACATAGGATCTGGAGAGTTGAACCTGGGTCCTCAGGCTTCACAGGCAAGTGCCTTAACTGCTAAGCCATCTCTCCAGCCCCATTACCTTCTTTTATTCTTCCTCTCTACCCCCTTCACTGAACCCCTTCTTTACATCTAGTCCCTCTTCCATTTTCTTGTCTTCATTTTTTTTTTTTTTTTGCTTTCTTATTTTATGAAGGTAGTGACAGCCACTGTGAGATCATGAATGCCATGGTGAAACTTCTTTTAATATTTAAACAAACTGAGTGGGGCTTGTGTTATATCTGAAGACCTCAGATAATTCCACCCCACTTTTTTTCTTTTTTTTGGAGAGAGAGAGAGAGAGAAAGACAGAGATGGGCCGGCGCTCCAGCAGTCTCTCAGCTGCTGCAAATTAAATCCAGATGCGTGTGCCCCCTTGTGGTCAAGTGCGGCATTGTGCCCTTGCATCACTGCATCTGGCTAAACTGGGACCTGGAGATTGGAACCACTGGAGATTGGAACCAGCATTCTTAGGCTTAGGAGGCAGGCGCCTTAACTGCTAAGCCATCTCTCCAGCCCCCACCCCATTTTTGTTTCCAAATGGAACCAAAGCTGCAATTTTTGTGGAGTGGGGTAGGGCTGGAACCAGGCTTTGCATATGCCAAGCAAGCATTTTACCACTGAGTGACATTTCCAGCCCAAAGCTCCCTTCTAGAAGGCATAAGGGGAGGAAAAACTTTTATGGAAAGACTATATATTATTCCAATAAAAATTGACCTAGCCTAGCTGGGCATGGTGGTACACACCTTTAATCCCAGCACTTGAGAGGCAGAGGTAGGAGGATTGCTGTGAGTTCAAGGCCACCCTGCCTGAGATTACATAGTGAATTCCAAGTCAGCCTGGGTTAGAGTGAGACCCTATATTGGAAAAACAAGAATAAAAAAATAAAAATAAACTTATTTAGCAAAATAATAGAATATTATTGAAGTGGATATGGAAACTTGGAATCTGTATCTACAGATGATCAAACAAAAAGGGTAGAGATAAAACTCATGCTTTTTTATGAAACAAACTAGAACTTACCATCAAGATTATATTTTGGGGCCATAGAGATGGTTTAGCAATTAAGGCACTTGCCTGCAAAGCCAAAGGACCCAGGATCAATTTCCCAGGACCTATATAAGCCGGATGCACAAGACAGTGCATGCATCTGGAGTTCCTTTGCAGTGGCTGGAGGCCCTCGTGTGCCCATTCTCTCTCTCCCTGCCCACTCTTTCAATAAATTAAAAATAATAATAAAAAAAAAAACGAAATTTAAAGATTATATTTTGACAGTTGTGCCTAACCACTCAAGCCCCGTCCCCCCTGCCAAAAGCCTCAAGTAGTTATGTAAAGAGAATCTTCCAAGGACAAGGCAGGACATGAGATTCTTTGAAGGTGGAGTCTGAAGTATCTGGAGTGAGCTAACTTCTCATAGTTTCTCCACTTATGTGAGGTGTTTTTCCTGGTTTAAAAATGGTTGCAAAATTTTCAGCCTATATATGTGTGTGTGTGTGTGTGTGTGTGTGTGTGTGTGTGGTTTTTAGAGGTAGGGTCTCGCTCTAGTTCAGGCTGACCTGGAATTCACTATGTATTCTCAGGGTGGCCTCAAACTCACAGAGATCCTCCTACCTCTGCCTCCCGAGTGCTGGGATTAAAGGCGTGTACCACCACGCCCAGCTCAAAAATATTTTTAAATTAAATAGTAGGAATGAGCCAGTTAGATTTTTGTTGTTGTTGTTGTTTGTCCTGATAGGGTCTCTCACTGTAGCCCAGACTGACCTGGAATTCACTATGTAGTCTCAGGGTGGCCTCAAACTCACAGCGATCCTCCCACCTCTGCCTCCCAGAGAGCTGGAATTAAAGGCATGCGCCACCACGTCCAGACAGTTAGATTTTTTTTTAAGGTTGAACTTGGAAAAGATTGACACATATCATTTTACTTTAAAGTATACACAGTTAAATGTTTTTTAATTTTATATAGTTTTCCTTTATTTTTAAAATGCTTCACCTTAATGAATCTATCTTTAATGATTTAACATTTGCAGGATAAAATATTATGTTTCTTGCTATTTGTAATATGTTTATATATTGGGTATAAAATATTAACTTCACTGCATAGAAATATTAGCATTAAATATATATACTATGCTCATCAAACTGCCCAGTAAGCACTTCTCTTAATGTCCTTACCCATATATTAATGCTACTGTCTCTTTTGGTTAGAGAAGCTTCTCTTTTCAGATGGCAGTGATCTTGGGATGACTCAGAAGGCATCATGGTGCTGAGAAGAAGTGACAGAGGAGTGCTCAGCACTGAAATATCTCTAACACACTTTCCAAGGCTCAGGGTCAATTGCAGAAGAAATGGCGGAAAGAATGTAAGAGCCAAAGGAAGAGTAGGACCCCTTACAATGTGCTCCTCCAGACACAAAATGGCCTGGATATCCATGACCTCACAGTGTCTGACACTACCTACACAAGACCATCATAATAGGAGGAAAAGATCATGACATCAAAATAAAAGAGAGACTCACTGAGAGGAGGAGGGGATATGATGGAGAGTGGAGATTCAAAGGGGAAAGTGGGGGGAGGGACGGAGTTACCATGGGTTATTATCTACAATTATGGAAGTTGTCAATAAAAAAATAAAAATTGGGCTGGTGAGATGGCTTAGCGGTTAAGGTGCCTGCCTGCTAACCCTAAGAACGCTAGTTCCAATCTCCAGCAGTTCCAATCTCCAGGTCCCACGTTTAGCCAGATGCAAAGTGATGCAAGGGCGCAATGCCACACTTGACCACAAGGGGGCGCACGGATCTGGATTTCGTTCACAGCAGCTGAGAGGCTGCTGGCACGTCCATCTCTATCTGTCTTCCTCTCCCTTTCTCTCTGTCTCTCTCTGTGTCTCTCTCAAAAAATAAAAAAATAAATAAATAAAAATTAAAAAAGAAATATTAACATTAATACTCATAGTTCTAGCAATCTAAGAAAAAAAATGACAACATGGCAATGTTGTTTTGTTCCAGTACTCAATGACTATCTGTGCTAGGCTGTGCAGACAACAGCAGATACAGGGGTGCATTTGAGAGGGGGTCGGGGAGCTTTATTAGGCAGTGAGGGTGCCTGGGCCCCTGAAAGCAAAGGCAGGAATGTCTGCCCTCTGCAGGTTGCACTTGATAGAGATCCAGAATGTTCTGACTTCTTATCTCTTCCCTAGATCTGCTTTTCCACAAACAACCTGGGCCCCTCCTGGGAGGGAGGTCCTTTCCTAGGGTGGTTGGTCAAGTTCAGTCCCCAGAACTTGGGGTCATGGCTGGCCTCTTCCTGAGACAGCCCCTAACTCAAACCAACCAGCTATCTCTCTGGCTCACCTGAGCGGGAAGGTAGGGCCACCACCATAAGGTTATAAACGTGTTTACCAGGGAGGGCAACTTCTCTTGGCAGCCCGTTCATCACTCATGAACCTCCAGGTTCTGGTGAGTGTCCCCTCGTCTTGAACCCCTGACCCTTACTCCCACACGGGCTCTTTGCCCCTCCTGCCCTCCGCATGGCAGGAGCTTGTTCTTTCTTTTCTCTCCTCTGTAACTCTCTTTTTACATTTCTTCCAGGCCCACCATGTGAGCTCTCAGACCGCGTGTTTTCCTTCCCTTGGTTCTGTACTTCCCTCAATCGATATAATAATTTAATAATTATCCTTCTGTCTTATTTTATCTAATTTTTTTGGTTAAAAGTAGACAAGAACCTAGGATTTGGGGTTCAAGGACCTTCCTGAAACCATAACACCCTGTTTCATTCTGTCGATTATGTGACGTGTTATAGTTCCCTTCTCATTGTTGGGACAAAACACCTGACAAAAGCAGCTGATGAAAAGAAAGATTTTTATTTTGGCTTCCAGTCTCGAGGTTCCGCTTCATGATGGCAGGGAAGCTGGTCGAGCACAGGCCGGACATCAGCTCCTGGACAACATCAGGTGGACAACAGCGGCAGGAGAGTGAGCCAACCTCTAGCAGGGGAGCTGGCTATAAGGCCCTAAGCCTGCCCCCCAGTAACACAATTCCCCCAGCAAGGTCCACCTCCCAAACTGCCATGAGCTGAGGACCAAGCACTCAGATCACGTGAGTTTATGGAGGACATCAGTTCCAACCAGCACACGGGGCTTCATTATTATCGAGGCACGATGACCAAGGTGTGTGCAGCCTTGCAGTCTACCCCAATCCACCTCTCTCTCCTGTGTGCACGTGAATACACTTGTGCATTGGCTGGGATCAAACCCAAGCCTCACACATACTCACCAGGTGTTCTGTCACAGAATTACACCCCTCTTTGTTTAACGTCCTCTGATCCCAACAGGGCTGGTGTGTGTGACCCGCTCTGTGGCCAGTGGCTACTTATGGAGGGAAGAAGGTGGAGTCTTCACCGTTATGACTCCGTGACGCAGGTAGCATTGCTATTGTTACTCAACTAGGGACAGGCGGTAGGCGTCAGAAAGGTTCCATGATTCCTCTAGTCCCCAGAGCAAGTGGGGGTGGGAAGGAAGAGCTAAGCCCCACAGGGTCACCAAGCTGCCACCAAAGCCCTTTCCATGTTGCTTTCTTCTCTCATGGCGGGAACTAATAGAAACTGCACATTTGAAACACCTGGCTTCATCCCTTCCACAGGAGGGAGGTCAAGGTGATTCTGGCTAACATCGAGTGCAGAAAGGTTTTCTTTCTCTCTTTTGTTTTTTAATTTGAGAGAGACATAGAGAATGGACACGCCAGGGCCTCTCAGCCACTATGAACAAACTCCAGACGCGTGCGACATTGCGCGCTTGCGTCACTTTTGCTTCTGGCTAAACGTGGGACCTGGAGATTCAAACAGGCGTTCTTGGGCTTTGCAGGCAGGCGCCTTCACCACTAAGCCATTTTTCCAGCCCAAGATTTTCTCTTTCTTGCTCCTGCCTCTAAGGACAATTGACTCACCAGGAGAGAAAAACAATCACTTGCATAGAACATCCATAAGTTCAAGTTCCTATAAATATAAAAAAAAATCCTGTAAAATTTTAATTGCAGATGTACCATTTATTAAGCTGGATCAACAGATCAACACTCCTGATATGATCACTGTGAATGGCTAATGTTTGCAGAGCGTTGACACAAGTGTCCTTCATGGCAGCTCTGTGGTGGGGTCTGTACAGAACATTCCAACATGGTATATTGAAGTATGTAGTGGAGCAGTTCCCAGGTCACGTGCTCCTTGGAGGACTTGCTGGACCTGCCCAAAATGGTGGACGGTTTGTTCCCCAAGGAACCTTGACCACAGGATGACAAGGAGAACTCTGCCATCGCGTCTTATTTCTTACTCGGAAGGCCAAAGTTGGGTCTGAATTCCCACAATGGCCTAATTGCTCTGCCAAGTCACTCATCCCCCAGGCTCCGTCATCCTTTGCTCCTTGGTGCTGGCTGGCAGGGAGGATGGCTAATGAGCACAGCGGGCCGCACTCTGTCCTCTGGGCCCGGCTGGCTGCCTTCCTGCTCCTTGTACCCAGAGCTTGCTTTGGACCGTCACCAATCAGGCTTTCGCTGTGGGCAGGAGGGCAGGGTAGACATGCTGGTAATTGAACATATGCAAGTTGTTTGCTTCGTCCATGAGGAGGAGCAGCCTTGGGACAGGAAGGCCTGTCCCTCATCGCTCAGTGCCCAGCTCTGCCTGTGGGCAGGACTTTCTTCCCAGCAGCTGAAATAAACAATTCCACTCAGCCTTGTAAGAAGAGGCATGAGAAATAAAGATGTCACCAAATTTGCAATAAAATGTGTTTAAGATCCACACACCTCTCTTGATTTAGAGAAGTGGTTTTTCTTAGAGTTTTAAAAAAATGTTTCTATTAATTCACTTAAGAGACAGAGAGAGTCTGGACGCACTAGGGCCTCTTGCTACTGTAAATGAACTCCAGAAACATGTGCCACTTTGGGCATCTGTCTTTGCATGGGTATGAACTTTACTTGGGAATTGAATGCTGGCCAGCAGGCTTTGCAAGCAAGTGCCTTTAATGGCTGAGCCATCTCCCCAGCCCTTTCTTGGAGTTTTGAGTCTTAATCTCAGAATTGGAAGGGAACATGGTGAGTGTTGATCCAATTTGCACATATGAGAGCAAAGGACACTCACTGAGGCCAAGTTACTCAGTATCAGAGCTGGTCTGTTGCAGGGCAGAGATGAGAGTCCGCCAACCGAGTGCCATGTCTTCCAACCACAGGGAGTGGCCGGTGGGTCCACAGGGAGGCTCTGGGGGCTGGCAGAGGTAGCTGTAGGCCTGCCTCAGATAACACATGGCCACAGATCAGGATAAAGCAGGAGCCTAACAGAGGCATGCCTTCCGCCAGCCAGGGACTGAGCCCAAGGGGATTTGGTGGAAAGTGAGAGTTCAAGTTGGATAGTCCATGGTCAGAGTTAATGAATGGATCTTTCAGTATCCTTGAGGGATGGGTTTCAGGATCCCCCTCCCCAATGAATGCCAAAATCCATAGATGTTCAGAACCCTCAGATAACATTGTACATAGAGGCACCTGCATAGAACTTATGTGTCTCCTGTATACTTTAAATCGCCTTTAGCTTACTTATGATACCTAACACAATGCAAATGCTGTGCAAATAGCTGTTTCATGAATAATGATAAAGAAGAAGTGTCCAGGGCTGGAGAGATGGCTCAGCAGTTAAGGCACTTGCTTCCAAAGCCTAATGACCCGTGTTTGATTCCCTAGTACCCACACAAAACCAGATGCACAAAGTGGTGCATGCATCTGGAGTTCATTTGCAGTGGCTGGAGGTCCTGGTGCGCCCATTCTGTCTTGGTCTATGTCTCTTCTACCTCTTCCTGCTTGCAAATAAATAAAATTTTTAAAAAATGAAGTGTTCAGCTGGAGGCCTAGCTCAGAAGTACACTACCTTCCTAGCATAGACTTTTTTTAGTTAATTAACTCATTTTTTTTTTTAATCTGGAGATACAGAGACAGACAGAGTGAAAGAATTGGCATACCAGGGCCTCAGATACTACAATTGAACTCCAGACACTTGTGCCACCTAGTGCAACCTTGCGCTTGCCTCACCTTTGTGCATCTGGCTAACGTGGGATCTGGAGAGTCAAACGTAGATCCTTTAACCTCTCAGCCATCTCTCCAGCCCAACAATGGGTTTTATCCACCCAGTACAAGAAAACAAACAAAATGAAGCCTCTGTCTGTTCATTACAGACAACAATCTTTTCTCATTTTCAGTAGAGAACCCACAGATATGGAGGGCCAAGTAATTACAGAAACCAGGCCGCACAGCAGCTAGTTTAAGACAGGGCTTAGCAGTGTAGTTAGGCAGGAGGAAGGGTAAACAATCTCTGATGTGAGCTTTCAGGAAGGATTCTTTGAATCTGCTGCCGAACTGTGTTAGTGCCTGGGCTGCACAGCAAGCCTCCGCATTGAGAAGACATCTGCAAATGAGGCAGTCACTGCTTCCAAGCCAACTCACTGCCCTTGCCTCAATCTGCAACCAGCAAAACACGATGCTTCACACTCAGTTTCTCTGTGCACATACTCAGTTGTCAATCAAAATCTCACTTGAGAACATCTGGCCAGAGGGATTTCAGCCTTAACTGGAATTCTGGCTGGGTGAGGGGCTGGTCAATGTGAGTCTATGCAGGCTTTGAAGTGGATTGTGGAGTGGGTGGACACACAGTATCAGATACATGTAGAGAGCTTGGAGCCCAGGATAAGGACTTGATCATGGTCTGTGTGGTCAAAAGCAGCAAACTGCTTTTAATTTCTTGGCCAGCAGGTTATATAGAAGATGATTTCCAAAATATTTTCTATTTATTAATTTATTTGTAAACACACACACAGAGAGAGAGAGAGAGAGAGAGAGAGAGAGAGAGAGAATGAATATGGATGCATCAGGGCCTTGAGCTGCTGCAAATGAATTCCAGATGCATGCACCACTTTGTGCATCTGGCTTATGTGGATACTGGAGAATTGAACCTGGGTCATTAGGCTTTTCAGGCAAGCACCTTAACTGCCGAGCCATCTCTCCAGCCCCCATCATATGTTCTAAACACATCATGCAAGCTACATTTGTTCCCAGGAAGTTCTAGGGGAGAAGAAATGCTCAGGAGACAACCTGTGCTACATGAGCTTGGAGCTGAGTGGAAGGACAGAGAGGCAGAGTGTAACCCACGTGCCAGCAGCATTCCGTGACTGTGAAATGAGTGACGAGAGGCAGCACAACTCCCACAGGCACTGTGTCGGCACTGTGTCACTTGTCCTGGGGCCTTTCCCACAGTCTGACATACGGCAGATGCCCAATGAATGGTTAGCAATGGGAAGGGCAAGTTCAAGATCAGTGATCTTCAAAATCCAAGTAACCCACTGTGGAAGTAGGCATGGAAGCTCCTTGGAATAAAAATAGAGGCTGCAGAGATGGCTCAGTGATTAAGACACTTGCCTGCAGAGCCTAATGACCTGGGTTTGATTCCTCGGTACCCACATAAAGCCAGATGCATAAGGTGCCACATGCACACTTGTTTGTAGCAACTGGAAGCTCTGGCACACCCATACTCTCTCTCTCTCTCTTTCTTTCCTTGCAAAAAACTTTTTAAAAATTTAAAAAATAAAAACAGAAATACATATGACCCAGCTGTACCACTCTGGGGAATGTACCAGAAGGAGTCTAAGTCAACATACCAGAGACACTTGCACATCCATGTTTCTTGTTGCTCTAGTCACAGTAGCCAAGATGTGGAACCAGCCCAGATGTCCATAGCAGACGAGTGGATAACACAAATGTGTCGCAATCCCTGGCTATATACCCAAAGGACTTTTTTTTTTTTTTTTGGAGAGAGACACAGAGAGAGAGGGAGAGGAAGACAGATAGAGATGGGCACACCAGCAGCCTTTCAGCTGCTGCAAATGAAATCCAGATGTGTGCGCCCCCTTGTGGTCAAGTGTGGCATTGTGCCCTTAGGTCACTTTGCATCTGGCTAAACGTGGAACCTGGAGATTGGAACCGGCGTTCTTAGGCTTAGGAGGCAGGCGCCTTAACCGCTAAGCCATCTCTGCAGCCCCCCAAAGGACTCTTACATCTTTCTACTACAGAGATAACTGCTCTACTCATAATAGCAGGGGAATGGAACCAGCCTAGATGTCTATCAACTGATGAATGGATAATACAAATGCATTCCACAGTCACAATCAAATTTTATTCAGCAGTAAAGAAAATATGAAATTTGCAGGAAAATTGGTAGATCTGGCCAGAATTATATGAATCAAGGTGACCCCAAAGTCAAAAAGGCCCCAAACTGAATGCATTCTCTCATAGACAATCCTAGCTTGTAGTATTTCTTTGGACATATATAAAGGGTTGCAAATGTGGATAAAACCTAAAATGCTAGGGAGGTGACCAAGGCAGGGTAATAAGAGATTTTTTTTAAAGGGAGATCAGGGAAGGGTAAAAGGTCACATGTCACACAAACAGAAAGGGGGGAAGAGACCATGCAAGAGGGAAAGGAAAATGGGTAGGCAAATGGGGAGAGTCATTAAAATTCTGGTTGAAAATACCATAATGCTACCCACAACTCTGTATGCTAATTTAAAATTTACAATTAATTTTAAAAAGAAAAATTTAAAAAGAAAATGTGGCATCTATTTGCAATGGAGTTTTATTCAGCCACAAGGAGAATGAAATTGTCATTCAGAGGAAACTGGATGGAACAAAAGTGATCGTCACGTTCAGTCAGCCATGCTGAGAAAGAAAATATCACGGCAGCTCACGTGTGAAAGCTGGGGAGGGGGGCAAAAAAGACATGAACATAAAAGGGGGTGCTGGAGAGATGGCTTAGCTGTTAAGGCACTTGCCTGTGAAGACTAATGACCTGGGTTTCATTCCCCAGTACCCTCGTAAAGCCAGGTGCAGAAAGTGGCACCAGTGTGGAGGGTTCATTTGCAGTGGTTGGAGCCCCTGGCAGGCCCATTCATTCTCTCTCTGTCTCTCTCTGCTTGCAAATAAATTAAGCTAAATTAAAAAAAAAATTTTTTTAAGTAGAAAGGGGACTATTAGAGATAAGGAAGTGAGCCAAAGAAATGGGGAGTGGTATAGGAGAGGGTAACGGGAACTGAATATGGTCAGTGTGCATTATATGCATTATGAAAATGTCACAGTGAAACACATTATTTTGTGCAATTAATATGTGACAATGGAAAGGTAGTGGAAAATAATGCCATGGTCCGTAGGCTCTGCTGCTGCTTCCTGGTGACCGGCACCATGAGGAACAGAGCCCAGGGGAAGTGAGGGGATGGAGGAGTTGAGCCATGGGGCAGAAAGGAGAGAATGAAGAGAGAAAGCTAATTCTGTAGCAAAAAAAAAAAGAAGTTGCAAAAAGCCGGGCATGGTGGTTCATGCCTTTAATCCCAGCACTTGAGAGGCAGACGTAAGAGGATTGCAGTGAGTTTGAGCCCAGCCTGAGACTACATAGTGGATTCCAGGTCAGCCTGGGCTAGACTGAAACCCTACCTTGAAAATCAAAAAAGAAAAGAAAAGAAAAATTGGAAGGAAGGAAGGGGGGAGGGAGAAGGCTGCAGGACTATCCTATTTGAAGCCTGAGGCAAGCTGGTGTGGGAACTTGAACTCCAGTGGTCAGCCAGGCAGAGGCCCCTGCCCATGTCAGCAGAGTGGCTGGACGCATCTTCTGTAGAGGGGCGGCTCTCAGCCTCAGCCAGATAAAAGGACTAATGAAAGTTTCATCTTTAAGAACAGGGAATTGATCAGTATTATCTGAAATTGACAAAGTCACAGAAACTGACAATAATCCCAGCTTCTCTATTTCCTCTTTTTTAAAATTTTAACTTAAATATTTTTATTTATTTATTTATTAACAAGGAAAGAAAGAACATGAAAATGGGTCACTGCAAACAAACTTGAGATGCATGTGCCACTTTGTGCCCCTGGCTTTATGTGGGCACTGGGGAATTGAACCCGAGCCCTCTGGCTCTGCAGGTAAGGGTCCCAACCACTGAGCCATCTCGCCAGCTCCCCTGTTCTTTTTACAACCACCCTTTCCTTAATTCTAGAGAGACCATAGGAAATGAGCCTCTTTGGGTAGAGAAACTTCCACGACATTAAGAATTTCTCTGGTTTCTTTTAGAAGCACAGCAAAAATCAAAATGCCTGAGACATTAAAAGCAGCTTCTAGTGATGAGTGCAAGCTTAGGAAAGTACTTATGCTTGTCACCCAATTCACCCTTCCTCTTGAAAAGAAGGTATTCAGTTGGTATTTGTGGGGGACAGGACTGCAGTCTCATGAGACACTTTTATCTCTTTTGTATCTCTGATGTTTCAATTCTCTATAATAAGCATTTCTGCAAGAACAAAGTAATGTATAATTTATCACAATAGAAAGAGGGGAGGAAGTATGCTAAGCTGCCAGCCGAGTTCATCCCAGGTGACATGGATGTGGACAATACTGACTTGTACAAATTTTTCTGCACAGCCCAGATGTCAGAATCATTGGCAAGCTTCCTTACTTCCTCATGTCATGTTTCCCACTCACTTTTCCAGCCTTGGCGTTCTTAATTATTTCCATTCAAAGCCACATATTCCATGCTTTCTCTCAGATGTTGAACTGCTCTCATGTCCCGGCCAGCCCACGACTGTATGGGTCCTGCCTTTGCGACTCCATTTGCTGTGCTTGGCACCTGCCCTAACCCCTTTCTCTGACCCCACCAGGCTCCTCATCCTGCCTTAGTGCAGGATGGACTTCTGTTTGTTTGTTTTCTCATGTTAGGTTGGAGCTCAAGGGTGTCACATGCCACATAAACACTACATTTCGAGTTTTGTTCGTTTGTTTGTTTTTCGAGGTAGAGTCTCACTCCAGGTAGAGTCTCTCTCTAGCCCAGGCTGACCTGGAATTCACTCTGTAGCCTCAGGGTGGCCTCGAACTCACAGCGATCCTCCCACTTCTGCCTCCTGAGGGCTGGGATTAAAGGAGTGAGCCACCACGCCCAGCTTCATTTTTGAAAAAAATTAAAATTGTTTTTATTTATTTGAGAGATAAAGAGGCATACAGAGAGAGAGAATGGGTGTGCCAGGGCTTTCAGCCACTGCAAATGAACTCCAGATGCATGTGCCAATTTGTGCATCTGGCTTATGCAGGTCCTCAGGAAGTGAACGTGGCTCCTTTGGCTTTGCAGGCAAGTGCCTTAACCACTAAGCCATCTCTCCAGCCTCATTTTTTCTTTTTAAAAAATTATATGTATTTATTTATTTATATGCAGATAGAAGAGAGAAAGGTAGAGACTATGGGAATGCCAGGACCTCCAGTCACTATAAACTCCAGGTACATGCATCTGGCTTTATGTTGGTACTGGGGAATGGAACCCAGCTTGTTAGGCTTTGCAGGTAAGTGCCTTAACCGCTAAGCCATCTGTGGTGGTTTGATTCAGGTGTCCCCCATAAACTTAAGTGTTCTGAATGCTAGGTTCCCAGCTGATGGAGATTTGGGAATTAACGCCTCCTGGAGGCAGTATATTGTTGGGGGTGGGCTTATGGGCATTATAGCCAGTTTTCCCTAAGCCAGTGTTTGGCACAGTCTCCTGTTGCTATTGTTCACCTGATGTTGAACAGGGGGTGATGTTCACCCTCTGCTCATGCCATCGTTTACCCCTGCCATCATGGAGCATCCCCTCGAGTCTGTAAGCCAAAATAAACCCCTTTTTTTCCCCAAAAAACTGCTCTTGGTCGGGTGATTTCTGCCAGCAATGCGAACCTGGCTCACCACCGTCTCTCCAGCCCCTCCTTGTCTTTTCTTCTCTTTTCTCCATTCATCTAGCAATGGACACTTGACTCTTTGCTACCTGGGTGAGTAATGTCGCTACAAACCCTGACGTCAAGTCCTGCTTACTTCTAGCATCCGCTCAGAGTCATCCTCTCAACTCCCGGTGAGGAACCTGCTCGTGGTGTCTTCACGGCAGCTCATGCACACACGTCTGCTCGTTGCGTCCTCACGGCAGCTCATGCACACACGTCTGCTCGTTCACGGCACCTGCACACACGCCTGCTCGCACCTCATGCAGCTCATGCACACGCCTGCTCGTTGGGTCCTCACGGCAGCTCATGCACACACTGCTCTGCGCCCTCACGGCAGCTCATGCACACACACGGGTCCCCTCACGGCAGCTCATGCACACACGTCTGCTCGTTGCGTCCTCACGGCAGCTCATGCACACACGTCTGCTCGTTGCGTCCTCACGGCAGCTCATGCACACACGTCTGCTCGTTGCGTCCTCACGGCAGCTCATGCACACACGCGCCTGCTCGGCAGCTCATGCACACACGCGTCTGTCCTCGGCAGCTCATGCACACACGTCTGCTCGTTGTGTCCTCACAGTAGCTTATACATACACTTCTGTGATAGTTTGAATCTATGTCCCCCAAGAGACTTGGGTGTTATGAAACTTGAGTTTGGGGCTGGAGATTTGGCTTAGTGGTTAAGGCACTTGATCACAAAGCCAAAGGACCTCGGTTCAATTCCCCAGGACCCACGTAAGCCAGATGCACATGGCACATGCATCTGGAATTCATTTGCAGCTGCTGGAAGCCTCTGCATGCCCATTCTCTCTCTCTCTCTGCCTCTTTCCCTCTCTCAAATGAATAAAAAAATATAAATTAATAAAATATTGAGTTTGCAGCTTCTGTCCCTAGCAGGCAGACTCCTGCTGTGGTGGTGGGGGTGGACATGTCCCTGGGGGTGGATCTGAATTCCAGCCTAAGATATGCAGAGTGAGTTCTGCCTGGCTTCCCTGAGGTTTGGTAGCAGTGTCTCTTTCTCTCACTGCT
This sequence comes from Orientallactaga sibirica, assembly GCA_036365145.1. Lineage (NCBI taxonomy): Eukaryota > Metazoa > Chordata > Mammalia > Rodentia > Dipodidae > Orientallactaga > Orientallactaga sibirica. The sequence goes on along the minus strand of JAEOAD010000048.1, from coordinate 13,461,949 downwards.
TGGATCTGTGAAAGGAGGGCCGGCTTCTTCCTCCATTCTGGAGCTTCCCTGGATCTGTAAGCCTGAAGTAAATCCCATTCCTCCCATAAACTGTGACTGGTTGGGAGGTTCATCCCAGCAACGTGGAGCTGACCACAACACCATCCTGTTTGTCAAGTTACATCACAATTGCTGGTTTGGGAGCTCGGTGTGTCATCTTCCCACGCCTGACCATGGGCTCCCCTGACAGCAGGAATCACTTCATGGCTTTGGAATCCTAACGGCTCCCCTAAAGTTTGGATGCCCATGGAACTCAGTATTTTGAATATTTTGAAAGCGTTATCTATTGGTTAAAGCTGTAACATTCTGGTAATATTGCCACACTACTGTTGTCAGAGAACACAACAGTCCCATAGACAGCCTACTGTGCAGATTTATTGGAAAGCAATTCCAGAGAGAGAGAGAGAGAGAGAGAGAGAGAGAGAGAGGAGAAAGTAGACTAGACCAGGGAGAGAGTTTAATGGTAGGACACTTGCCTACCATGTATAATTGAATTCAAATCCTAGTAATAAAAGGAAGAGAGAGAGAAAGAAAGGGAAGGAAAGAAAGAGAGAAAGACAGACAGGAAGGAAGGAAGGAAGGAAGGAAGGAAGGAAGGAAGGAAGGAAGGAAGGAAGGAAGGAAGGAAGGAAGGCGGGCAAGCAGAGGTCAAGGAAAAGGAGAAGACAAAGTGGAAACTGAATAAGGTCTTTGAAAATAGCTCTCCCTGGGAGCTATTGTATTAAAAAGTCCTCCAGCACATTTAAGGTTCCCATTTATTAGGCAGAGTTCCGGGGGGGGGGACCAGAACCATTAAGATATGGGCAGAGAAAGGCATTTGTTACAAAGAACTGCTCTCACAGTCACAGAGGCTGGTAAGCCCAAGGTCCGAGTGGAGCTCCAGAGGGTGATGGTGCAGGTCCACTCCAAAAATACGAACCAGGAAGAGTCCAAAGGCAGCAAAGGATGGGCAGTGTCCCAGTTTGAAGGCCACCAGGCAGGAGCAATCTTTCTTAGACCAGGGAGGAACCAGAAAGGAAGAATCTTTTCTTATCCCAAAGAAGATCAGCCTTTAGAGTGCTACTGGTCTCTCGGGGGCTGGGTGAGGCCTGCCCCAGCACAGGAGGGAGACGCACTTGGCTCAGACTACACGTTTCAGGGCTCATTCCATCCAACCCTTCCTCTCTCCACAAACACAAACCGAGAGAAGGTGCGACCAAAGACCTGGGCTTCCCGTGCCCTAGTCAAATTGACACATTCCAAGGATGTAGCCATACGGCTTCCTAAGTCATTCTGGTTATTTTGCTACCGTGATGGGAAGCTAGCTGACTAATACAGAAGAGGGAACTAGCACAAAAAGCTGAGAAAAGTTTATTGGCTATACTGATGGAGAAGCAGATGAACAATAACAAAAAGTAAGTTTTAACAATATAAGAAAAATCAGTTGAGAAGAAATTTACTCTGCTGGGAGCCAGTTTTTTGTTAAGACCTGTAGGATTTGGGAAGCTGCTGGATGGGACAGACATTCACTGGGCCCTATGGGGGTATACCATATTATTATAGCGCCAGCAACTCAGTAAAATATATATCATTTTCCATATCTTCCACATGTGGGGAGTCCATGTAACTCTTCCAAGCTTTCCTGGAGCCAGGATTTGGGTTAGGTGTGTATCTCATCTCAGTCCCTCCTGGGACCTCCTGCTATCTTCTGAGGTGCACTGGGAGCATTGAAATCTATTTTATTTCCACAAATGTCAGGGTTGCAAAGTATGGCACCCTGGTAGGCAGAATGTCCCCACTCTAATCCCAGAACCCATGAAATGAATGTTTACATTACATGGGAGAGAAATTTTAGTTGCCAGTAGAATTAAGGTCAGTAATTAGCAGGCTTTAAAGAGAACGGGGTTGGAGAAATGGCTCAGTGGTTCAAGGCGCTTGCTTGCCAAACATGTCGATCTGGGTTCGATTTCCCAGTGCTCACGTGGGGCCAGATGCACAAAGTGGTGCATGTGCCTGGAGTTCATTTTCAGTAGGAAGAGGCTCTGGTACACCTATATCCTCTCTCTCCTTCTCTGTCTCACAAATATATAGTTTATTTATTTATTTATTTATTTATTTATTTATTTATTTATTTATTGGGGGGAGGGAGAAAATGAGTGCACCAGGGCCTCTAGCTACTGCAAACGAACTCCAGGCACATGTGCCACACCTTGTGCATCTGGCTTATGTAGGACCTGGAGAATCAAACCTGGATCCTTAGGCTTTGCAGGCAAGCGCCTTACCTGCTAAGCCATCTCTCCAGCCCATAAAGATTTTTTAAATAGATGGGGTTATCCTGCATTATTCATATGGTGCTCACTGTAGTGACTGGGGTCTGTTGAAGTGGAAAAGGAACACAATGGGGTCAGAGTGGGAAGCATTCAAGTCCACAGTGCTGGCTGGCAAGGCGGAGGAAGGGCCTGTGAGCAGAGAGACCTCTTCATGGTGACGGAGGCTGGGCAGTGTGACCTTGAGCAGAGAGAGACCTCTATATGGTGAAGGGGGCTAGAAAGTGTGAGCTTGAGCCTGCAGAAAGAAATGCAGCCATGCCGTCACCTGCACCTTAGAGCGGTGACAATCGCTGAAGACTTCTGACCTCCAGAACTGCAAGATGACAACTCTGCATTGTCCTAAGCCACCAAGTTTGCGGTCATTTGCTGCAGTGGCAACAGGAAACTCAGGCAGGTCCCTAAAGCCTTTGAGTTCACACTGTCTTTGCCATGGAAAGCCATGATCTTCTTTGTCTAGTCAGGTAATTTAGTCACATTACATATAAAATATAAGGCACTTTTTCACATATAGTTTCTCTTATGTTCCATATGTTCTTGTGTGTTTTCATGTGTATAGTGTGAATGCATGTGTTTGTAAATATATGGACACACACATGTGAATGTGTTCATGTGTGTGCATGCTTATGGAGGCCAGAGGTTTACATGGGGTGTTAATCCCGTATGTCCACTCATAGATTCAGGTGTTATTAAAACTGAGTTTGCAGGGCTGAAGAGATGGGTTAGCAGTTAAAGTACGTGCCTGTGAAGCCGAAAGACCCAGGTTCAATTCCCAAGCATCCACGTGAGCCAGAGGCACAGGGTGGCGCATGCACGTGGAGCTCGTTCACAGTGGCTGGAGGCCCTGAAGCATGGAAACCTGAAGCCACATCTTACTGGGTTGTTGGGTTCTCAGTTTCTACCACAAAACTATGTTTAGAGATTTTCCCATGCTTGTCTCCTTTCGGCCAATAGACCCATCCACATTTCCTCTGGCCTTTGTAAACTGCTTTCATAGTTTACACTGTGAACACTGATGCTTACCAGTTTATTTCCAAAGTGAAGCCTTTTCAGAATTTTCCCATGCAACTTTTTGGGCAAAGGAATGCTTTAAATCTTCAAAAGGCAACCTTATACCCAACCTACCAAACAGATATTATTTTAATAACATACATGAGAAAACTGAAGCCCAAATATGAAGTAACATGTCTACAGTCAGCTCCCCTGCTCTTGCAACAGGCGGCACTCAAGCCCAGCTATGTTCATGGTATTGAAATTTGAGGATGGGAATAGTATCAAATTGAATTATTAAAAAACTGAAATGCTTCTTAAAAACACTAATTAGTGGAACTCAAGTTAAGTGATGTCCCCAGGGAGAGCAAGGAGACAAGAGGAGGAAGCCAGTTTCTTAAGGACACGGGAGAGAATGGAACCTCTCACCTCCCGTCTTCTGCCACGTGACTCCAGGCATCCGAAAGGAAGCTCCTTTGATGAGCCAGCACTCTGCCTCTTTGGATTCCCTGACTGCCTTGGGTTGTGAGGTCCCCACTGCATGGTGGCCTGGCCTATAGCAAACAAGCTTCAGTAAGCATGTGTAGCACTGCATGAGCCACAAGTAACAGTCACGTTTCAAAACCAGTGAGGAATCTGCTCAAGACACCTGAAAACCAGCTCATTCGCAGCCACTTCTGGACGTGTGTGTGTGTGTGTGTGTGTGTGTGTGTGTCACCTTGGCTAGAACCTATGATTGACATCTCCTTTTCCCAAACTTGGGTTTTCTATTCCTACTCTGCATATCTTGAAAACTGTCATGGTGAAAATTAGAGGATACAAACATTTGACATCACTGTCAAAGAGCGCACACTGTGATACTGAAGTGTTAAGATAGTTTTCACTTATTTTGCTTGTGAATTCTTTCAGACATTCTTTGTGTAAGAGAGGTGTGTCAGGGAATCTTGGGAGTGAGGTGCATGAAGAGACAGCTGATAACCTATTTTCTGGGTCCAAGAGCCTCACCCCATGTCGGCTCGTTGGCGGTGCCGGGTAACTGGCGGCACGTTTCAGAAGGACGGTGGGGAAATCGGAATACCTGCGTTCATGACCACTGAGGCGGGAACGAAAGCCAATGCAGCTGATTGTGGTGAGTCATTTCTCTTTGATTTTGATAAAACGAAACAGAGCAGAGACTGGAAACATGAGTTTTACTAATGCATCAGAAAAGAAACTGGACAAAGGAAAGAGTCGAGAGGTAAAGAATCAGAAACTATACCCAAAGTATGGAGTCACTTATCAGAAGAAGAGTACCCTACAACAGGTGAAGAAAGTTCTAGTCCTTTGTACATTAAACACTGTGTACCACAACCACTAGCAGAAATGACTGCAGCATCAGACAAGATGACCTCAGAAACTAGGAGAAATGTTTGTCATGACAAATTCTCATTTAATTGGAATGAGGACGTTAGCCACACTTATTTTGAAGAGAAAGCCGATAGTTCAGATCAGGGGGCATGCTGAGGTTGAAAAGGAAGAGGTCTGCCCTGACCAGGGCACTTAAAAGTCTAGGACACTTCAGGCAAGAGATGACTTATATGCCAGGGAAGGGGCAGGACACAGGCTTTCTCTCCATCCCTGGATCTGTGGGCCTGCCTGCCACCTTGAAGAAAGCGAGCTCTTCTAGTGGTGGAGGGATCTTTCACCACAGCCTTGGATGTGATCAATATTTTAACCATCACGCAAGCCCAGGCATACTTTCTGGAGGGAGAGTTGCGGATTTTTCATGTATACACTATTAACAAATCTAAACTTTTGGTGTTTTCAGCATATAATTTTAGTGCTAGCTTTAATTCTTTTTCATTTTGTACAACTATGATGTTAAGATAATTCTTTCTTTACTAATGAGCCAGTTTATCCCATGTAGCAAACTCTGAGCTGAAATCTTACGGAAGGGAAATAGATGAGATGGGAACACACATAAAAATATACTGAAAATCACTAGAGAGTATTTTTAACTAAAATGAAAATGCAATCACAATTAACTGATAGTCCTTAACTCTGGAAAGACAGAAGATTAATTAGACTAAAAATAAGTATGAAAAATAATTAGCAGTAATTGTTTTTACAAAAGAACACAGCCATGGATGGCTAATCAACCAGTTAAGGAACTCCCAGATTCTTCAGAATTCACATTCAGCCAGTCAACAGAGCATATGCATATTTCACATCTATCTCATGTACCATCAGATAACAAGGACCACATGACTCCACTCACTGCTATGACTGTACACAAATCCAGAAGCTTAAATACTAAGATGCACTGGGAATGTTCCCAAACCAACAACAGAATAGTATTTAATGGATTTGAAGATTTAGAAATAAAGATTTAGAAATAAGCAGAAAATAATTTTAACATAGATGAGACAATACTTAAACAATTATTGACCTAATCAAGACCTTTGAAATTACCACCAAAATGCACTACAATTTTCTTTATTTAGTTTACAGAAAGAATCCGTAAGTACACGTTGCAGAAAGGAAATGTTTAGTGATATTTACATTCATTTTAAAACTCTGCTCTATACAAATTTAATTCTGATCAGTATGAACAATATTTTTGTAGACCTATTGCATATAAAGCCTTTCCATGAAAGCAGTAACAATGAATAAGATAACCTGATTGCATTTAAACAAAGCTGACCATTTGAATCCATGTACACTTATGTTTGTAAGAGCGAGGACACTTATTCAATACAGAACATCATGTCAGCCTGTAACTCCATTTTTAAAAAGGCTAAAGTTATTTATATGGAGTACTGTTCTATATACTACACGCCAATCTATATTTAAGTTCTATAGTTAGGTATTTTATAAGTCTTTATTAAATATAGTCTACACATATTTGTAATTTCATCCAGGAAGAATTTCTTCCCAGTGAAAAAAATATAAAATCTTTCATTTGTTTTTACAGGTTTAGATGAAACTAGCTCATGCTTTAGTGCTGTGCAAATTGTTTTTAGCATATCAATCTTTAAATTATTGGTAAAAATAAGAGTGGCATTATTAACCATGTAACCATGTATGCCTTAAAAATCAGCTTTTGATTTTAATACGCTTGCAAGCACTGATGCAAACTACAGAAAGCAACGAACTGAGTATTGTGGAGACTTAAAAGAATTCATCTGCACTTGAGTGAGTAAGCATGACGGTGGGACATTGTCACGGATGAGCAATAACTGCAGCAAAAAAAAATCTCATTTTCTGATATGCAAATACACAAAACAGATCAGTCGCTGAGGTTTTCTAACGTTTCTGCTCGGTGCCTCTGAGCGCCGGGCACCTCCATGTTAAGGCTAGGGATGCCCTCTCGGCCCTCTGTGCTGTCTACAAGAGCACTCAGCGACGAGCCTCCAGAGCGCTTGGGCATGTCATAGGGAAAAATGAGTTTCAGCAGCCTCTGCTGAGTGAGCACTTTGAACAGCAGGCACATTTTGTTTTTTCATTTGTTGTGGTGAAAATAGTCACACTGTTTAGTATTCTGTGCCAGGACAGCCACCACGGCTGACTTTGGTAGAATTCACTCAACATTTTAGTTTCTTTTCCATTTTCCCCTCTCAAGTTGGCCCAGTAATTAACTTCACAGACTGCTGAGTGTCTTCCAGTGTGGATTGTACACACAAGTATTTTAGGTACCATAAACTCAGAGATTCTGATGAGGAGGAAAAGTAATGTCACTCTTTTTTATTTTTTTAGTGCAAATTGTATTTGGAACACTTGATTTATTAGTTCTGGCGATGAAAAATTTTTGTAGCAACAAAATGTTTCTGCCATGAAAGATAACTTGTTAATTTTCCCCTGGAGATTGACTGCATTCAAATGTTTTAAAACTGCTCAACATAAACAAGAAATAAAAGAACTAAAAAATCATAGTGAAAAATGTTCTTGGTTCTTTTTACTTCACGAGAAAAGATGACAATGCTCATGAGTAACTCAGTCCACAGATGTGCAGGCAGACTCGGCTACAGGTCTGAAGCTATGGGCCTCTTCGTCCCAGCAGCATGGAAACAAGGCCTGCGTCACACACAGCACGCGAGGCACAGTGGTTACAGGATCACACAACAGTTACTCTCCCCAGTCTTTTCCCGATTCCTCTGACCTAGGAGAAGAGATAGGAGCTTGGTTTACAAGGGCGCCAGGTATGGGAGGAGGGAGCACATCTAAGCATAATTAAGGTGCATCTGCTTTTCTCAGTGTGTGCTTTTGAGAAGATTATACGCCTATCATAAACAAGCTCTTAATTTTAGTATGCTTCAAAATGTCTTGTTATTTGCTTGACAAGTTCAACTCAAACTGAGAACTTCCTTTCCTCAAAATGTTCAAGAAAAATCAGCCATTTTTTGAGTGCCTGTCTCTGTGGCTGAGGGAGGCACTCCAGGGCATGGCTTACCTTGAGAGTTTGGCTCTGGCAATGTCTCTCGGGCCACCAAATGCATCACTGTCGTTTTGCCAAAAGGAAGTTTTAATGCTATGGGAAAAGAAGATAACCCGTTATACTCATCAGTCTGTTACAATCACCAACCCGAAGTGAAATCAACTAAACAATCGATTGTTTTCAAATATTTCCTCAATAGACTGCTTATCAATCAGACCATCTCCACTACCAGTAAGATGAGGTTCAATATCAGATAGGATTTTAAATTTTAAAAGTAACTCTTCCCAGCTATAGCCATTGGCATGACATACAAAGTTACATTATTTACAGAGCAGATAAAATACACAACTGGTCAGTATCACTGACCACCTTTAGAGGAGGCTAAAAAAAAAAAGTATGAAAAGAAGGTTTTTGGTTGTTTTTCTTTTCTAAACATACTTTTTAGCTTAGGGAAAAATTAAAAGAGATGTGTTACTAATTGTAATTACATGCCTGTTACTTAATAAAATTACTGCACTGGACTTTACTGTGGAAACAAAAGATAGTAAACAATTTTAAATATTTATTCTCAATCTTGCATTCTTCAATTAGAAAATCACTTTCTTACAAAGTTAGACTTATTCAGGCTGAATTCTAATTAAGTCTTTAAAACATTCTCCTTGAATTATAAGCCAGTTTAGAATCTAGAGAATACTATAACACAAGCCATGTTATCGACAAGCTACGAGAGCAACTATAAACCTTTCCATGGGAAATCGCTTTGCATTCTGTGTATAAAATAAGAAGCAACCAGTGGATTTAACTTCTGGACTTGTTCCTGTAGTTGTAAAGTTTTACAGCCTTGAGCTACGTTCTCCTCATTAGCTACAGACTGAAGTAAGGCTTGAGGTCATCTCTGAGCAGGACGACCTTCCTACCCCTGCTTTTCCAATGGGGAGAGGTAACACGCAAGCACATTTAAAGAGCCCTAATTATCATCAATATTACTACTCATTCAGAGAATCAAGTGCATTTCCAAAGCTCCTGAGTGGCTTATGATTAGAAACTATGAATTTACTGGGCAGGGGTTATTATTTCTCTTCTCCATTTGAATTTTAATTTGAAACAGTAGATATCAATACTGCCAATAGTTTTTAAAAATTTTATTCGTATTTGTGTGTGTACCACCATGGTGTACGTAAAGGAGGTCAGAAGACAACTTTCAGGTATCTGTGTTCTACCTTCTTTGACAGAGGTTTCTTGCCACTACAAACAAACAGCCACACTGCAATGGAACATCAGACTAGTGGGCCCTTGAGCTTCAGGTTCTCCTGGCTCTGCTCCCATGGTCACAGTTGTGCTGGAATCACAGATGTTCGTGTCATCTTTTGCATCTTGCTTTACATGGATGGTGGGGAACTGAACCAGGGAGGGCAGACTTTACAAGAAGTATCTTTAATCACTGAGTCATCTCCACTGCCCCTGATGTTGGCAATAATTGAAGGCAAAGAAGAATACTAGAACCTACCATGCTTTTTTTCCCTTGTTTTCTGCTAAAACACTAGACAATATCCAGAAAAGTGGTCTTTAAAACTGTATATAAAGATAAACTGAGATTTCAATTCAGTAGTGAAATTGTCAGATGAGGTGGGAAAAGGAGATGTTCAGAGATCTGTATTGAGGGGCTGGAAATGTAGCAAGGTGGTACAGTGCTTGCCTAGCACGCCTAAGACCCTGCACGTTATGCCAAGCACCACAAAAAAGTAAACAAAAATGAAAAAGAGTACCCCAGGCAATTGCCATGGCCACTGTCTCTAGACCACACTCTGGGAACACTTAGCTAGACTACTGACCATCACTCTTCAATAGCAGGCTGTCCCCATGTCTTTTTTTTTTTTTTTTTTTTTTCTGCAGTGGCCTGAAATCCTGTGTGACTATGAAAGCTACCTCAAGGAGGAGTCAGGGATATGCTTAAATGACTTGATAAACAAAAATTTGATCCCAAACTTTCTGAGCCAAAGCATTTCAGAAATAGATGAGAAACCAGGTACGGCGGCAGGTGTCTGCAGTCTCAGACACATGGGAGCCTGAGGCAAGAGTACTGTTAGAGTCCAGGGATTTCAGGTCAGCCTAGGCACCACAGTAACATGCGGTCTCCAATTAAAAAAGAATGGCAAAGGATGAGCAGGCCCAATAGTGTAAGAGCACAGTGTCTGAGTACCACCCACCCTTGTCTGTGTCCTCACTACTGCGTAAGTGTCACCGGTGACAAGGAACACTCATTCTGGTGCTTTCTTTAGCTAACACAGCATGTTCACACAGCAGGACCAACACTGTACACTATACAAAGCAAGCCAAAGCACTCTTCCACATCAGCATTCAAGTACTTACAGACAACTGCTATTGCTGTGTGTGCTACGTATGTCCCGAGCAGAAGCACACAAGAAGAGAGAAACTAAAAGGGAAACGGAGACTAAAAAGGCAAACAGTGGAGGACCATCCCCCTAGCTCCAGTACCCCATCATCCTGATCAGCTAAACTCTGCTGTGTTCTACCCCCGTCTCAGCCACGAAGGCCAGAGGTGGGTTCTTTTGTTTCTGGAAAAACTGACAGCAACACAGGACAACAGCAACCATGATTTGACATTGTGCTAACCATGCTAACAAAATGTTCTACCATGGCTAATGAAATGAATCATCATTTTGACTTTAACACAAAATCTGTATCTTTAACATGACACTGGAATATGAGGGCCAAAAAGGGAAGACAAATTAAGCTGGAGGTGGTGGGATATGGCTCAGTAGATCAATATTCACAGGAAGGTGGAGAGTCACTCATACAGTAAGGAATGAAAGTCAACAAATATTAATCAGATTTTTTCATTTTTAATTCAAGATCTTATTTAAAATACAGATTTTCTTAAAAAGGCTAAAATCTGATCCCATTCTCAATGCATGCACTACACAGCCAACAAGCTTATTACAGTCCATCCTCACATTGAGGGAGGGTCCACGTGGTGGTCAGAATGTAAAACACCACCACAGGTTCCTGTGTTTGAATTCCTGGCCCAGATGGTGGCGCTGTTTAGGAAGGTTGTGGAACCTTTAGGAGGCACAGCCTTACTGGAGGAAGTGTGTCACTGTGGGCGGGCCTTGATGTGTTATATCCTGCGTCCACATCCTATTCTGTCTCTCTGCTTCTTGCACTACAATGTGATGCTGGCTTCCCAATCTGGCCTGCCAAGCCGTCCCTGCTAATGATGCAATTTCCCCTCCAAACTAACTGTAAGCAAATTAAAGCTTTTTCTTTGCATAAGGAGCTTTTGATCAGGTCTTTTGTCCCAGCAATGACAGAACTGATACAGTCTAATTACATTAAAAACTCTAAGAAGAGTTACAAGTCAAAAAAGTTCGAGTTTTAAACAGTGACAATAGTATTTCTTAGAAACCGGGTTGTAAGATCAGAGCAGTCTGGCTCCAGCCCTCACCTCAGTCTTCACAGTAGACTTTCTGTCTGTCCCATGTAACTCTAGAGCACCTTGCGGGGTGGGGGGGAGTTCATCTTACTCAACTCCAAATCCCAAGTGTTTATTATGTTGGCATATGAAGAATTCAGTAAGTACATACTACACAAAATAAGTAAAATTAGTCTATGTTTGAGAACAGAGGATATTTTATTCTTAGGCTTAGAAGAAAAACTGTGAAACAAAGACACATAATTTCAGTTGCCTCAAGTTTCAAATTAGTTGAATATATTTGAAATTCATGTACTAAAACAAAACAGCCCCTGTTGGTAGGAAATGAGCTCCATAAGGGGGCACTATTGAGCTATCGTTCCCTAATCACATATAAAGAACAGTAATTATCAAGTATTTACTTCTGTCCCACTCTATGACACAGGAACTGTTGTATCTCTCTATTCCTGATGAGGAAACTGGGATAGATATTTGGGTAGTTACTTGCCCAAGGTCACCTAGGATACAACATGGAAAGTCTGTTCTAAACTCTCTGCTGCACTCATGTAGTCGTTTTAGTTTTCACACAATTAGCAACTTTATTGGTTGGAATCAACTGAGAACACCTTTTAAAATACATTTGAAAACCAATTATCATAAACTTTTCCTATGTATGGCCAATTTGAATTTTAAAACACATTACATCTAAATGGTATTATCCAGACGTACAATAAAATTACATTTATGGGCTAGAGAGATGGTTTAGTGGTTAAGGTGCTTGCCTGTGAAGCCTAAGGAACTAGATTTGATTCCCCAGTACCCAGGTAAGCCAGATGTACAAGGTGGCACATGCATTTGGAGTTCATTTGCAGTGACTGGAGGCCCTGGTGTGCCCATTCTCTCTCTCAATCTCTATCAGCCTCTTTCTCTCTCTCCTAAATAAATAAATAAATAAATAAATAAATAAATAAATAAATACATTTATAAAATAGTAGGGATGGGCTTTTACAATGGGAGAGAGCTTATTTCCTAACTTTTGGCAAAATGTACAGGAGTGTGCATAGTAAAAATAGGCAGAATTTAGTTAGCATTTATCATTTTTTAGTAAATTCAAAGGCATTAATCAGCATTTACAATAAACAAATAGATAACACTACCATGAGACAGGCATTAAATCTCCTTATAAAGATGACTATTACCTCCTAAGGTGACATTTCCATGTAGAAATCTTCCTTGATAAATAAGTCGCAGGATATTGGGACTGCTGACCTGCTCTTCTTCCCAGTCTGTAAAGAATGCAGGTAACTGGTTATGGGCTTTGAAACATGCAAAGAGCCACTGCATCCTGTCTGAATGACCCAGATCTGCTATGACCAGGCCACTAGCCATGCTATCACAAAGCCCTGGGTGTGGAACAGTCAGGGCACCAGTGAAGACACCCCGTGCTTCCTCACAGTTTGAATAGGCACCACAGCCTTGCTTTTCAATCTTTCCCAAAGAGATGTGCCAAAGACTGGTTTTTGTCTCTTAAAGAATTACCAAAGTGTGGCCTGGAGAGATGGCTTCACAGTTAAGATGCTTGCCTGCGAAGCCAAAGGACCCAGGTTTGATTCCCCAGTACCAAAGTAAAGCCAGACGAACAAGGTTGTGCATGCATGAGGAGTTCATTTGCAGTGGCTGGAGGCCCTGGCATGTCCATTCTCTCTCTCTCTCTCCCTCTGTTTGTCTCTTCCTCTCGCTCTCTCTCCCTCATAAATAAATAAATAAATAAATAAATAAATAAATAAATAAATAAATAAAATGAAAAGAATTACCAAAGTGTGCCAAATTTTGGACCTGAAGTTTAAGCAAAATGAATGAGCTGAGAAAAAATATCTAATCCTAGTAAAGAGATGAATCATTTGAAAGTTAATTTCAATGATCAGTAATTAACAGAACATGATAATGTTTCAATATCTGTGCTTGTTAGAATGCACACTTGTGGCCAGTAACAAACTTAGCAAGATTTTAAAGGACTTCATATATGAGATAATGGGGTACATTGTTTTATTTTCTTTTTGAGGCCAATTGATAAACATTACAGAAGTCACAATTTAAGCTCCCCTTGCTAATAATAAATATTCAAGCTTAGAAACTTCAAAAACAAGGGCTACGGAGATAGTGCAATTGATTAAGTGTTTGCTTTGTAAGTATGAGAACCTGAGTTCAATCCCCAGAACCCAGACAGAAATGCTAGGGGCATGGTGGCGTGCATCTATGATCCCAGTGTTGGGGAAACTGAGACAGGAGGATCACTGGGGCTTGCTGGCTAGTAGTACAGTCTAACTGGTGAGCTCCAGACCAACAAGAGACCCTGACTCAGAGGAGGTAGATGGCATTCCTGAGGATGACATCTGAGGTTGTCCTCTGACCTCCAGCACATGTGTGTACACATGCACTTGCACTCCCTCCTCACATGCACATTTTAAAACTGAAAACTGGGGCTGGAGAGATGGCTTAGTGGTTAAGGTGCATGCCTGCAAAGCTTAAGGACTCCAGTTCGATTCTCCAGGGCCCACATAAGCCAGATGCACATGGTGGCACATGCATCCGGAGTTCGTTTGCAGTGGCTAGAGGCCCTGGCATGCCCATTCTCACTCACTGTCTCTCTCTCTTGCCCTCTCTCTGTCTCAAATAAATAAATAAATAAATAAATAAATAAATATCTTTTTAAAAAGCTGACCAAAAATATGAAAAATAATGTGCATTAGGACATACTATACACACATGAAAGCTAGCACAGTGCACAAAGAAAACCAAATGACAAACTGCTTTGTAGGATGTGTGACAGTATTTATTCTATAATATCAACCATTATAAGGCATTGGGACACTGATATTCCAACAGATTATAAAGCTAGCAGCTGTCACTAGTTCCTTATATGCATTTGCTTCTATAGAAGCTCCTACTAGCAGGTGATAACTGGTAACTCACAGTATAGAATACTCTGAAAAGAGTGAATGATAGAAGAGAAGGAGGTAAGGAAAGGGCTCTCCTTGTGACTTGACTTCTGAGTGGTCAAAACAATGAGCATGCACGTGACAATAGCACTGCTTTTCAGTAATAGCACGATGGGAGTGGGAAGAGGAGAAATAATTGGGCTTTGCAGTTGGCCTGACCCAGGCCTTTTTTCCTTTCTCCTCCTGGCAAGCCTTTGCTGCCTCTGATAGCACAGGGTCCCCTTCTGAACAAGAACAAAGAGCAAACAAGCTGCTAGAGCTTCATAACAATTACTTAGAAATCATTATTTCTAAATCACTAATACGAATAGAGAATTTCTGTTCAAGATGTAAGTGTTCCACCAATATAAAGGCAAATAATGGTCACTGTTTTAAGTCATACTTTAAAAAGGCTAATAGGGCTGGAGAGGTGACTCAGTGGTTAAAGTGCTTGTCTGCAAAGCTTATGGATCTGAGTTTGATAACCCAGTACATATGTAAAACCAGATGCACTAAGTGGCGCATGAATCTGGAGTTCATTTGTAATTGTTAGAGGGCCTGGTACACCCATACTCACTCTGTTTCTGACTCTCTCTCTCTCTCTCTCAAATAAATAAGTTGGTTTTTTTTTTTTTTTTTTTGGTTTTGCAAGGTAGGGTCTCACTCTGGTCCAGGCTGACCTGGAATTCACTACGTAGTCTCAGGGTGGCCTCAAACTCTCGGCAATCCTCCTACCTCTGCCTCCCGAGTGCTGGGATTAAAGGGTGCGCCACCACACCCGGCTTATAAAAGTTTTTTTAAAAGGCCATTACTCTAAAAATATTTTAAGTACTTTTTTGAGATGCAAAAACTTGAAGCCATGTGTTTTATTATCTTATGTAATCTCAAGATTTCTGTGCCATTGACTTACTATCTCTCTTGCCCTCTCCAAGATTTAGAATGTGGAGATGGCTATAAAACAAAGGTTAAGGGAGGACTAGGAGGGATTATGAACAAACACATCACTGGTGGACCTAGACACTACATGACCATTCTCGCCATCAGCAATATCACCACAAGGCTGATGAAGTCTGCAGAGGAAAACTTACTCCTTCCAGAAGTATATTATGTACAAGGTACTTTCTTCTATTACCTAATGTTTGTTGTATACTGTTATCAAATCAATAAATATTTACATTTGCTGGATGTTTGTATATTACATGATATAATAAAGACCTAAAATTTTAATTTAAATAGTTTTAATAATTTATTTTCTGAGATTTGACAAAATGAAAGTAACATCCAGGTGATACAATCAATTTTCAAAACTGGTGAAAGGTTTTTACATCTGGAATACTTTTTCATGGCAAAGACTTACACTTGATTCTTACCTTTGTTTACCACTAATTAGGATATTTTAATGAACTAAGACTCATTTTAATGTCTAAATCAAATAATTACAAAAGTATAATACTGCCCAAATAAAATAAGATTTTGAAACCAAGTACCTTTCATCACTGAGCCACCTCTATAGCCCTAAAATAAATTTCTGTAAAGAACTGCCCACAAATACTCCCTCAAACTCATCTCTGTGGACTGACTTGAAAACACTAAGCATAACTGCTTTCCCTTGCTTGATCTTGCTCAGGGACACTCAGCTGCTTTAAACGTCATAATCAGGCACAGAGACTTGAGATCATGGGACACATATACTACAATCTGTCTTGCTTTTCTTTGTGTGTATGACCTAAACATGGAAGCATATATGCATTAACCAGTTTTTACTCACACTACGACAATGCTAAGGCAAAAACAGGGTCTGCATATAATGAGCCCCTTGACTATTCTGGAAAGAAAAGGTGAACTGAAACGTCTAGGGGAGGAGACAACAGTAACTTCCTTTAAAGTCTGGGTCTTATACATATTTGTTCTTTTCTAGGTAGACAGGACTTAAACGATCAGCAGTGTTCATCCACACTCACCCATTGGCCAGTTGTCATACACATGTTTTGCAATGTCAGAAGCAGAGTCATTGGGGGAGAACAGGAACTCTTTTGTTTTTCCACTCACCAAGATGAGGCGCAAATTAATCTGAAAGAAGACAATGATTCTCTTAATACAAATCTTAATAATTTTTAAAAAGGTTTACATTGGCATTTCATTTAAAACACATTTCTACTAATGCCAGTGACATTTGGTTTTTGCACTTAAATTCTTTCATTACAAAGTTACCACAAAAGTAATGGGCTTAGTGATGGCATTTTTTCATACATACATGCCGTTATACCGACTTTGTCTCTGTCCTCCCTCTGCTCTGACTCTTGATGTTTTCCTTCTTCTTCCTAAATGTTCATTTCCCCTTCTGCTTTGTCATGTGTATTTAATTCTTTTAAGCTTTTTTTAAATAATGGGATTTTGGTGTATCATTTTATTTCCTATTGTCTAAGGTGTATGTGTGTGTTGCAGAGATATTTGTAAACAAAAGAAAACCAACTCATTATGTTTTGAATTTAACTACAATGTTCAGAATTCAACTGTAGATTATCACTCTTATTATAGAATATACATTTTTTAATTCAAAAACAAGTAAGTGTTGGCCTTGCAGGTTTTATCACTAAAGAGGTGGGGAACAGGGAGGAACACCTTGTTAGGGATCCACTGGATTCAAGTCTCCATCTAGGCAATCTAACCAGTCTGAATTGTGCCACAGCCCATGTTACCCTAACTCTCTTCTTCACTTACCAATATGTATCTTTTCTTACTAAAAATACTGAGTAATCTTTGCAATGCCAGAGTCGATACTGAAGACACTGGAGCCTCCCACACCACCATTCAGACTCCGGTCAATGGTCACCTTTCCAACCACAGTCTTGGCAGCTCCACTTCTGCCCATCACGTGGAAAGCATGTTGAAAATTGTAAATCTGCCCTGAAAAACATGCACAGCCAGGCATGGTGGTGCACGCCTTTAATCCCAGCACTCGGGAGGTAGAGGCAAGAGGACTGCCGTGAGTTCAAGGTCACCTTGAGATGACATAGTGAATTCCAGGTTAGCCTGAGCTAGAGTGAGACCCTAGCTCAGAAAAAAAAGAAAGAAAGAAAGAAAGAAAGAAAGAAAGAAAGAAAGAAAGAAAGAAAGAAAGAAAGAAATGCACAAACAAGTCAGAATGAAGATGGAATGGATTTGGATTCCTAATTAGAATTTGTATGTCTATCTTTATATGTCCTGTAAAGAATTTCTTGCTGCCAAAAAAATAATAATTTCTTGCTGCCGTTTCTAATCAAAAATCAAATTAGGGCTGGAGAGATGGCTTAGTGGTTAAACGCTTGCCTGTGAAGCCTAAAGGACCCCAGTTCAAGGCTCTATTCTCCAGGACCCACATAAGCCAGATGCACACGGGGGCACATGCATCTGGGGTTTGTTTGCAGTGGCTGGAAGCCCTGGCCCTCCCATTCTCTCTCCCTCCCTCTCTCTCTCTCTTTCTCTCTCTCTACCTGCCTATTTCTGTATCTCTCTCTCAAATAAATAAATAAATAAAAATAAATATTTAAAAAATCAAATTATACCTAAGAACTTCATACAGGAAGAGAACTGATGAGGTCATGTTACCGTAAAGAGGTATATAAATTGGAATAAATGTATATTATGCCCTGGATTTATAAGAATTCTTTTAATGGCTCTGCAGTACTGCATAATACCCACTGTTGATCACTAATGTCCAAGAAACTATAGCCCTTATAAGCATTCAGTCACAAAGTCTGTTTACTCAGAAAACAATGTAATAATTCAAGTCTCCTGATAATTATATGAATGATATACTACAATTTTTGAACCCTTTTTTTTTTCACCATGTTGTCTCAGGGTAGCCTCGAACTCACAGCAATCCTTCTACCTCAACCTCCCAGGAATGCTGGGATTAAAAAAATGAGCCACTGGGCTGGAGAGGTGGCTTAGCGGTTAAGGCATTTGCCTGCAAAGCCAAAGGATCCTGGTTCGATTCTCCCAGAACCCACGTAAGCCAGATGCACAAGGGGGCGCTTGCACCTGGAGTTCCTTTGCAGTGGCTGGTGGCCCTGGTGTGCGCATTCTCCCCCCCCCCGTGACTTTCTCACAAATAAACAACAAAATATATTTTAAAAAAGAGTTAATTTTAAAATATGGACCACCATGCTCAGCCTTTTTGAAAACTTTTTAAAGTGTAAAGTGAAGTTTGTTTGGTTTTATAAAAGGATTCATTTAATTTATTCATTTGAGAGAGAAGAAGAGGCAGACAGAGAGAGTGAGTGTGAGTGCACCAGGGTCGCCAGCCACTACAAATGAACTTCAGATGCATGCACCACCTTATGCAGCATCTGGCTTTACATGGGTACTGGAGAATTGAACCTGGGTCCTTTGGCTTTGCAGGCAAGTGCCTTAACTGCTAACCCATCTCTCCATCTCTTGTTTGGGCTTGATTTGTAATAACAAAAAATGAAAAAGTTCATCCTTCAGAATTTGTAAAGATGATAGAAGCAGAGTTTTAATTTTCTCTGATAACCATCAACATGGAAATGGAAAAACAAGTCACTGCACATCTATACCATGGAAATCCATGGAGCTGCTTAATGATAGAAGATGTGAATTGTATAATTCAATACTGAAAGATGTTCACAACATACCAATGAAAGAATGGTAGCTAAAACAGTACTGTGAACATACACAAGACACATTTAGTTGCTAGGTACCAAGTCACGGCTGCCTAGTCCCCATGTTTCAAAACCATTAATATTACAAAATTGTTAAAACTATCAAATACTACATCATGGACTCTCAAAGCAATTTCAATGAAGTTTTGGGCACAGGTTTATTAGCTCAGTGATGGAGGACATGTCTGGCATGTATGAAATCAATATTTCAAACCCCATCACCAAAGAAGAAAAGATTTATTGATTTTCAAGTAGACAGTGTCCATGAGAGCTAGAAAAATAAAAAAAGTTACCAACTGTAACAAATGTACTGCTCTGGTAGGAGACATTTATCACGAGAGAGGCCATATGTGTGTGAAATAAAAGGGATATACAGGAAACCTCTACCTTCTCAATTTTGCTGTGAGTCTTAAACTGCTCTTTAAATTTTGTTTTTAAGAAAAAGACAGGCAGAAGAATCATTTTTAAATGAAGTTGCAAGATAGTCATGGACCCTCTGAAGACAATTCATGAGCCTCGAAGTTAAGATCTCTGCTCGACAAGTTTGGCTGAAGAAATCATCTTTGTTCCTCGTTTCTATTTCCTCTTACAAGTTTAAAAACAGAAACAAATCATAATGATGCATGCATAACCCTGCTCTATAAATGTAACTGGTTCATACTACAAAGTTCTCAGCTCTTCCTCATTAAAGCTACACATACCACCTTCATCAATAAACTGATAATCCACGTTTCCTATTTTACAAATGCATGGTGCAATCCCTAGTCAAAATACTAGAAATTTTCAGTCTTTCAATGTACTTGATACAATTTAAAATTTGTAATGTTTATTGGTAGGCATGAATTTCCAGTCTGGTGTGGTCCCAGTAATTCTCCTTACTCTTATGCTCTGGCCTGCTTCCCTGAGGACCTTGCCTCACTCCAAAAAACAGCTAAATGGTTAACTCCTGGGAGGGCGTGAAGGCGGTGGCTCTGGGTACCAAATGAGGACATTCTACTCAGAGGGAACTAAAGCATCCTTGGCAGAGGAAGGTGGGGAAAAGAGGGCAACTGCAAGCCCAAGAGTTACCAAGTTTTACAGTTGAAAATAGCTTAGTAATGGAGACTGCTTCAGGATGCTGAAGATTAAAAATACTGACACTAAATCTCAGCAGTAAATTGCTGGGTAAAGGAACCTGAAAAGTTCCATCTCTTAAAGATTCCACAACCTTTCCAAACAGTGCCACCAACTGGGGATTAAGTATTCAAACACATGAACCTATGGTGGACATTTTACATTCCAATCACTGGAAGCAAACAAATAAACATACATACATACATACATACATACATACATACATACATACATACACACACACATACAGCATAGTTTTCAAATGAAGATAATGACAGCTATTATTTGGACAATTAATAGGTTGGTCTTGACTTGGTCTTAAGCACTGATACATGAAAAATTTGCTGCTGCACTAGAAGTGTGCAAATGTCTCAGTGTGCAGTCACATATATTTTGGGACTATAACACCAAAGGAGGAAAACACAGAATTCCCATATTTTCCATTAGAAGAAAAATTGAGAGGAATCACTCAGATACAGGTTGGCCAGTAGCTCATCATTGCTGATTTACAGTAAGAATAATCTCAGAAAAAATTCTCTCTGCTGTGAGATAGTGGGATCTTCTACAAAGCACTGAAGGGAACACAAGACTCTTCTCAACAGTTTCAGATATGATACACTTATGTACTTGTCTAAAAAGAAAACCGTTGCTTAGGTCTCAGAATGACTTGGTATGAACAGAGCTCTTTTTATTAAATAAAAGTTCCCAGGAAATGGTACTAAGATTTTCCCAAATGAATTATATACTTAATGATTACAAATCAAAACAAAATGCGTGATGATCAATATTAGTGATGGTTAGTGACTCACTAACTGCCATGGTCATTCCCTGCAGGGACAATTAAACAAGAACACATGTTTTCAAACTTTCATTTCTACTTCTCAGATTATGTCAATTTGGAGAAATTTCATTTAGAATTAAATTCATATAAAAATTTGTTTTAAATTGGTTAACATGGAAAAATGAGGAGTCAAAGAAGAATGAAGATAGAACTGAATGGAACAGTCTGGAAATAAAAGACTATTATGGACATGGACAATGCCCCTTAAGAAGAAATATGACTCCTTTCTATCAAGAAACCATCGAGTTGGAACAGTGAAAGAATTCTCACTTTTCCTCTGAAAGCCTGAGGGAGAATGACAATGAATATTGGGAGGTCTGCTTCACTAGGCGTTTCCCTTGGGTTGAGGGGAGGCTATCAGCAGAGGCAGGAGTGCCTTGTGTTACACACGGGTCTTTGCTAAGTGGTAATGACTGGTACACAAATAGTAAGTGGGAAAGGTGCTAGACACTTTTGTTTCAAATTTTTTATTTAAGCAAATCACTTTTTAATTTTTTTAATTTTAATTTTTATTATTTATTTGAGAAAGAGAGAGAGGCAGATAGAGAGAGAGAATAGGTGTGCCAGCGCCTCTACCAGCTACAAATGAACTCCAGATACATGTGTCACATTGAGCATTTGGCTTTTCTACTCTAGTCCAGGCTGGCCTGGAATTCACTATATAGTCTCAGGGTGGCCTTGAACTCACAGTGATCCTCGAGTGCTGGGATTAAAGGCATGCGCCACCACACCTGGCTTTGTTTTTCTTTTCGGCATCTGGCTTTATGTGACTACTGGGAAATCAAACCTGGATCCTCAGGCTTCCCAGGCAAGCACCTTAACCACTAAGCCATCTCTCCAGCCCCAAATCACTTAAAAAAATTTTTTAACTGTGGGTGTCCATGCATGCACTTGCATGGTACATGCCAGGGTTTCTTGCTGCTGCAAACCAATGCCCATCTGGCTTTACATAAGTGGCTGGAGTATTGAATCAGGGCCAGCAGGCTTTGCAATCAAGTGCCTTTAACTACTGAGCCATCTCTCAAGCCCAGACATTTACCTTTTTAAAGCCCTCATTTAATTCATGGGAATTATGCCGAGTAATAAAAGTTCGACCCCAAATGTTCCATACAGTATTGCTCCATTTTGAACATTCTTGAAATGATAAAATGGCAGAGATGGAGAATTCACTGTTGCAGACGCCAGGTTAGCTGGACCTCAAGGTTCTGAAATTCTTCTGTCTCCCATCTTGGGACTACAGACACTGTCTGCAATTGTATTTACCTTTATATGTGGGCTCTGGGGATGG
This sequence comes from Orientallactaga sibirica, assembly GCA_036365145.1. Classification (NCBI taxonomy): domain Eukaryota; kingdom Metazoa; phylum Chordata; class Mammalia; order Rodentia; family Dipodidae; genus Orientallactaga; species Orientallactaga sibirica. The sequence goes on along the minus strand of JAEOAD010000048.1, from coordinate 13,439,883 downwards.
AACATAAGTCCTCTAGCTTGCACAACAAGTACACTTACCCACTGAGCTCCTATGTGTATTTTATTTTTACATAAAATTGTTTCATTTCTAAATAATATGCCTTTTTTGCTTAATCCTGTCATATCAATAGTAGAAAGGATTTTAACAGTAATGTGGAACAACCCCTTTGAGAACTATTAGTTTCTCTTTTCATAGGGTATAGGCACATATGAAAATTATCTTCTTGGGACTGTGGAAGTAACTCAGTGAATAAACCACTCGTTGCTCCAGCCTGACCATTTGAGCTCAATCCCAGAGCCCACATAAAAGCCCAGAAGCCATGGCAGGCTTCTGTAACCCCAGCAAGACAACTACCAGCAGACAGGAGGCAGGGACAGGATTTCCCAGATGTTTGATGCAAGCACAGAAAATGATAACGGAGCAAGATTCAGCCAGAGAAAACCTGCCTCTAATGAAGTAGAAAGATGAGGACTGACTTCAAAGTTGTCCTCTGGCTTCCATACATGTGCTGAGACATGCATGCGCCCACACACTCATACACACACAAATAATCTTTTAAAATTATCTTTTCTAAATAATTTTTAATTATCTTTTTTTCTAGCAACAGTCACAGAAATCAAGTCTAAATAATTTTCTCCATATTTTCCTAAAAGTGCATGGGAAAGAAAAGCCTGTATTTGGAACAGTCACATACCACATAACAATCTGTCCCAAGACAAACTGTGTATATAATGGTAGTCATATTATAATTGAGCTGAAAAACTCTCTACCACTTAGTGACACGGCAGCCATCATAAATAGCACATTGCTCAAGTGCCTCTGGTGACACTACTGTGTAGTAGATTGTCATATACAACTGTCATATACATGTTCAGTGTGCAGTACTTGATAATGACTTAGCTATTTAGTATCTTAGGCCTTTTATCATTACTTTAGCATGTCTTACTTCTATGTATAAGAAGTAAAGTTGATGAATTAGGGCTCAAGCTCAGGGGCAGAGCACTACCACTCCTTGCCTAGCAAGTCAATCTCAAACACCAGCTCCCACAAACTTCACTGCTATAGCAGCAGCTGGATCATGCTGACAGCAAGCACCCCACCCCACCACATCTGATGCATGCTTTTCTCTCCTGCTTTGTTCAATCTCATATGCTTTGCTTATGGTGGTCCTAAGGCTACATATGCCATGTAGAGCATCTATCCTAGGGCTATGATTAATATGCACATATGTATGTATTTATAAACCATTCACATATGACAAAATTGCCTAATGACACACTTCTCAGAACATGTCCCCTGTTATTAAGTGGCACATTGCTATATCCCCAAACTAAGTTTCCATGGAGCATCACTTTAATTTTTCCAACTGCCAGATTATCTTTCTGTTGTGGTTGTTTGTTTGTTTGTTTGTTTGTTTGTTTGTTTGTTTGTTTTTGAGCTAAGGCTGACCTGAATTCACTACGTAATCTCAGGCTGTCCTTGAACTCACAGCGATCCTCCTACCTCTGCCTCCTTAGTGCTGGGATTAAAGGTGTGTGCCACCACACCCAGCTCCAGATTATCATGTCTAATTATATAGCATGCTGTCCCCTCAAAACTGATATAATGTGTATTTTCCTGACTTTCATTTCTGTAGAATTGGTTCAGGGTCATCATTTATCCTACTGTTTTTTCCTCACTGCTTCTTAATCTCTGATTCTCAAATTCTGTTTGTTGTCAAATTCTCAACCCAGTCTATCCTGCACATAAAAATAAAGCTCAGAAGTTGAACATTTTGTCACTGTGCTTCTGATCACATGTAAATGCTACATAGCACTTTACATAAAGCACATGGTTGGTTAGTCATAGACAAGACCCGTGAAGCAGGAATGATAGTCTCTACAGATGATAAGTGACTTTTACCACAAGTGCATAATCCAAACTCTAGCCCAACTACACTTCTCTACCCAAATGTCTACTTCAGCCAAATCTGTATAGTTATTATCATTTTTCCTTCTGGCAAGAATCACCAGAATGACTTTCTATTCGTGTGTGGTCAGTTTTAAGGCCACCAACCCGGGCTACGCTACTCATCTCTCCTCAGAATGTCCACCCAGTCACTGACGTATCTAATCACTGGTGGCCTTACATGCTTGTTGTGTTACTACTAGAACAGGGTCTTCTTTTATTCCTCCAAGCTCCATAACTTAGAGAATAAATTTTAAGGTAATCTTACATATATGACATTAGTTGTTATAGCAAGATATAGTTTATATATATTTACTTTCTAATTTAATTATGATCCTTTAAGGTAGAAAATCACCTTATAACTTATTTCTTGTAGCACAAACATAATTATTAAATATACTATTCTGTGTGGCTACAGAAAGATTGTGGGGGTTAAGTACCTTTGGCTGTGCTGTTTTTCCTGCTTTTAGATCAAAAAAAGACTACAAAAAAGGATTACAATGTATTTTAAATTAATTCATATAGGGCTAGAGAGATGGCTTAAAGGTTAAGGCACTTGTCTGCAAAGCCCAAGTACCCAGGTTTGATTTCCCCAGAACCCACATAAGCCAGATGCACATGGTGGTGCATGTGTCTGAAATTCATTTGCAGTGACTAGAGGGCCTGGAGTGCCCATTCCCTCCATCCCTCTCTTTCTCTCTCCCTCACTTATAAATAAATAAAAACAATAAATTAAGCTACTGGAAAGATGAACACACACACCCGAGTATCAGATTACAGCAGTACTTCTATAGAGTTCAGTAATATACATAATAGCTACTTTATGTATAATCAGGGAATAGATCCACCACTAATTACTAAGAAAACTGTATTTAATATTGCTGCTATTATGCACGATTAGGTGAAAAGAGTCACTGTTCTCTACAGTTACAGAATATAAGCTGACACAGAACACAGCAAAATAAACAGTTGCCAGTTGGTTTGTTTTTCAAGGTAGGGTCTTGCTCTAGCCCAGGCTGACCTGGAATTCACTATGTAGCCTCAGGGTGGCCTTGAAGTCACAGAGATCCTCCTAACCTCTGCCTCCCAAGTTCAAGGATTAAAGGTGTGCACCACTATATCCAGCTTAACAGTTGAAGAGGGAAGCAAAGTATAAAAACCAACCTATTCCTTGTTTGTAAACACTATTCCAAGACCAGCAAGTGCTCTGTTCCAGAGGCCACTGCCTGCCAATGGCTGAAGTGATTGTTCCGCCCCGCCTCTGCTTGGCTCTGCAGTCCCATTCAGCTTGTGCAGACAATGGGCATCAACCTGTGACTAGGGATACTGTCACTTAGTGGTGCCCAGACAGTCATGACCTCATGTGCTTCTAATAGTGAGGCTCTCATTTATAAATCAATGTCTCTGGAACACTTAGGAATTCTGACTTTTAATACAATGGCGTTTTATTCATTGTTATTAAGTATAACATTCCAACACACAATTTACTTAGGATTGTATAACAAATATTCAGCATAAAAAGCAGGAAAAGAAATAAAGTGAGAAATGCACCAATGTCACAATGTTAATAACTGAATACAATTAGCAGTAAAATACAACATAAAACTGAGCATCTCTGCATGCTTTCTAAGCTAAGAGTACTATCTACATAGCATAAGTTTTAGTGCTAGCAATTGTAGGCAAATGATGAAGCATTTTAAAAAGTATAAGCTATAGTTGCTACAAAATAGAAATCTAGAAGCATCAAAACAAAAAGCAAAACAAATGGCAGCAGATGGTTTCCAAGAAGGAAATGAAGAGCCACAGGCGGAATCCATTAGAATATCGTCCTACTTCTGCAGGAGTTTGAGACCTCCCTCCTATACTGAAAACTAAGGAGAAACAAATGAAGAGACAGAGTTCTCAGAAGGAGTGAAGAGGATCCTTGGAGACCCAAAAGGTAAACTGTGGACCACATGTTGGCCCTTTGAGTTACAGATGACTGAGGTCAGAAGTTCTGCATTCTGTACTATGTCATGTATAAACTGGAATGTGCAAACACAGCTTGTCCTCTGACCATGGAGGAAATGAACAGGGCAGGTGGAGAGTCTCCCTCTCCTCTGCCTAGAACTGGAAGAGCTGGGGACATGAGACAGTGACCACTACGTGAGCTTCAAAAATAGGGGCAGTATCTCCTTCTGCCTTGGCTCCCAAGTAATCAGATCTTTCTAAAAATAGTTTATAATTCCTTGTGAGTTATCATGGCATTCTGCACATTACACCCCTCCATAAGGAAATGATATGCTCAAAATTGCTCCAAGATCTCTAGCAAGTCAAACTTCCAACTATGTGAATTCAGTATCTAGAAGCACTTATAAAAAACTGTACAAGTGATGGTAATAGAGACATGCTTGTTTTAAAATAAGAATTGTATGACGTCTTTTCCCTCCATGACCAAAGGACAACTGTACTTATATTCTGAACTACAGTTATAAATTAAATAGATTTTATTTCCTTTTCAGATATTTTAAGTATCTGACAGCAAATTTTCCCAACTGCATTCTTATCAATCTAATAAACCAAATTTGTAAATAGAGCAAATCTTAAATTCTAATAAAGATAACACTGAAAAACATACTTATAAACAAAACCAATACTCAACTACAAATTTCAAACAGACCAAACGCACATGAAGAGAAACCAAGCATTGTTTAGTCATTAGGAGACGCCATCATAAACTCAAGTATGCCTATGATCCACATGACTGACAGTCGCAAGAGCTGGCAAAATCATGATGTACTCTTCAAATGTTGCTGATGGGAATGTAAAATGGTGCAGCCACTCTGGAAAAGGTCTGTGGTTGCTCATTATGTTAAATATGTTAATCCTTGATTTAGTGATTCTAATCCTATGCAGCCAATTCTTGTGACTGTCAAAATAAAGTGATATATTTATACTTTACTTGTTGGAGATTCATGTCTGATGAATTAAGGTCAAATGACAAGATAGCTGGGGATGTTTTAAAAACAATTGATGGGGGAGGATCACAGTGAGGAAGTGCAACAGGAAGAGTTTATGTTATCTGTTGTAGATGCATGGTGATAGTGACAAAGGAGCCCATTAGACTAGCTTTTATTTTTATGAATGCTTGAAACTCTGTAACAAAAAAATTAAAGCCGGGCGTAGTGGCTCACGCCTTTAATCCCAGTCCTCGGGAGGCAGAGGTAGGAGGATCACCTGAGTTCGAGGCCACCTTGAGACTACAGAGTGAAGTCCAGTTTAGCCTGGGCTAGAGTGAGACCTTACCTCAAAAACAAAACTTTCCTATGAGAAATTTAGAATTATTCTGTTAGTACAGGATCCAAGAGGCTTCACTGGGACAAGGGTGGATTCTTGCTTGCTTGTCATCACATTAGCCCAGCAATGTTTTACAGCTGTTATGCCCAACTGAAAGAAAAGAGGTCCTTCAGCAGCCTGCCATGAACCCGAATGATGTCTTCCCTACTGCAGACAAGACCCCTGACTGTCAACTACCAGAAATTTGTCAAAAACAAACCATCCATCTTTGTACCTAACAACTGTAATAAAAACATTTAAAAAACTTTCAAAGATCCCTTTGGACCAATGGTGCTCACAACTTGGAGGGGATGATCTGAACAAATGTACATAGAAACTCTTCCAGGTTTCATGTGTGTGTTGGTGTGTTGGTGTGTTTTGTGTGTGTGTGTGTGTGTGTGTGTGTGTAAAACCCAATATTTGTGCTGATTCTAACAAAGGTCTAACTCTTCTGTGAATTCCAACACTGATTATATTTGATAGTTATATGAATGTTTTCTGATAAAACTATACAAGCACTTTGAACTTGCTAGAATATGCATCTTTTCAAAGATTTCCTATCTGCCAGGGCCTCAGTTCTTCTAGGTGATAAAATAAATAATTTTATTGTGTCTCATGAATTGGTCTGAATTCTATTATAAAGGTAAACCCATACTATTAAAAGATATTATTTGGATATTCTTTTAAACTTTCACTAAATATTATTCTGAATTCAGCCAGTATTTCTCAGATTTCATACTCTAGATGCAAAGAAACTTAGAGAAAAATTTTAGATGAAGAAGCATGTGTTGTAGAGAAAGGGAACCTGGTTGAATTACAGTGCTGAAGACTTAGCAATTAGCTGAGCACGGTGGCGCAAGCCTTTAATCCCAACACTTGGGAGGAAGAGGTAGAAGGATCGCCGTGAGTTTGAGGCCACCCTGAGACGACAGAGTGAATTCCAGGTCAGCCTGGGCTAGAGTGAGACCCTACCTCAAAAAAACAAAAATAAATAAATAAATAAATAAAAATTAGTAGTTAATGTACTTATAAATCTATTATAAATAATTTGTAGAAATCCCTTATGAAAACACAATCTTAACAAGTAAGAAAAATATTATTAGTGCATTTTTCCTGATCTCTATATTTTATTACTTATCTTCTGCTGGTTGATGTTTTCTACCTCCATGTCACATTAAATGTCTTAGGGTCAGAGAAGGGAAGGAGAAAGACAACCATGTGCTAGGGACTTAAAGAGATGGAAGGTTCACAAAGAAAATGGCTTAGGTTGTAAGTGCAATCAAGGAGGATCTTACAATTAAAGAAGCTTAATGTCTCTCTGTATATATCTTCATTCTCACATATTTACCTGGTGAACACCCCAGTCCTTTTCAAGGCCTCCCAAAACATTTATTTTCACTAGGCAGAACAGTACAGAAAAAGCATTTCGAATTCCACAGTGAAATTCCTCAGTATGTTTTCACAGCCTCAACATGTTCAAATGTATTAGTACTTTATGTATCTTTATCAGTTTACCTTTTACTACTATTGCAATGATCAACAAAAATGAAAATTATAGGGCTGGAGAGATGGCTCAGTGGTTAAAGGAACTTGCTTGCAAGGCCTAACAGCCTGGGTTCGATTCCCCAGTACCCACATAAAGCCAGATGCGCTAAGTGCTGCAAGTGTCTGGAGTTTGTTTGCCATAGCAGGAAGCCCTGGCACATCCATATTCATTCCCTCTGTTGGGCTCTTTCTCTGTCTCTCTCTCTCTCTCTCTCTCTCTCTCTCATAATAATAAATAATAAATAAAATACTTTTCAAGAGTTTAAAAATGAAAACTATAAATTCTATATCTTCATACAATTACATTTGTGTGTGAGATGTAATTACTTCAAAGAAAATGGCTGTTCCTGATACATCCCTGTCCTACTTGCTGATTTACTTTCTACTGAACACAGAGGCCTACAGATCCAAATATCAACTAAATAGGCATGAAGGCTAACCCTCAACTAGACTGCCAACTCCTAGAAGGCACAATCACCATGGCTCCCATTCCTCCTCCACTTCTGCTTCCTTCTGCTTTTCTCTCCACCATTAGTCAGGTTGTCATGGAATGGTGACTGTGGTATCATAAGAATATCCTTAATGAAGGCATGGTACAAGGACTGAGCCAGCTGGTCTTCCTCCCTAAGTGCGTCAATAAAATCATCAAGGGACCATTAGAGAGGAAGAGAAAAGCCTTTATTACCACATCCGGCAGGCAGACCAGAGCTCTAAAAAGCCGTAGCAACTACTGAGGTTATACTAAGGTGCTCCCTCCACCTGACAGTTTGCACTCTAAAGACACAGTTTTAGTACTAGTTACTTTGATAACTTCAGTGTAAATAAGGTAGCCTGAAGCACAGATGACAAGAAAACCATGGAAGACAAACTACATGGGCTGGCTGAAGCATGGCTATTACGTGCTTATCAAGTGAGGAATTAGCAAAGGAACCCCTAAATTTCAAGATGCACATAAGTACTCACCAAACTTCAACCTAGTCATTTTTTTTCTTTTTCTTTTTTTTTCCGGGGTAGGGTTTCACTCTAGTCCAGGCTGACCTAGTACTCACTAAGTTGTCGCAGGGTGGCCTCGAACTCATGGTGATCCTACCTCTGCCTCCCAAGTGCTGGGATTAAAGGCATGCGCCACCAAGCCCAGCTAACCTAGTCATTTTTTAATGTGTGAGAGAGAACTGGCACACGAGGGCTATAGCCATCGCAATTGAGCTCCAGATGCGTGCACTACCCCGTACACATGGATCAACTTATGTGCATCATCACCTTGTGCATCTGGCTTACATGGCTTCTGGGGAGTCGAATCTGGGTCCTGGGCTTCACAGGCAAGTAGTTTAACCACTAAGCCATCACTCCAGCCCCAATCTAGTAATTTTTGATAAACCATTGGTGGTGAGAATAGGAACAATCATACTTGACTATTTACCACGTTTCAGAAACTGTTAAGTATAATTACACGAGGTGTATAGCCATCTTTATTTTTCCATATGAGGATATTTGGGCTTAACTGAGGTTACACATCTTGTCAGAGTGGAAGATTTACTACTGCTCTAGTTCTGAGCTCGAGGTTTTACTCCAAGACAAGGTTTCTCAACCTCAGCATGACTAAGGTTTTAGATTGGGTAATTCTTCCTTGTGGGGTTGTTTCACACATGGTAAGATGTACACCATCATCCCTAGTCTCCTCCAACTAGATGCCTGCCACCTCCAACATCAACAAAAGACGTGGCAATCAAAGATGCTCCAGCATTGCCAAGTCTCTGCAGGAACCAAGCTGCTTTGGCTGAAAGCCAGCAGGCTAAGCCACGCAGCCTGCTGACGAGCAAGACCACATGTATGGAGAAACCAGGAGTAACAGAATGAAACAAGATACTTCAAACCACTTGAAAATGACACCTGGTTAAGTAAAACTGTCCCAATAGATTATATCATCATATAGTTTCTTGTTTCTATACGTAACAACCATAAAACCCTAAGTTTGTAACAAAACCAGAACCTTCTACATGTGTGAGTATGGTTCCTCACAGTAGTCCCTTGGACCAGGTGGATGAACACAGTTGCTCCCCGGAGGACAGTGAGAATCAGATCACAGACTTTCAAGGAATTTTCAAACCTAGGACTGTTTGCCTGTGTCTTCCATCACCTCCATTCCCCATATATAACCATGCGTTATTATTAGGCAGATCACTTTTGTTTTTCTTTTTCAGCTTATAGTATTATGCAGTTTTTAAATATTTAATTATTTGCCTGTGTGTGTATCAGGGCCTCTTGGCTGTGCAAAATGAGGGTCAGAGGCTTGAGCCATTTTATTTTTGCATCTGGTTTATGTGGGCAGCTTAGGAATTGAACCAGGTTGGTAGGCTTTGCAAACAAGAACTTTTAACCACGAATTCATCATCTCAGCCCCTGTTATACAGTTTTTAACACTAATTGCAGATTTTGTTTTGAATTTTTTTTTCAAAATAAGACCAAATCTCAAAGGACAAAGTTGGCTACAATTGTGGGCACTGAGGGAAAAACAGCCCCAAAGTGGAAGCAATGGCAGAATTAATGGATTCAGAATAAAATTTCTTAAGCTGACCAGGGGGTGAAGGAAGGTAGCAAAGACTGCTAATAGCCAATGGTTTCAGGAGTGTGCTTTAACATCCAGCTGTTGAACAGCTGTCTCTATGTTTATATTTATGATTATACTCTGCAAATACCTGACGCAGTTCAGATCAAGATGTCATATATAATTAAAATATGCTAGTTTTGACAACTTCCTCCACTCAATATGGGATACCAGCAAAGTAACTAATAGGGCATATGGGTTTTAAATATGATTGAAATACATATCTATGAAATTGTGAAAAATAAAATTTAAATTTGAAAAAACTTAAAAATATTCATGGGTTTAAGCTAAGCCTCCTGTTCCCCTTCTAACCCTAATGGAAAGAATTAATGAGTTCTGATGGACAAGTGGTCAGATTTTGGGAGAGAGATGAGCCTAGACAGGGTAAGCCCTTTGGGAAAGTTAGTATTAGTTATAAAAAAATGTAATATAGCCGGGTGTGGTGGCACACACCTTTAATTTCAGCACGTAGGAGGATCACTGTGAGTTCGAGGCCACCCTGAGACTACACAATGAATTCCAGGTCAGCCTGAGCTAGAGTGAGACACTACCTCGAAACACCAAAAAATAAAAATAAATAAAATAAAAAGAAGAAGAAGAAGAAGAAATACACTAACTGGTAGATGCTAGTCTTTGAAACTGACTTGATGTAAATAAGTTAAAAAGAGAAATAAAGTATGACACATGAAGTATGTTCTTCCAAAATCCTAACGATCACTGGGCATGGTGGCACATGCTTATATAATAAGCCATGCCAAACTTGGAAAATGGAGGCAGAAAGATCAAGATCAAGGTTCCAGATCATCTTAGGCTGCAGAGAAAGTCTGAGGACAGCCTGGGCTACGCAAGATCTTGTCTCTAAATAAACAAATAAATAAATGAACTCTAACAATAAAAATGAGCATATTGATGAGGTCACCACATATGATGGGGATTTAAAATACATGACAGTACTTGGTAAGATATCATGCACCATACCATGTCAAGTAAAAGACTGTGCTCACCTCGCCACAGGGGAACAAAGGAACATGTCAGCACGACCAGCTGTGGTAATGAGGTTTCCAAGTTCTCCTTTATCATTCTCTACATTTCCCCACATCTATAGAGCTCTAAACAAGTTTTCGTTTTTATCTATGGAAACAGAGTTTACATTACATTCGGTCACCGCACATTACAACAATTCTGAATGCACACAAGAATGCATGGTATGAAACATGTATATGCCTGAAATTTGCAGGCATGCTATATACAACATGGTCATATATAATCCTGTATTTCAGGTATTAGAACTTGAAAGACCCAGGTATGATCAATATTGTCACCTGTTTCAGAATCATGAAACCACTGAATTAAGGTCAAACACCTGTTACTCACAAAATAAAACTATACAGAAGCTGCTCAGTGATTCAAACGTACAGAAAATTCTTGGGCCTCTCCACCTAAAAACAGGCAGCTTTACCATCAATATAACCTTGCCTTGAGAAACATGGCCACATATCCTGTTTTTTCATAAAAAACCGCCTCCCTTCACTTGAAGAAAGAAGAAGTCCTCCTTCTTGGAGTAATTGGAATACTGTTGACAACTTCAATGCTCTTCTATTTTCAAAAATTTGTCTTTTCACTTTTTAAAATTATTTATTTATTTATTTGCAAGCAGAGAGAGACAGATAGGCAGAATAAGTCTGCTAGGGCCTCTAGCTATGGCAAATGAACTCCAGATGCATGCACCACCTTGTGCATCTGGCCCTATGTGGGCACTGGGGAATTAAACATGGGTCATTAGGCTTTGCAGGCAAGTGCCTTAACTGCTAAGCCATCTCCCTGCCCCACCTTTTTATTATTATTTTTATTGTTGTTTTCAAAGTAGGGTCTTGCTCTAGCCCAGGCTGACCTTGAATTCACTCTGTATACTTGTGCATGGGGTCCTAAGAATGTCTGAGTTTGATTCTCAGTAACTGTGTTTTAAAAAGCTGGGCATGGCCGGGCGTGGTGGCGCACACCTTTAATCCCAGCACTTGGGAGGCAGAGGTAGGAGGATTGCCGAGAGTTCGAGGCCACCCTGAGACTACATAGTTAATTCCAGGTCAGCCTGGACCAGAGTGAGACCCTACCTTGCAAAACCAAAAAAAAAAAAAAAAAAAAAAAAAAAAAAGCTGGGCATGGCCACAAACACCTGCAACCTTACTACCCCTGCTGGGTGTGGAGACAGAATGCTGGGGCTCTCTGGTCAGCCAGTCCAACAGAAAATAGCAGCTCCAGGTTCAGTGAAACTCTGTCTTAGGGAAATAAAGTGGAATAACAATAAAGGTCACCCATTATTCTCTTCTGGCCTCCGCATGCATGTACGCACACACAAACCACACACACACACACACATACACACACACCACATGCGATACATGTATGCGTTTACACACAAACAAGGAGGATCCTGTAGCCATTCAGGGCTCCATGTAAAACAGGCTGTGATTACGTGTCTCTACCGTAACCACAGCAGGACTGGCGGTCAAGGACATGGGGATGGTACAATGCTAATTTGCAAGGATTTTGTATCTTCACTGTATACCATCTGATGATTTTTAAATTGTACCACAAGATCTTTGCTTCACTGTAAACACTACATGAGTTCTTTGGCTTAGCTAGAAACTGTACTACAAAGCACTTTCATTACTTCCATCTTTGTTTCACCTGGCAATGTCATTCTTCCTGATGCAATGGCATGTCTGCGTGCTCCAACTCAATTTATTGTCTGTGGTGACTAGACTGGTTTACCGAGCAGCTTGTGGGCCAGAGGTGCAGTTTTTAGGCCTCATAAGTGACCTTCTCTATCTTCCTCTACTCCTCTGCTGTGGAGCTGTATTTCAAAATAAACATTTATTTTCTTAAAAATTTTTTGAGGCAAGTCCAACAGAGACTGGCCTTTTTTTTTTTTTTTTTTTTTTTTTTTTTAAGGCAAGAGAGCAACAGCAAAGGGAGAGAGAGAACTGGCACGCCAGGGCCTCCAGCCACTGAAATCAAACTCCAGATGTGTGTACTGCCTTGTATGCATGTGCAACCTTGTGTGCTTTCATCACCTCATGCATCTGGCTTACATGGGACCTGGAGAGTCGAACATGGGTCCTTAGGCTTCGCATGCAAGTGCCTTGGTGGCTAAGCCATCTCTCCAGCACTGAATATTTATTTTATACTATATCATTTCAGTTACAATTATTGATATTCTAACATGTAGTATATTTTATAATGAGAAATCACAAAGAAAAAAGTGATCAGAATTGGAAGTCAAGTATTTGTGCCTGAAAGTTAATACTAATTTCATTACCACAAAGACTACCACTGCTAGAGAGAATCTAGGTACCACAAACTTCACATGATATATCATAACATCTATGGAATCCTCTTCTATAGTGAGGCCCTTCTTTGATGCTTAGTTAATACAAAAGAAAGCAGATTAAGTGGGAAATCTGGAGCCTCGGGTTTCCCTAACCTGGCTTTTACACTACCTACCAGTCTTGGGTAAGGCATTACACTCATTCATAAACTAGACAACTGGACAAGAATCTAGATTGCTATCTAGGTTCCAGTGCTCTGCAGCAGGGATTCTAGCCTCACACTTCACCTCTCAATGTTTATCGACCACCTGCTGTTTTCTACCACTTCATTGGCTTTAAACATGATTTTACTTCTAGCTTGTCCTATTCATTCTACAAATAAAAAAAAAAAAAATTGGTGTTACCAGGATTGTACCTAGAGCCTTGCATGTGCTTGGCAAGCGCTTCACCAGTGAGCTATATCCCTAGCCCAATTCTATGAACCTCTGAAGCACTTTTGAATTTAGTAGATATTTTCCCTATTTATTGTTTTTATTGCTGGACCATGGCCAAGTCTGATGGGTATAAATGGAATGAGTGGAGAATTTTCATAGCATCATGCTCCCTTGTATTTGAGCTAACAATAACCAGTGATGCTTCTTCTGAAAAAATAAAAAAAACACAGGCTGGAGAGATGGCTTAGCAGTTAAAGCACTTCTCTGCTAAGTGTAAGGACCCAGGTTCGATTCTCCAGGTCCCACATAAGCCATATGCACAAGGTGGCACATGTGGCTGCAGTTCATTTGCAGTGGCTAGAGGCCCTAACACGTCCATTCTCTCTCTCTTTCTCTCTTCCTCTGTCTCAAATAAAAATTAATTTAAAAAAAAAAAAAAAAAAAACAGCTGGTCATGGTGATGCATGCCCTTAATCCCAGCACTCAGGAGACAGAGGTAGGAGGATCACTATGACTTCTAGGCTACCCCCTGAGACTACATAGTGAATTCCAGATCAGCCTGGGCTAGAGCAAGACCCTACCTCAGAAGGAAAAAAAAAAAAAAGAGGAATTTTGAAGGGTAAGACTCGAGACTTACCCAATGCAGATATTCAAGAAGACTGGCAAGAATAAACCAAAATATTTCCAACAGCTATCTGTGGGTAATAATGGTAAAGGGGGCTTTTCTGGCCACTTAACCCTTACTATGCTTTCTGATTTTTTTTTTTTTAAGGATTGCCAATTACTATTTATTGGATAAATGTATTATTTTGTAACAATAATCTATTTAATTCTTTGAAGTTGCTGCAAACTATATTCATTAGTACCAACACACATTAAACCATTTTTATAGTCCTTTTAGGAGGGTGCAGGTAGCATATCCGTAAGATGAAAATTTCAGTGCATGCTTTCTAATGAGAAAAATGAAGCCACTCCTTGAGAAGCTTCACTAATGATCTACTCTAAATCCATAAAAGTCACCTTTCAAAAGCCCTTATGATTTCTAACATGGAAAAAAATCAGTTAAGGATGTGGCTAAGCAAGTTAGTTATGCATGATATTTATGAAAAGGTACTTATGAAAAGGTGCAATCTCATGGTTCTGTGCTCTATGAATAGTGAATGCATAAATAAATGTAAGTCCATTTTAAAAAGCTTATTAAAGTATGATTTCTGAGTGTGTGTGTGCATGTGCTGTCTGCATGTAGATACATACATATGTACATAAAATGTGGAGGCCAGAAGACAGCCTCAGGTGTTATCCTCAGGAACACCTTCCACCTCTTTTTTATTTATTTATTTTTATTTATTAGCAACAGAGAGAGAGAGAAAGAGGGGGAGAGAGAGAGAGAGAATGGGCACACCAAGGCCTCCAGCCACTGCAAACGAATTCCAGATGCATGTGCCCCCTTGTGCATCTGGCTTACATGGGTCCTGGGGAATCGAGCCTCGAACCGGGGTTCTAAGGTTTCATAGGCAAGCGCTTAACCGCTAAGCCATCTCTCCAGCCCCACCTTTTTGAGACAATGTCTCATTGGCTTGGAACTCACCAATTAGGGTAGAGTGGCTGGCTTGGGCAGTAAACCTCAGAGATCTGCCTGTCTCTGCCTCCTAACACTGGGATTACAGACACTCACCACCATATTCACCATTTTTACAAGAGCAGTGGGGATCAAACTCAGGTCCTAATGCTTGGAAGGCAAATATTTTACTATTGAGCTCTCTCCCTAACTCTGACTTTATTGTAGTTACAAAATTTTAATTACCATACACTTGTCTTTGGTACACACTGCTGACAATACTTTCATTTACTTAATGCTGAGTTCTTAATTGGGAATGCAACTCCAAATATGACATTATTATAGGAAAGTAACTTCTAACTTACTACATAATTTCTAGAAAAGCACAATTAAAAAACAGGGAACACGTATCTAAATGCAGGTGCACACAATACTTTTGAAGACACTATTTTATGTCATTGCTCTAGGTCTTGATTTCGTCATTTTACTATGCAGTCTGGGTTTGGCTAACAAACGTACCACTTGGTAGCAGTAACATCCTGGACATGTCAAGCCAACCTAACTTAATAGGAGCCAAGGTTTCAGTTAAACACCACTTACAAGATGAGGATCCCTAATCCCAAAATCTAAAATTCAAAATGCTCCTAAATTAGAACCTTTTGGTGAATACCAACATGACACTGTAAATGGAAAGTCCACACCTGACTCCATCAATCAGTCTTGGTCCAAATGTACATTGATTAGAACACTGCATATTACCTTCAGTAAGCTATGTGGAAGATGTATATGAAGCATGAATGAATTTCATGGTTAGACTTGGGACCCATCCCCAGTATGTCTCACTGCATTTCTGCAAATATTCTAAGATCTGGAAAAAAAAGTAAAAATCCAAAACATTTCTTGTCCCAAATATTTTGGATAAAGACTATCAATCTGAACCAGTATCTATTTCATACCACAAAGTTTATAAAATGCCTGCATGACTATTACTTCACTAGATACTCACGCCACTCTCGCCTTCACATTCTGCAGGTAACTTATCTGCCCTACAATATTAAATTTTCTTTCTTTACCTCAGAGCAGGTATTTTTTTCAATGGTATTAATCATATACTCAGGAAAACAAAAATTTTGGAGCATCTACTACTGGCACACTAGAACTGGGTGAAAACACGGACGTGTCTCTGTGAGCTGGACTTACTGACCGACAGCAGTATGGAGGAAAGGAATAAACAAGCAGACCACTGATGGAACTCAATGTGAGCTGCACTGACAGACAGCACTGCACTATGGAGGGAAGGAGAGAGCAAGTAGATCACTAGAGAGCAACAGTTAGTTGGGAAGGAACTTGGGCAAAGCCCTTTTTTTCAAGTCCCTCTGAGAGGGGATGTCTGACCTGAGACCAGAAGGGAAATGCAGACCAGGGAGTCCCGTACTCCAGGCACAAAATGGCATGCATGAAGACTTCAAGGCAGAAATGGTAAACACATTTGGAGAAAGAGATATAGGCAGTAAAAGCAGTAACTTGTAGAAAATTGTCAATACTTTATAAAAAACAAAGAATGAACTTACTATCAATAAAATCATAGCCTTGGATAAACACTAAACAACGTAAATCAAAGGCAAATTTACTTAGGTAAACTATAAAAAGGGTTGTATTCATCAAGTCAAATTACTATGTTTTAATTTAATCTGCTTAATTCAAAGATTTATCTTTATTTATTTACTTGAGACAGAGAAAGGGGGAGAGAGAGAGAATGGGCACGCCAGGGCCTCTAGCCACTGCAAATGAACTCCAGACGCATGCACCACCATGTGCATCTGGCTTTATGTGGGACCTGGAGAATCCAACCAGGGTCCTTAGGCTTCGCAGGCATGTGCCTTAACTGCTAAGCCATCTCTCCAGCTCCTAATTCAGTTTTAATGAAAACAAAGCAACCTGCAATCAACACACAATGCTCATGTGCCTTGGGAGGAGAAATGCAGGCATTTCTGAAAGAAGATGAAAATCTTCAGAAAGAGGATGTCACAGTGCACATTAGTGATACTTCTATGAAATGAGGTTCAAAATTCCAAGAAGACATATTCAGACTTCTTCAATGTATTCAAGAGAACTCATTTATATTCTGAGTGTTTGGGCCTACCCAAAGAGAAAACAGTATTTTTATATTCAATTTACATGTTTTTTAAAAATTAAAGAGTATGTAACATCATGTTCCTATAGATTCTGGTAAGGAAATCTCATTCATGTTCCAGCCACAGTAGAAATACACACTGTTTTCATTACGGCAAATATCATAAGCAACAAGGTTTTCAACAGTTACATATTTTACTTTTTAGTGCTAAACTAAAATTGAGTCTGCTTGTTAGCTTACAGATTTTATCAAGAAAAAAAGTTTTAATTTAAACAGACAGAAAACTTAACCTAGAAGAAATTCATGGCAATAATGTGCAAGTTTGCTTTAAAATGAAGCCCTCCTAGTGTTCTCATGAGTGAACATTTAATATACAGACACGTCAACTGAATAATGAAAAACAAAATGAAGATTTTATTTCTTGAGCCCTAGACCAAAGTTTGCACATGAGAAAAGGGAAGACAAAGTAATAGTTTCAACCCGTCAAACATGAACGAGCACTCCGTGTTGCAAGCACCAAGGCTTAGCATGATGCACATGTTCCATGCCCTTGTAGCAGATGGGCCAATGGGCAAGACACACATCTGACTCAGTATGGCCCAGGTGGGCTGTGGACTAGACACCCATTTATAAGGGACACTAAAGTACTACTAGAATATACTGGCCAAGTGTGGTGGACATCACCAGATAGCCAAAATCCCAAGACTGAATAATGGAGAGATTTTTACCAGAATAAATTTTATTCTTTATAATTTATTTATTATTAAAAATAAATTTCACTTCAGAAAAACCATGAAATAAAAGGAAACAAGGCTACCAAATTTGGATAATGTTTCTGTCTAATTGTTTTTAGAAAAATGACCCTGCAATGGCTTACAGAAGTAAATTAATATGTTTCTGTATAGAAATGTCACTAAAAGACTATCAGGACTAGAGAGATGGTTCAGCATTTTCTTGCAAAGCCTGCTGGCCTGGGCTCAATTCCCATGTAAAGAACCCATGTAAAGCCAGATGCACAAAGTGGCACATGTGTCTGGATTTCATAGCCCCAAAAACGTACTACTTTTCTAACCTACAACAATGCTACAGCAATGCTACTGACATGTGTATGCACACAAATATTGGGGCCAGAGAACAGGCTCCAGTGCTCTTCCTCAGGCACCATCTTTTTATGGCCTGGAACTCACTAGACTCGCTGGACCGCAAGACCCACGGATCCAGCTGTCTGCTCCCCAGCACTGGAATTACAAACACATACCACGATACCCAACTTTCTTTTTTTACTATGTGTTCTCAGGATTGAACTCATATGCTGAGGCTTGCAAGGACAGCACTCTACTTACTGAGCTATCTCCCCAGCTCCCTGTTACTAAGATTTTGGGTAAGTTTCAGTGTGCTTCCCAAATTACTTACAAATAAATTACCCTTTAAGCTACAACTGGCTATGTCACTCATAGGTTGGCTGAGTAGATTACAACACTGAGAAAAATGCTCACTGGAAGATGTCTCTGAGAACTTCTTTCTCACAGAGAAGGAGCTGAGCTCATACATTTCTTTTCGTTTTACCTCAATTTCTTGACAGTTGAATAATCTATACATTTTTAAGGTAGATAAATTTAGCACCTGTCAATATCTACCAAATAATCAATTTTTGTTGTTGGAGCTGTCATAAATATCATTTATCAAACAATGATGCCTTTAGAACTTGCAAGGTAAATGCTTGGTGCATTTTTCACTGAAAGGATATTATACTAGGAACATATCTGACAGATATGTTCTCCCCATTCCATCCTCCCCACACACTGTCAGCAAACTCTAACATAGAATAAGTGAAACACGAATGAAATATAAATAAAAGCATTTTCATTGGGGGGCATTCTATAAATACACTTCAACTGTTAATCAGCATTAATAATTTTAAAGTTATTCCTTCTTTCCCTCAAAGCAATATGGTACTGAGAAACTGTCTAGACTATACAATATGATCATAAAGTTGGAATCAACTGTACTTTCAAAGAAGTTGGATGATGTACTATGTAAAGCAAAACTCTTGCAATAGGCTGAGATAATCAGTTTAAACAATTATCCTAAAGTTTAACAAATGTTTAGAAATCAGAGCAAATATCCTCCCCACCCCCGAAATCCTCTAAGAGAACTTGTATAAATCTGGTCAATGTTTTTACTATTTGGAAACCTTTGTTATTTCCTTTGTCTTGGCTAAACTCAAGGGAGTAGAGACTACGGATAATCACTAAATAAATGAGGAATTATCCATCATGCCTTGATTCAACGATGTAGAAACTCAGGTGTGTGGGCTGTGAGCAATGATCACCGGAAGACATAACCCCACCAATGTTAGTAGGCTGGTTTTCAGTTTCAACTTTTTCTTTTTCTTTCTTTCTTTTTTTTTTTTTTTGGGGGGGGGGGGTTTCAAGGTAAGGTCTCACTCTAGCCTAGGCTGACCTGGAATTCACTATGCAGTCTCTGGGTGGCCTTGAACTCATGGCAACCCTCCTACCTCTGCCTCCCAAGTGCTGGGATTAAAGGCATGCACCACCATGCCTGGCTCACTTGCACTTTTTAAAATATAACCTATAATCCAAGTGTTAAAAGAACATAACCATAGATGATTATTTAAAAGTTCAGGGCTGAGCCGGGCGTGGTGGCGCACGCCTTTAATCCCAGCACTCAGGAGGCAGAGGTAGGAGGATCGCCATGAGTTCAAGGCCACCCTGAGACTACATAGTTAATTCCAGGTCAGCCTGGGCCAGAGTGAGACCCTACCTCGAAAAACCAAAAAAAATAATAATAATAAAAAAAATTAAAGTTCAGGGCTGACACTTGCCCACAAGGGGGCGCACACATCTGGCATTCGTTCACAGCAGCTGAGAGACTGCTGGTGTGCCCATTCTCTATCTGCCTCCCTCTCCCTGTCTGTCTCTCTCTGTGTCTCTCTCCAAAAATAAATGAAATAAAAAAATTTTTTTTAAAGTTCAGGGCTGGAGAGATGCCTTAGTGGTTAAAGCACTTACCTGCAAAGCCAAAGGACCCAGGTTCAATTCCCCAGGACCCATGTAAGCCAGATGCACAAGGTGGCACATGCATCTGGAGTTCGTTTACAGAGGCTAGAGGCCCTGGTGCACCCATTCTCTCTCTTTCTCTACCTGTCTCTTTCTCTCTTTCAAATAAATTAATTAAATTTAAAAAAAAAAAAAAACTTCAATTGAGCCAGGGGTGGTGGCGCACACCTTGAATCCCAGCACTCGGGAGGCAGAGGTAGGAGGATCACCATGAGTTCAAGGCCAGCCTGAGACTACATAGTGAATTCCAGGTCAGCCTGGGCTAGAGTAAGACCCTGCCTTGAAAAACCAAAAAAAAAAAAAAAAAAAAAAAAGCTCAATTGGCAGAAGGCCACTATTAAGTTAAACTAACTTCAAGTTTGCTAAATGGAATATTTAAGTCCAAATCCACATGCACATGAACATGTAAGGGAGTACATGGGGTTAACCCTACCTATTCCAATCCCAAACCAAGCCAGGTTCTAGCAGGTGGGAGATAGGTAGCAACCAAGAACAGGGAAATGCTTTCTCTGTAAGCCAAAGATTCAAAATTAGATTTAGGGGGGAGGGGAGGGAAATATCATGTGTTTTTTGTATGTAAGTATAGAAGTTGTCAATAAAAAAATAATTTAAAAAAAGAAAAATGAAAAAAATAATAAAAATAAAAAAATAGATTTAATCCAGAGAATGCTTTAAAATTTTGCTTTCAGTTACAGCTTGAATTGATAGCAAAAACTTCATGATTTGACATAGCTGACAGTTTAGCAAGTTAGTGCAGTTTATTCAGAAATTTGATTTTTGGCCTTCATGTCAAGACATGTGCCACAGCTCTGCCCGGGGAACTGCACCCACCACCATTAGGCATGCATTCTCAGCAACCGCATCAAGGCATAAAGAAAGAGGTTTGGGGAAAATTAAAATTAAGCATCTTAAAAAAAAAAAAAAGGCAGGGCTGAAGAGATGGCTTAGCAGTTAAGTACTTGCCTGTGAAACTTAAGAACCCCAGTTCGAGGTTCAAATGCCCAGGACCCACGTAAGCAAGATGCACAAGGTGGCGCGTGCATCTGGAGTTCTTTTGCAGTAAGTGGAGGCCCTGGTGCACCCATTCTCTCTATCTGCTTTTCTCTCTCTCTCTCTCTCTCTCTCTCTCAAATAAATTTTAAAAAGTATATTTTTTAAAAGCTTGTCATTATTCTATCACTCACAAGTTCTCTAACTCATGATCAAGAGGTCTAAATTTAGACTGAGGAAAAAGATAGCATCACACACATCCTTTTCAGTCAGGAAGAGAAAGTTAATATCTGTAAAGCCTTCAAACCACAGGAATCCAGAGACACTGCACATCAATTATTTAAGCAACAGCTAATCTCTTACAGGGCAAAGGAAAAAGAGAACCATTTAGGTCACTTGATCAGAAGGTATAAATGCTGTTTATTTCCTTTCCTTTCCTTCCAGTAAAACAAGGGAGACAGAAGCCTAATGTCTCAAATAAAAGTCAACCACATGTGAAAGATATTTCTATGACAAGAGCTATTTCTAAACATGGATGTACTTTTTAATCTTTATAACAAGTTACCATATTTTAAAAGTTCTTACTTCATGTAACATATATTTTACAAATGTGTTTGTGGTCAACATGTATATCAGGTTGCATATTTTGACAGCAAGTCAAGACTGTTTATTTTTTTGAATTATAAAATTGAAAAACCAGGACCTTTTAAGAATATTTTGTAAGGATTAAGAGAACTTTCCCAGGCTTTTTCCTTTTCTTAATGTTCACAAAAAACTACTTCAATATTAATATCAATATGCTTTGTATCTGTTTGACGATGTCTGGAGAAAGCCTAACTGTCTCAAGTGACAGCACCGCCAACACTGAGGTTTCACTGCTTTTCTGGGTAGAAGCGTTTCAAATGAAGTCCCTCGAGCTAGCAATATGCCAGTCACCCTGCAAAGGGCATGTACCAGAATGGCATCTCAGTGAGAAGCCCTCAGACCTCTACAGTGACAGAATGAACCTGAGGTTTATAAACACTCTCCAGATTCTGGGCACTCCAGGAGTTTTTCCCTCATGGTTATTAGATCTGAAGTTGCATGAAACATTTAAAAATAGTTTATCAAGCTTTTCCCCCTATGCATTTTGTTCTATTCTACTTTTGTCCCTTTACCCTAAAACAACCATCAACATTGTCCTAATCAACAACTGGTCATGACCATGTGGCAACAGTAAACTAGTCACATCTGAGAGGTGCCTCACCTGATCTTTTAACTTATTTGCAATTATCGATAAGTGAACAAGTGAATGCTGCCTTTGTTGTTCAGTTCTTCTTCTTTTAGAAGTGGTCTCACTACGTAGCACAGCCTAGCCTTGAACTCTCAACCCTCCTCCTGCAGGTGCTGGAATCACAGGTGTGCCACCACACCTGGCTGTAATGATGTCCTTTTGTTCATAATAGAGTGTGCGCACCTTCCTAGAAATCTAGACATGCTTCACCATGATGTAATAGGATCTAGAAAAGGAATTCTCATTTGAATCCTGGCTCCACCAGTAAGTAGCAAATTGGTGAAAAATCTCTACATTTTGCCTGGGGGAGACAGCTCAGTCTGTGAAGTGCTTGCTTACATCACAGGCAGGCAGACCTGAGTTTGATCCTATGACCTTACATAAAAATGCCCAGTATGGTGGTATGTGCCTGCAATCCCAGGAGGAGGGTCCCTGGGACAAGTCAGTCTAGCCTAACTGGTGAGATCCAGGCCAGTGAGAGCCCCATCTGAGTGGACCGTGTTCCTGAGGCTAACGCTCCAGGTTGTCCTCTGGCCTCTACCTGAACCTACACACACGTACACCTGCGCACACACACATGCACATACACATACAAAAAGAATCTCCACATTTTAGTATCCTCATCTGTAAAATGGGATAATACTTACCTGGCAGAACTGTAGGGAAAGGTTATTGAGCTAGTATGTGTGAAGCACTTAGAATCCCGCTCACACTGGCAATCAATACACAACTAAACCCCCAAAAAAATACGCCACGAAGATTTAGGGACCAGAAATATGTGAGTTAAAATGCTATGAAATGTTTATAATTTTGTGAACCTTTTGTAAGACTATATCTGTTTGATAACACTAAATTCATCACAGAGAAAAAGAAAATGTCTCCCTTTCAACACTGTATCTGTTTTCTTTGTTACACTGGTTATCAAAGAAAAAAATGAAAAACCTACTGTGTGACACGGAAAGATGGACACATACCAGGACAGCTGTACTATGTTGTCTCATAGTAATCATGGATCTTGAAAAACTAATCAAATTGCTCAGGAAGCCAGATGTAATGTCTTGCAGCCATTCTGCCAAAGTTAATTAGCAGATCTAACTTGAAACTTTCCAGGTCAGAGAGTGGGCTACTACTATAGCTTTCAAATGCTAAGTAAGGTTCATCTGGACAGGAAGATACTATGCTTTCCAAAGAAACATTTTAACTGCCTTGGTTGGGTATAATTTATTTTACAGGTAGCCAAATTTGGTGTACAAATAAAACCTTTTTGTTTTATATTTTTCATATTCTTTAAAATTATTTTTGGTTTATGGAGTTCTTACTTTCTATAAAGACACATAATCTAAATTATCTGATTGCATACAAATCCCCCAAATAGGACTGTCAATAAAAAGTGGCTCTCAAGGAAATTAGACAAAATTTAAAATCATTTTATATGAAGTTGCCAGGAGATTACAACTGGTGTTTTAAAAATATATATATTACACACGCGCACACACACACACACACACACACACACACACACATAATTTATTTGCAAGCAGAGAGAGAGTGAGAGAGAAGAAAGAGAGAGAGAGAATGGGTACACCAGGGCCTCTAGCAACTGCAAATGAACTCCAGGTGCATGTGCCACTTTGTGCATTTGGCTCTACATGGATACTGGTGAACCTGGGTCTATGGCCCTGCAGGCAAGTGTCTTAACCACTGAGCCATCTCTCCAGCCCTACAAATGGTCTTCTAAAGCCCTTTGTTATTACTTAAATTAGGAGATAGAAGCCTGCTGTCATTTGAAGCCTTTCAGCAAGCACTGGTGTTCCTATGAACTAGTTCCCAGAGCTATCGCTGCAGTGTGGGGCTTTGTTAAATATATCTGACAAAGTGGCCTGTAAACCGGCAGTCAATGAATGCTACGCAATGTAATTTCTAAAAGTAAGCAGTATTTTCTAGTAAGTGTAAGGCCCTAAGAAGCACACCAGTGGTAACCGCATGTGCTATGGGAGGTGGCCCCGAGCAGCACCTCAGCTGTATCAGACAAGCCAACAGGCCTGCCGGTGCCCAATGTTAGAACACAAACAGCAAGCATCAACTTGTGTGTTTACTTTACATTTGTTAAATGGAAAGGGAGTAAATAAAATTTAAGTACAGGTTCTTTGGGGGAAAAAAAATCTTGTATGCTAGAAATGTACATACAAATAGCATATATATTTTTTCAAACCTAGAAACAAGACAATGAGAGGACTACTGGACAGGAATGCTAAAACTTATTGCTTTTAGAAGGTCAAAAAAATCAAACACTCATAAATGTCATTTCTAATGTAAATAACTTTTATTCTACAGGGACAGAGTAGTCTAGTCCAGGTGAGTTTTCATTGTACTGTAATGTTAGTAGAATTATTAACTTAAGAAATCACAAAATATCTAAAGTCACTGGCACAATCATATACTCTACAGAACCCCAAGGAAGAAGGCTGTATTTTAAAATGGAAAAATGGCCAGGTGTAGAAGCTCACACTTGTGAGGCAAATGATAACCACTGCATTACAGAAACCCAGAGAGGCTCACACTTGGAATCTCAGCACTCAGGAGGCAGAGGCAGGAAGATCACAAGTTCAAGGCCAGCTGGGCTATACAGTGAGATCCTGTCTTAACACACACACATGCACACACAGATATATGCATATATGCATGCACACATACATGAGAAATGGTACTGATGTGTTGGAAAGAAGCTTGTTTTATCATTTTAAAAGGCTCCAAGATCTAAAGGTTTTCCTATGATGAGTGAAAGTAAGCCGTCTACTTGAGTACACACCATTAAACTGGGTAGACTTCCCCATATTAGAATGCTTCAGTACGAATCATCAATCACACACATCACACAGAAAATCAATCTCACTCACACACATTACACAGAAGAAGTCTAAAGAGGAGAAGAAAATATTAGGATTCATATTTAAGAAATCGAATTTTATAAAAACAGTATTTTCTTTAAAATATTTTGTTTTACAACAATCCTACTTGTCTTCTAATTAGTTAAAAACTTAGAATAAAGCAACAGGACAATTAATTTGGATTTTTAATGCACACAGATAAAATGGGCAGACTGGCTAAATAAATATGGGCAAAAAGAGAAAAGCCCTTTTTTCCCTTTGGAAAAGTCAAGTACACTGAGAGATCAGACAGGAAAAATGTCATTCTTTTTACTATGAAGGTACATTTCATCCATGGTGAAGTGGTAAACTCATAATTAAAACACTGCATAATTATGACATGTTTCTAAACTTTACTTTAAATTAAATTGTTTTAATGTATTTTATTAAATCATCATGCTTATACAAATTACTTCTTATAAATTTATAAGGAATTTATATTATTTTAAATTAAATTATTTTTCAAATGGTAACTATTAAGATTAGGAAAATTTCTAGCTGAAGCTTCCACCACAATAGGTAGCCACATACACACGTTCTCAAATGGAGTGGAGAAGGGCACCACCTTCCTTATGTGTACTGTCCAAGAAACCTGTTGTTATCACTGGTATGCTGCCTGTCAGATGATTATTTATGCAAGTTATCAAGTTCTACTTGGGAAGCAAGAAAAAGGTCTTAGAGTTACAAGCAGGCTGTGACCTCTTTTGCACAACATGGTATGGGCACTTGAACTATTTCAGGAAGATTTCAGTTCTTTCTCATGATTCTGAGAAATTAAATACATAAGAAATGACTTTGTTCACAAGTGTAAAGAAGATAAGCTCACATCTACACTCTATGCAATATACCACATATGTGTAAACCCAGAATAAAGAATATTTAGGAAAACGTTTTCCCAATTTTTGATTTTTCTTCACTGCCTGTCCAGTCTTAAGAGAGTAAGTTAGACATTATTATTTGGGAATGAAAGAGCTGTTTGCTCACTTCCTGTGCCAGATGGTACTTCTGAAAGACAAACTTTCTAGTTTTAAGCAAAACTGACCTTCTCTGGGTATAGAGAGTTTAAGAAGAAATGACATCTAAGTTAAGTCTTGCATCCAGAACTAAATGGTTCCTGGTGAACCAACAACCCAGTAGGTAACAGAGAAGTTTATCTGTGTAGGATTTAAAATTATCGATTTCAGAGCAAAAAGCCAGTATTATTATTACTGCTCACCTAGATTACAGAGTAGCAAAGCAAAATATTATGGTAATCAGAAAGGGCTAGAAAAAGGTAAAGAGGTACAAAAATGGAAAAATTATAATGACAAAAAATATAGACATACTGAATGAATCTATATCTAACACACACATATGGAAGACTATGAGAAATCTATTGAAAACACTGCTTTGACCACATAAAAATATTTGGCAAGGGCTGGAGAGATGGCTTAGCAGTTAAGGCACTTGTCTGTGAAGACAAAGGACCCAGGCTCAATTCTCCAGGTCCCCCATAAGCCAGATACACATGGTGGTGCATGTGTCTGGAGTTCGTTTGTAGTGACTAGAGGCCCTGGCATGCCCATTTTCACACACACACTCTCTCTCTCCTTCTCTCTGTCCCTAATAAATTAATAAAATAAATCTTTTAAAAAAGTTAAAAAATATTTGGCAATATGTTAAGACATGTATTACAGCCTCCATCAAACTGCACAAAATGGAAGTACATCCTTGTTTCTCTCCTTGCCTGATCTGTGGTTGTCTATCCTTCCTCCTTGACTCTCTCTGTAAGTCTCCATTACAATCCAGCTTTTTCCCTTTTAATTTTCTTGTCACACTGCTCCTATTCTCATGTTTAGAAGTTCTCTTGTCACCAAATAGAGAGGCACTGTGTTGTTGGGCTATCCTGCATTTCTCAGTGACTCTATCCACTCTGAGTAATCTCACTGGCATCAGGATATTTTTCAATTCAATGTATAATCCCAGTTTTCAGCCTCTTTTCGTTTTCTGATGGCTAGCTTCATTCCTCTTAGGTTTCTTTCTCTCTCTCTCTCCTCTCTCTCTCTCTCTCTTTGAGGCATTTCAACAGACTGACCTTTTTTATGAGAGAGAGCAAGACAGAACTGGCACACCAGGGTGTGGCACCTGGGGAGTCAAACATGGGTCCTTAGGCTTCACAGGCAAGCAACCTTAACCACTAAACCATCTCTCCAGCCCAATTCCTCTTAGTTTTTAAGACTGTGCATCCCGGATGGGCCTCAAACTCAAGATCCTTCTATTTCCACCTCCCCAGTGCTGGGATTATAGGCAATGTGCCACAAATCCAGCCTCTAATCTTAATGTTACTGGAAGTCAAAGATGACATCCAGATTCTTATACTACTACTGCTCTTTTCTTAAAGCTAATTCTACAAATGTGATTATATGTCTCAGTAAACTAAATACAGAAAAGTTACAAAGAAAAACTAATGGCAGCGTATATATGGTAGAAGCAAAAATTGGATGTGACATTGAGTAGGGGTAAAAAGAACCAGAAAAAAAACACACACACACACAAAAGAGTAAAATCAAAAGCTCAGTCTCCTGAGACCATTTTAAATACAAGAAAAACTCAGATCCACTGAATTCACTGAGAGGATTAGCTATGGAAATCACATTACTGCTCTACTCAACAAAGTAACCACCAGGCACATGTGGTTATTTTCATTAAAATTACATGTGGTTAATTAGTTCCTCAGTCACACTATGCATATTACAAGTGTTTAACTGTCACATGGAGCGGGTTATCTTGCTGTGTAACACAATACAGAACGTGTCCACTGTCTCCACCCCAGACAGAACAACAGAACTAACTCAACTTTTTCTGAATAGTCGCTATATCCTAGGTTCTATACTTGGTACAGGAGTATAGAAGAGAAGGACTTAGGGCTGAAGAAATGACACAGCAAATAAAGGTGCTTGCTTGCAAAACCTGATGGGCCAGGTTTGATTCCCCAGTATCCATGTAAAGCTAAATGCACAAAGTGGTGCATGAGTCTAGGGTTCTTTTGCAGTGGCAGAAAGCCTAGCACTCAATACTCACTCAGCCTTCCCCTTTCTTTCTGTCACTCTCTCTCACACACAAATGAATAAAATATTTGTTTAAAGAAAAGAAGTTCTCTGCCCTCTAAGAGAACACTACTTTGTATGGTAGGAAAACATAAAAATATACACAATTGTCAGAACAGAGGGAGTAGTATTTATGAGAGAGGAACTGGTTCTTTGGTTCCTACTCTAAATTCCAGATGAACTGACTAAGGTTTCAATCCTGTTGTCTTTAGAGTGGACTTTGTTCATCCAGCCTTACCCTGATACGACAAGCAATGCCGTGACAACCATGGAAAATTCCTAGGCCATCAGAACCAAAGATGCTGATATCTAAACAGAAGTCCAGTTAGTTCTGCCCCTCTCTGGCCATTTTTCCAAGTGATAGCATGTACTCTAGTTACACTATGGGACTGCCTGCATAAGTGATAAAGACAATTAACATTGCAGTAGAAGACAAACCTCAGGTGCAAAGTATAAGAACTGAGACACATTCTAGGCAGAAAAGGAACACAATGCCGCAAGGGTGAATGAGACAAGCCTAAAAGTTAACAGCAAGATTTGTGGACAGGCAGGGGTTCATTAAAACTCACAGTGCACATATAAAAGAGCAATTGCAGGAGATGAAGAGAATTGTAGCCTACACTGCCAAAGCTTTAATGTCTCCTGAAAAGGAGCTTGGTCTGGGTGGGCCTATGAGTGATAGCCAGCCATTGTTAGGTAGTGCAGTCAGAGAATGAGAATAAGATGTTTTCAAAACACAAACTTGGAGGAAGGATTAAAAGCTGACTATAACAGATAAATAAAAGGAAAAGAAGTCTGAGTGGAGAACTGATTGAAGGTGATGGAAATTCAGTGAGAAAACTGATTTAAGAGACAAGAAGGTATGAAAATAATTGGCTCCAACTAATGACAGGGTCTATCCAGGGCACTGGCATCCAACAGTGTTTGCTGCCCAAGTTAATGAGGAAGATAATGAGAACACTTTAGATTACACCAAAGAGCACAAAACAAAAGCAGGAGCATGGGGAAAGTGTAAAGGGCTGGCAGAAGAAGCAAATCAAAGAAGACCACACACAGTCCCTTCTGCCTAGAGTAGAACCCCAGGAAGCAGCAGCTTTTCCCCATGTCCTTCCACCCTCCCCTCGCACCAAGGCTGACATGTTAATGAACCCAGTCCTTATCATTCTACTTAAAAAAGCACAATATGGCATGTTAGCATTCTCAATTCCCTTTCCTGCTTTTTCTCTGCAGCACTTATCACCATCTAATATCCTCTGCACTTTGTTTTTTTATTTTGCTCATCTTGATTTCTACTACTTAAATGTAAGCTCTATAGGGGAAAGGATTCTGGGCTTCACTTGTCACCAGAGAGTAAAAAGCCTACCTGGCATATGGAAGGTCTTCAACCAATACTTATTGATTGAATAACCACTATACATAAATAAAAGCAGACTCATATGGAAAGACTAGTAAGTAGATAAAGCACCATATGTAACATGGAATTTTGATGACTTTTTTGAGTTCTAAAAACTGCCCAGGAGCCGGGCATAGTGGCTCACGCCTTTAAATCCCAGCACTAGGGAGGCAGAGGTAGGAGAAGCATCATGAGGTCAAGGCCACCCTGAGACTACATAGAATTCCAGGTCAGCCTGAGCTAGTGAGACCCTACCTCGAAAAACAAACAAAAAAAAAAAACAAAAAAAAAAAAACTGCCCAGAGACAGAGTGAGAGAGACAAAGAGAGAGATTTGATTGGATGAGATGAGTAGTCACTGAGTTCTGCAACTGAGGCAGGCAGGGCGAGCTGAGGTAGATGTGGTGAGGGTATGACATAAGGGTCCTGGTGAGCCTGTTCCCTGTCTAAAACTATTCCCTGTCTAACTACTTGAACCAAAAGCTATCTGTCTAGTCTCTCTCACTTTAATCCACACACTTTAGTGAAGAACCTACAATGCAAAAAACACTACATACCTACCCTCCTGGAACCTATGTCTACTGAGGAAGGCAAAAGGATGCATTACAGAGAGACTAATGTGGGGTACAGAAGGCCAGTAAAGTCCTGGACCCCACACTCCATGGGAGTAAGGTCAATCACAACTTTGGAAAGTTTTAAGAAGGAGTACCCATTAATATGAGGGCACTACCCATGCAGAACAAGAGAAAGAGCAAAGAGCAAAGATAAGCACTGGACTCGTGGGTTTAAAGGCTTGGCCTGGCCAGGTGTGGGGGTGCATGCCTTTAATACCAGTACTTAGGAAACAGAGTTAGGAGGATGGCTGTGAGTTTGAGGCCAGTGTGGAACTACAAAGTGAGATCCAGGTCAGCCTGGGCAAGAGTGAGACCCTACTTCCCCACTGCCCCCTCCCCTCTCCAAAGAAAGGCTCAGCCTAGATGTGGGTGAGAGCATGAAACATGTTTGAGGAAATGAGGAACCCAGTATTCTAGAAGTGTAGTACCTCAACCAACTAGATCATGCAAGACCCTGGTGGGCCTTCGATCAACACCGGATGCCTTCCTTAGTGGCTCTTCACCTTATTTTTTGAGACAATGTCTTTCACTGAACTTGGAGCTCACGGATTCAGCTAGATTAGCTAGCCAGCAAGCCCAGGAAGCATCCTGTCTCCACCTCCCCTGCAACAGGATGACAGGCATGCATATCCTGCTTCACTGTGGGCGCTGGGGATCCAAACTCAAGTCCTCATCTTGTGAGGCAAGCACTTTGCACACTAAGCCACCTCCCTAGCCCTGAGATTTACTCTTTAATGGACATACTCAAGCTAATTTTGGACAAAATATTACAGAGGATGGCTCATGTCTGTAATACTAACACTTAGAAAGCTAAGATAGATGGATCGCCATGAATTTGAGGCCAGCCTGGGCTACATAGTTTGAGCTATAAAGACCTCATCTCAAAAAAAAATTTTTTAAGCAAGCGATTACAGAGGAATGTGAACGGAAGTAGAAGGATTAGTTCTAAAACTTGGAACTTGGGCTAGGGTGGCAGTGTGGAGAAGAAGAAAAGCCGATGGATTCCAGGTATGCTTTGAGAGACTGGACATGAGAATGTGGAGAAGAATCAATACTGAATCCTAGAAAGATCTGATTTTACTACCACTTGGCTAACAGTGCCCTAGTAACACAGTTAGCATTGAATTCATTTTAGCTATCCTTAGCTACTAGAGAGACAGGAGGGAAAGAAGGAGGACAGGAGAGGGGGAGGGAGGAGGCGAGGATGCATTGGTGGCTCTATGTTTTGTGCAAATAGCACAAACTGAAACCAAGACATAAAAAGAAAGGATGATTAGGTCCAGCCAAAAGGGAATAATTTCACACCAAAAACAAGTACAAAAAGGATGAAACACCATCCCTTCCCCAGATAACACAGCTCTTTGGTGACACAGGGAACACAAGCAAGAGCCAGGGCACAAGAACCCACAATCACTTAGAAAGAACAGCACACAGAGAAGCCCTACTCCTCCTGAAGAGTCTGTCATTCACCAATGCAAGGCAAAATAGCAAGTGGAAAGCACCAGAAAGAGCTTGTATCAGGCTCACTGACCTGGCCGACCAATACTACCAAGGTATCCAGGACCGGAAGACCACAGGTAGAAAGGGAACCTCAAAGAAACAAGCCTGGTAACATGGGGCTCCACTCTGCCTCCAGGACTGTGCTGGATCACAAGCAGAATGGACAGACATCTAGGAAACCCAACAGAGAAGGCCAGGAAGTGAACAGATAGAACTTTCATCTAGCCTCACAGCACTTGAAATTCAGAAGTTCCCACATAGGAGGAGCTAGCTATCTCTCGGTAAGTAGTTAAGCTTCCGTTCAGACCTTACAGGGTCCATGCATGCAGAGTGAGGCTATTACAGCATCCTCAATTTAGCCTAATGGCGTACCAGTCACTGGAGAATCTGAGAGCCCAACGTTCTCCTAACTGCCTGCCAGCGACTACCAAACCCACATGGAGAAAGATGACTACCGTTCAGACACTCAGCAATTTTTCATTACAATACAACAATACAGGGATCCAAGGAAAAAGGATCAGGTAATTTAAAAACACAAACAGGCCCACAGATGCTCTAAATATTAGTGTTCACAAAGGATTTTTTGCAGTAAAGAGCCCAAGAAATCACCCAAGAAATATACCCAAGAAATCATGAAAGAATCGTGAGAACTTGAGCCTGTTTAGAACACTGTTTAGAACTTGAAAAGCAAAAATAAAATTTGAACCCAATAACTAGGTGAGCCTGGACACTAGAAGGATACGACGTAATGGAACCAGAAGAGAGGCTGATAGAAATTTTCCCATCTGACACAGAAGGAAGTGGGGGGAAAGAAAAAGTGAAATGACCTAACATCCACAGAATTGTAGTACCAGAAGGAAACAGGAACTAAATGCAAATAATACTTAAAGAATAGAAGCTGAATCAACCAGAGATGGTGGCACATTCAAGTAATTCCAGTACTCTGCTCACATGGGTAGATCATGAGTTCAAGACCAGCTTGGGCTTTAGAGAAAGCACCTATCTCATAACAAAACAAAAGAAATTAACATAAACTAGGAAAAAATCCCAAAGGGACAAAAGCTGACATGTCAAACAGGTTCTGGGCACTCAAGTTCTATGCAAAGCAATTATCAAAACAAGCACATCATAGTGAAGCTACAGGCCACACAAAGACAAGGTAAAAACTTCTGAAGAAAGACCCAGAAGAAACAAACCTCAAGGGAACAAGCAGTAAACAGAAAAGTTGATTTGATAGAGCAGTGGGAGCTGGAGGACAATGAAAAACATCTTGAGGGTACTGAAAGAAGAGACCCTCAATTTAAAAATAAAGGTCAGTTGGGCGTGGTGATACATACCTTTAATCCCAGTACTCAAGAGGCAGAGGTAGGTGGATCGTCATGAGTTCCTGAGTTCCAGGCCACCCTGAGACTACAGAGTGAATTCCAGGTCAGCCTGGGCTAGAGTGAGACCTTACCTTAAAAAAACAAAAAAGTTAAAAATAAAAGTCAAATGCACAGGTTTCAGGTAAACAAAAACAGAATCTATTACTAGAAGACTTACACTTGAGAGTTACTTAAGTGTAAGGAAAATTATCCAGATGCAAGTACAGTAGTACAGAATGAAATGAGGACCTTGGGAAGGGTAAACTGAAACTTTTTAAACAATAGCATGATTGTTATTACCACTCAAAAGCATTCAAGAGGCACCTTTACAAGAAAATTCTACTGTGTGACAAATGTGTACACCAAAAAACTACAAGTCTCAATAAGCTTAAAGGAAATTTAGTTTAGTAATTAGTAAAGCAATCAACATTCACTAAAAACACTAATTCCAAGGCTACTATAGACCAAGGCTACATAAAACTGGTTTTGTCTCTATTCTCTCGGACCAATCAGCAGGGCCTGCAGCAGGTACTGGGAAAGAGTGGGAAGCATTTTAGTAGGAAAATGTACCTGCAGGACTGGCAGTGCTTGCTGGGTAGGCTAGGAAAAGGACTTGTTCCTAGCTACATGATCTCAAGGAAGTCTCTAACCTCTTTCACCCTAGGGTATGAGAAAGAAGAATGAGTTCTGCTGATAATCCCACAGTAAGTCTGAAAGACACAGTAGTCAAGACCAGTTTCTCCCAAGGCTGCACTTCGTTACAAAATCACTAGCCATCTTCCTTTCTGAGTATCCCTGCTTTTCCCCACTGTCTTTCCTGGCTTCTTCACTTCTCCTGCCACCTAGACAGCCTGTGGAGAGACCCAAGTACTAACCCAACCTCCATGTCAAGCAGAAGTCTCTGCTTCCCTAGTCTCCAGTTAAAATTCTCAGGGGTGCACAACCCTCCCCTTCCAGAGACTCCCCCAGGGTGCCACGATAAATGGGTCCAAGTCAATGAACTAAGTAAAGACAGCGCTGTAGAGCACTGCACTCCCCTGAAGAGGAACTCCTGAAAATCCTACTCAGGCATCACGTACGTGTTCATTCGTACCATTCATTGTAACTTCACGAAGCTGACTTCTACACCAACAGCAAATTAGACTCAGCAACTGTAAACAGAGGCAGACATACTGGCAAGAGAAAACCACGGATATCAAACACTACTTAAAGTGCTCTGAAATCTTTGTGTGTGGGGGGGTTAAGGCAGGGTCTCACTCTAGCCCAGGTTAACCAGTAACTCACTATATAGCTCAGGCTGGCCTCAAACTCAACAGTTCCCCTACCTCAGCACCACACAAGGCTCTCCAAAATCTTAATTATTTCCCATAGTAACTTCTAAATTGATTTCTGATTTAACAACCCAAATATAAAACACTTGTGGCACAGACCTTCAGTATGTATCCATTTATAAATTATTTTATAGAACATATATTAAAACAGAAAAGATAAAATGTTATGTTTATTATTTTTAAGTATTAACTTAAGTATAAATTAACTTAAATATAAATTTGTTGTAATCTTATAATCACTAAAAATATTATTACTATTAACACATTAAATGAAAACACTATTTTCTAATGTTTCTTCACTTTTTAAAATCTTAGTTTTCCAGCAAAAGTAGTTAAATTTATTTTGATACTTAGTTTTTCTCTTGTATTTTTTGTGACAAATGACACTCATATTGTAGCCCAGGTATGCTTGCCTTGAACTTGTGATCCTCTTGCCTCAGCCTTCTGAAGTCAAGCTGAAAACCTAGCTAGCTCCAAGATGCATAGATCCGTATAGCAGAAGATGTCACTATCTTACTACATTTACTACATTACTACATTACTACTTTGCCATCCCATCACCGAGTATGCAAGTTTATGTTCAGAGTCAACTACCTAATGGCAGTGTTATAAAATTTTATTTTTCCTCATGGCAATTATTTCTAAAATCCTGTTTTTTAAAACAATATTTTTATTTATTTGCAAGCAAAAAGAGAGAAGAGAGACAGACAGAGAGAATGGGCGTGCCAGTACCTCTAGCCACTGCAAATGAACTCCAGGTGCATGCACCACTTTGTGCATCTGGCTTTATGTGGGTACTGGGGTATCAATCCCAGGTCGTTAGGTCTTTCAGGCAGGTGTCTTAACTACTGAGCCATCTCTCCAGCCCTAAAATCCTGTTTTGCTTTTTGTGTTTCTAGTACATGAATCCACAGCTAGGAATTCTTTGTAAAGATTTTTCAACAAATTGTTATCTAATTCAACATGCTCTCAGAATGTTCTTTCCACAGTGAGAGGGAGTAGGCAGTTAGGGTTGAATGAGCCCATAAAATTAAAAAGGCTCCAGGAAGGTCTCCATTTTGCTACAAACCAAAGTATGATCTGACTTCTTATCTCTTCCCTAGATCTGTTTTTCCACAAACAACCTGGGACCCCTCTGGGTGGGAGGTCTTTCCTAGGGTGGTTGTTCAAGTTCAGACCCCAGAACTGGGCATCATGGCTAGCCTATTCCTGAGACAGACCCTATCTCTAACTAATCAGCTGTCCCTCAGCTCACCTGACCCGGAAAGTAGGGCCCACCACCAAAAGGTTATCAGTATGTTTGCGAGGGGCAGGCAGGGTTTCTGTGCCCCCTACCTCTCCCGAACCTCCAGCTGCTGGTGCATTTCTTCTCGGCTCGGGTCCCCAGCCCTTGCTTCCCACACGGGCTATTTACCCCTCCTGCGTGCCACATGGCAGGGCCTCTTTGAACTGTCTTTTCTGTCCTCTTTCCTGTTTTTCCAGACCCTCCACATGGGCTCTCATGCCACATGGGTGTCTTTCCTTGATTCTGTACTTCCCTACATAAATATAATAAATAATAATTATCCTTCTCAGGTCTTACTAAATTCAATTCTTTGGTTGAAAGTAGACATGAACCCAGAGTTTGGGGTTCAAGGACTTTCCTGAACCCCTAACAACCCGTTTCAACAGCATTAGTCTCTTCTGAGCAGCAGGCACTTTCTTGCTTACCATTTAAGAACTGGATAGTAAACCTCCATTCACTGTTCACCAGCTCAAGACCATCAGAGGTTCTCTAGAAAACTTCTTGTACAGTAACTACAGAGTAGGAAAACACAAAACCTCTGAAAAACTTGCTATTATTACTTACATTTTGCATATTGTTACTTTTCAAAATATTGTCATTTGCATCCTAGAATTTCCACATCCTCCTTTATCAGACCCACTCATGGGGGCCACTTAAATGGGGATCCAGGAAACCTCAGAGCCAACCCATATAATAATTTTAAGATGCTCGCCCATCCTTATGGGGGCAGGAAATAAATAATTGGAAAGTGCTAATATTTTTACTTTTACACCTCTATTGACTTGTCTCACATCACTCTATGAACTAGTGGTGAAGAAAGAGGGCAAAAAGCTTTACCATCCATACTAAGAGCTAAAGGTCTCACAATTACAGCTTACAAAATATATGTTATAAGATATAGTATGTAATTATAATGCATGCAATAAACACTGACCAGAATCAATATTATTCAAAAGGTAGCTCAAACTCATCAAAAACAAACCGAATTGGAACTGGCAAGATGGCTCAGTAGTTAAAGGCACTTTCTTGCAAAGTCTGCCAGCCAGGATTTGATTCCCTAGTACCCACGTAAAACCAGATGGACAAGGAAGGCTGTGTTTGGAGCCAGTTTGGGTTTACAGCAGCCAAAGGCCCTGGCACAACCATTCATTCTCTTTCTCAATGAATTATATATATAATTTATTTTGAGAGAGGAAAAAGAAAGAAGCAGTCGGGCGTGGTGGCACACACCTTTAACCCCAGCACTTTGAAGGCAGAGGTAGGAGAATTGCCGTGAGTTCAAGGCCACCCTGAGTCTACATAGTAAATTCCAAGTCAGCCTGGGCTAGAGTGAGACCCTACCTCGAAAAACCAAAGAAAGAAAGAAAGAAAGAAAGAAAGAAAGAAAGAAAGAAAGAAGGAAGGAAGGAAGGAAGGAAGGAAGGAAGGAAGGAAGGAAGGAAGGAAGGAAGGAAGGAAAGAAAGAAAGAAAGAGGAGGAGGAGGGAGGGAGGGAGGGAGGGAGGGAGGGAGGGAGGGAAAAGAAAGAAAGAAGAAAGAAAGAAAAAGGAAAGAAAGCAGAGAGAGAGAATGGGTGCACCAGGGACTTTAGCTGTTGCGACACATGTGCCCCCTTGTGCACATGTGCAACACTGCATGCTTGTATCACTGTGCATCTGGCTTACGTGGAACCTGGAAATTCAAACACGAGTTCTTAGGCTCAATTCCCCAAAATCCACGTAAGCCAGATGCATAAGGTGGCACATACGTCTGAAGTTTATTTGTAGGCTCTGGCACACCCATTCTCTCTCTCCCCCCTCTCTATCTGCCTCTCTCTCAAATAGATAAAAATAAAGAATGTTTAAAAATAAAAGCAATAATTAAAAAGCCGGGCGTGGTGGCGCACGCCTTTAATCCCAGCACTTGGGAGGCAGAGGTAGGAGGATTGCCGAGAGTTTGAGGCCACCCTGAGAATACATAGTTAATTCCAGGTCAGCCTGGACCAGAGTGAGACCCTACCTCGAAAAACCAAAAAAAAAAAATAAAAATAAAAATAAAAATAAAAATAAAAGCAATAATTAATTAAACTAAACCACACATGGTGGCACACATCTATAATCCCAGCTCTCAGGGAGCTGAGGCAGAAGGATCACTGGTATGAAGTCAGCATGGACTACATAGCAAAATGGAGGCCAGCCTAAGCTACATAGAAAGCACTTGTCTCAGCCAAGTGTGGTGGCACACGCCTTTAATCCCAGCACTTGGGAGGTAGAGGCAGGAGGATCACTGTGAGTTAGAGGCCAGACTGACACAAGAGTGAATTCCAGGGCAGCCTGGGCTAGAGTGAGACTCATCTCAAAAATAACCAAAAGAAAAAAATAAATACTCATCTCAAAAATCACCAATCAACCCAAACAACACAAATGTTCTACTACGAATAATAGATTCCACCTAAGCAAATAGCCTAGTAACTCATAATTGGCACATTGGGCTATTTCAAAACACAACTTTCATGTATTTGGAAAATTCATGGAGTCAGAATGACCTATTAACCAATGTATCCAGGTTACCAAGAAGAAAGTCACTTTCCATTTCTTTTTCCCCAGGGAGAGGAACTGAAAATCCAGGAGCGTGCTTTGAGAAGCAGATGTCTCACTCTCCTAAAACACCATTTGTCCAACCTCAGGAAAGCTAGCAGCCATCCCACTTTACTCACTAACTTTAAAATCTGTTAACATCGACAATACATCTTCCATATTCACAG
The DNA here is from genome assembly GCA_036365145.1 of Orientallactaga sibirica. Classification (NCBI taxonomy): domain Eukaryota; kingdom Metazoa; phylum Chordata; class Mammalia; order Rodentia; family Dipodidae; genus Orientallactaga; species Orientallactaga sibirica. The sequence goes on along the minus strand of JAEOAD010000048.1, from coordinate 13,401,432 downwards.
TAATCACAGTGAAGCAGTTATCATGAATGTCACATTTACTAGTGGCTGGAACTGTCTTCTTAAAGTAACAATGACAGTAACACTTTGTGGGTCAGGAAAGTCACTGAACAGTTTTTAAATGTCTATTTTGTTTAAGAACTATAGAAGATGTAACAAGTTGTAGCAGACAGCTTCAGGTTCGCTGAGATGAACTTCCAGACCAGGCACAGTTATGGAGGAAGGGATATTATTTATTGAAACTTACAGATCCAGGGGAAGTTCCATAAAGGCAAGAGAAGCGGCCTGCTCTCCACAGGGCCAAGCAGAGAGAGCAAAGCCAAGCCGCCAGCTACACAGCACACAGAGCAAAACTACAGCCAAAAGGTCACACAGCACACTTCAGGAACTCCTGCTAGGCACATTTGCATATCTTTACAATGGACTCTCAAACCATTACCACACCTTAAGACCAGGACCCCCAGTGACCTTGCCTCTAGCAAGGTGATTGCAGATGCAAACTATAAAGTAAAACACTGAATATATTGGGGGACATATATTCAAACTACCACACAAGTGTAAGAGTGTCGGAAGCACTGCAAAGTAATTCATGGGAAGGAAGGCCTGCTGTGTCCTGGAGTGAACGGAGAACCACTCAGAGAACAAGGGTTAGGAAAGAGGCATTCAAATTTGAAGGAAACAATTTGTTTCCTCAATAAAAAATGTCTAATGCAAAGCACTAAATATAAGACATATTCAAATAAAACAATTTAGACAATCATTCAACTTGAAATATATTACGTGTTAAGCCACTGTCAGGTCACACCTATAGGTAAGCAGTTCTTCACCTACTCCTTAGCTCCAAAGGCCCTCCCAACTTAGACCTGAAATAAAAGTATAAAGCAAGAGAAAGAAAAACAAAAGGCAGCTATGAGTCAAAAAGAATCTGGCATTCTATCTCAAGATGCTTTTCTCAGTATTAATGTTTCTCTCTTCTCTGGACTTTTTTCTAACAAGTCTTTTTCCATAGAACACTCTACTGGATATGTCATTTTACTTTAACTTGGAAAGTTATAAAAGTTAACTTTGAAAGGAAATTCATTTTAGTAATTTCCTGTCCACAAGAGGGCTCCAAAAATATTTCGTCCATGAATAGAACAACAAACATTACAACTAAAATATTTTAATACACATGAAATGCACTGGGGGAAAAGAACAATTGTCATTGTATCATTTATCCACAGACTACAAATTGTTACATTTGCAACTGTTATAACAACTAAGGTATTTTAAATACCAGCAATAATTTCCTATTGTCCTCACAGTTTTTTCCTTAGGTATAGTTTTCAATGTGATAGACACGACATACAATTTTTAGTCCAAAGCCCTATTATAAATACAAAAACACATCTCTCTTTATTTTTTTTTATTATTTGTATTGACAACTTCTTTAATTGTAGGCAATATCCTATGTTATTTCCCTCCCTCCCCCCACTTTCCCCTTTGAAACTTCACTCTCCATCATATCCTCTCCCTCTCTCAATCAGTCTCTCTCTTCAGTTTGATGTCATGAGCTTTTCCTCCTATTATGATGGTCTTGTGTAGGTAGTGTCAGGCACTGTGAGGTCATGGATAGACAGGCCATTTTAAGAACACATCTCTTGATAACCAATCCAGAAAGCAAAATTACTATCTTATTTAGTCTTAATTCTTATTTCTGACATCCTCAGTGAAGGTCTTCTTACAGAAAACCTACAGTTGATAAGTAATGAATAAATAATGAACGTGGCTCCAATGAAGACAACCACGAATTGTTTAAAAGAAGGAAATTAATGACTTAAATACCATGTGTTATAATGAAAAGTCTATAATAAATATTTTCAGAGTTTTTTTTTGACAAATAGATTAACACACTGAGATGTTAGTATAATCTACTTGAAACTCAATCATTCTTAACAGGAAAAAAAAAGCATTTCATATGAACACACCCATAATGTTTATAGAACACAAATATACATATATACTACAGAATGTTTACTGAAAATGCATCAATTTTTAATTTTTTTCAAAAGAATACAGCAAATGTATTCACTACAGAGATATTCTGTCCTAAATTTGGATTTTAAAATGGTTCCTTATGGTAAACACAAAAATTTATTGAATGCTTAAAAATAAATTTTAAATATGAGCTCTTTTACAAAACAAAAAACTGGTGTTAAAATATTGACTTTGGCACACGCCTTTAATCCCAGCACTCGGGAGGCAGAGGTAGGAGGATCTCCATGAGTTCAAGGCCACCCTGAGACTACATAGTGACTTCCAGGTCAGCCTGAGCTACAGTGAGACCCTGCCTCGAAAAACCAAAGACACAACAACAACAAAAACAAAATATTGATTTTAACATGAGTCACAATCCTAGCCATAAGCAGACATTACCAAAAGTTGATTTAAAATTTGATTTAACAATTACTAAGCCTCTGTAAAGAATGAACGCAAATGAAAACATGAACATGGCAGGGCTTATCACATCACTGCCCCACCCAATCTCCTGGGCAAGATTTTCCGGACAAGCATCACTGACATATAAAACAGCATCATGTTTGTTTCTAAACAACGCTCCTAGGTTACATTACTGTACCTAACAAAACTGTATGCATGCATGCTTGGATGCTCAGAGGTCGGTAACAATTCCTCCCCTGGTCAATTTGGAGGTAAGCTACTATGGTGAGACTAGCTTTTCAATTGAATGAGTGCAGATCTCATTTTGTCATGAACGCAAACTCAAATCAATCATCAATTACCGGTATAAAAAGTTTAGCAAATACACAGCATTAAGTCAACTTCTAACCAATACTTGGTATGTTAGATTTCAAAAAGTCTTAAGCAAAGCTGCATTCGAAGTAATGGCAGAGAAGTTTAAGATTTTAACCTCCAGCAAGTTGAACCTGAGCTACCACCCCTCAGAATGACGTAGCCTGAGCCGCAGGTACCTCAGGACAGTCTGAACAGCATCACCAGGCACTATGTTTATTACATAACACTGCTTGCCCTTGCTCATCACCTTTAATCAAGGGATCTCAAAGCACCACTGAATCCCCAGGGCCTTCCCTCACACAGTCTAACACATAATATTGGTTATATTTTATCACTGCTGCTCCTATCAAACCTTGCCCCTTTCCCCATCCCCTGACCCCGGCATAGCTTAGAAATGTTGCTGCCAATCATCTCAGTGCCTGACACTATGCACATTCCAGTTTTCTTCATCAGTGGGCCTAAAGAAAGTAGTGGCACTGCTTTAATGACACAGATCTATTTCATTATAACTTCTGTGACAGGATAAATAGTCCTCAGGTGGACAGAGCTTACACCGTGGGAGTGATATAAAATGGAGGCTTTACAATGAGCAAATCTTTGCCGAGGGCGATGAGCCCACATATCACTCATCAAACGGGAAATAGCATTTGCAAGCTCTGTCTAGAGACCTCTCCAGGCAGTACGAGAACAGTGGGGAGGAAACATGTCAGTCACTCCACCAGGCTGGCGACCACACCAGGAGGGAAGGGAAAACGAAAAGGACAATAGGAGTTTTTGGAGTCAGGAAGTGAGTGTAGGACTGCAAGTGGACACTGGAGAGACAGGACAGAACACAACAATTCTTTTGCATTAAATGATGCAGCAAATGGAAAATCCAAACATAATTGAAATGCCTTGAAGCCAAGGTCAAAATACAACATTTGGAGCAATTTTTCTTTTTAAAAATCTGTAAAAGAGGTTTCCTCAAATAGAAATATTTGACATTTGAAAATGCAATCATCAGCAAAGTTCAATTTTGTTTTTTTTTTTTTTTTTTTTTTTGCACTGGAATACACATCCACTCAAATGTCAACGAAATGTAAGTGGGCATGATTACATTAACTTCGGTTCTTTCCTAAACAGGATTATTCATCTTCCTGTTAATTGCATTTCGCCGGTCCTTAGAACTGCAAAGTGTAATTTCACACTCCCACCGCCGCCCCTCCCCCAGCCCTGGAAGGCGACACAGTAACTGTCAACAGACTCAAATCCGAACCATTTAGGAAGCCGAGGAAAAAAGCTTCAGTCAACAAGAAGACTCCGTTTCAAGTTACCAACACTCGGTGATGGTGATCAAGGCTCAACTAATGCTTCACTAGCTTTCAAAAAAAAATTAATAAATAATAAAAAGTAAACTGTAACACTGCAAAATATTTGTTATTCAAAAGCCCCGAGATATTTATAAAAAGGGCTAACATGCGGTCAGCCCAAGACTGCGAAAATACCAAAACGCTTTAATGTTTCTGCTGCCTTACTGTTTGTTCATCCATTTAAAATATATATATGTATGTATGTCCGTATGTATACATATCTATATATTTTTTTAAGTCGCTGCAGTAGTCTTTCCTACAGAGTCGTGCATCCCCGTCCCTGAAAAACACCATGTATGTAACCTAGTGCCTTCACGATCTCGTCTGTGTCACACACAGCCAGGAGCCAGGTCCCATTTCCCTGTCCAGCCGAGGGATCCAGGACGGCGCCGTCCCCAGCTCTGGCCCACGACACGGACTGTTCTCAGAAGCGTGGAAATCCAAGTGTTCCGAGGCATCCAGCGGCCGGGGAGGAATCGCCTCCACTTGCAGCCCCTGGATCCATCTCCCTACTTCTTCTCCAAGCCTTAGAAGACACGACCGCAGGAGGAGAACCCCCTGGACCCCCACCCCCACCCCGTGTGTTCAACCGTGCTGCCTCCAAAGTGGGGTGGGGTGGGGGTGGGGGAAGGAGGGAGAACCCGAAGCTCCAACTTCACCCCCATCTCCCCAACCCCGAGGCTTTTCCACACACACCCCCCCACTCTACCTCCAGCCACCTTCGCCACCCCCCCCCCACGTACACAACCCCGCGTCCTCTCTAAACATCAAATAAAGCTCGGAAACCACAACCGAAATCACTGTCACAACTTTATCGTTCGCTTACCATATCTGCCGGGACATTACTGGACATCTTGCCGTCTGATTCGATCACCCCAGATGTTTACGCAGAGGAAAAAAAAAATTAAAAAGAAAAACAGGAAAAAAAAGAGAGAGAGAAGGTTCTTCGGAGTTACGGAAATTTAAAAAAGAGAAAAAGAAAAAATCAAAAAAAAAAGAAAGAAAGAAAGCGTTCACAATGTGGATCGGTTCGTGATGTGCTTTCCAGTAAAAAATAATAATAATAATATATATATATTATGATTGATGGATGGATGATTTCGGAGCCCGAGTGACAGGTTGCGGTGCAAAGAGGACAATCCCAAGAGCGGTGTGTTCAAAGTGTCGGGACAGCAGTGTCCCCTCGGTCGTGATCGTGGTCACTCGTCGTCGTCAGCAGCAGCAGCAACAGCAGCTCCACGACCGGCCGCGCCAGGTGGACGGAGCCGAGTGACCCGGGGACATGGAGCGGGCTGGGAGGGGGTTAAATCCGCCTTCCTCCTTCGCCTGCCGCGGGCGATGATTCACACTCGCCTCCCGCCCGAGTCCAGCGCTCAGCAGCAAGCCAATGGTCCTGCGTGGAGGCGTCCGCAGATAACTATGTGTCTACACATGCGAGCCACGCCGTGGCCAGCGAGCGGGGACGACGACGACGGGGACGTCGGTCAGCGCGGGCCGCCGGGCCGGGGAGCCGGGCCGCCCAGCGCCGCCGCGCTCAAGGGCATCGAACTCGCAGCCACACGGGCCACTAGGACGAGCGCTCGAGGCCGGCCAGGACGCCACGGCCCTCGGCTTCCGTCCGCGTCAGCGTCCACGTCCACGTCCCGGCTCAGGCCGCGGGCGTCTCGGAGCAGCCGCGGGGATCCCGGCGCATCGTCTCCCTCCCGGCCTCGCCAAGTCCCGCGACGCCCGCGGGGCTCCCGGAAGACGCCGGCTTCCTCCTTTCTCCTGAGCTCCGGACGGACGGAGTCTCCTCCTCAGGGGCTTTTGTCTACCTCCCTCTTCCTCCTCCTCCTCCTCCTCGTCGTCGTCCTCCTCCTCCTCCACTTTTCAGCCCCAGCCGCCTCCTGTCATCGCTTCTCAAGCCAACATGGCGGCCGGCGGCTGGCGGCGCGCGAGCCGGGGACCCCAGGAGAGCGCTCTCCTCGCCCCCCCCCCGTCCTGCTCCCCCCCCACCCCGCCCGCAGCCTCCGCGGACCAATGCGTCACAACGGAGCCCGCCCCGGAGCATCACGGGAAATGTAGTCCGCGCGGGTGGCGGCGGCGGGGTGGGGGGAGGAAGGGAGAGAAAGGGCAGCCGAGTGCGTCCTCGCTCCACTCCAAAGCCGCGCCCACCCATAGCAACTGTTGCTAGGAAAGGAAAGCTTCCCTTTTGACTTCGCTTAGAGCCCCCCAGCTGCTGCTGCGGCCCGCCCGCCCGGGAGTTAGGCAGAGATAACCTGCTATCGTCAAGTGATCGTGCAGAATGATTTCGGGGTGCGTACATTGCCACAGAGAAATTCCCTCGTGCAACACACACACACACATAGTGAAAATAGGATGCACCTCCAAGCACAAGCGCTCTTTTTAATTACCGCACGCGCTCCACATCCTGCAATCTCAAACCATTTTGCAGAGTGATTTCATCTCGAGCTCCTCAACATTACATGCTGAAGATCAGAAGCAATCATTGATTTCCAATAAGGTCATTCAGAAGTTCAACAGGAACAGGATCTCATTAAACACTGAGAATGTTTGAACATGGATTTCTTGAAGACCCAAGGCCATGAAACTACAATCTACTTAATTGAAATCACAAAAAAAAAAAAAAACCCTGTATTATAGACACCATAGTGTCATGTCAAATCTTTATCAGGAAGTTGCTATTGCAGACATGTTGCATTCACCAGCTTACCAGCCTAGCCCCTAAATTCTACTTCACCTGTGGTATAACTGAATTGTAAATTTAAAATAGCAGAAGGTAGTGCCATTGTTGAGATATTTACGTAAGAGGCTGGAAAGATGGCTCAGTAGCCCAGCACTCATGCCAAGCCAGGAGTGGTGGCACACAATTTTAATCCCACCACTCTGGAAGGCAGAGGAAGGAGGATCGCCATGAGTCCGAGGCCACTCTGAGACTATATACTGAATTCCACATCAGACTGAGATACAGTGAGACCCTACCTCAAAAAAAAGAAAGAAAGAAAGAAAGAAAGAAAGAAAGAAAGAAAGAAAGAAAGAAAGAGAGAGAAAAAGAAAGAAAAGGCCAAGCGTGGTGACACATGCCTTTAATCCCAGTACTCAGGGAGACAGAGGTAGGAGGATCACCATGAGCTTGAGGCCAGCCTGACACTACATAGTGAATTCCAGGTCAGCGTGGGCTAGAATGAAACCCTACCTTGAACCCCCCCCCCAAAAAAAAAGGCTGGAGAGATGGCTTAGCGGTTAAGGAGTTTGCCTGCAAAGCCAAAAAACCCTGGTTCGATTCCCTAGGACCCACTTAAGCCAGCTGCACAAGGTGGCACATGGGTCTGGAGGTTTTTTTTTGGAGTGGCTGGAGACCCCGGCACACCCATTCTCTCGCTTTCTTCCTCTGTCTCTCTCTCTATCGCTTTCTCTCTCAAATAAATAAATGAATAAAATATATTTAAAAAGAAGAAGAAGAAGACGTGCCAGGCTGTGTGTGCCTATATTCCAGACAGGGGTATGCCTGGGGCTTACTGGCTAGCCAGTCTAGCTGAATCTGTGTGCTCCAGGTTCAGTGAGAGACCCTATCTCAAACAAATACCACCTCTGGCCTCCACAAAGGCACACACACGTGCAGGTGCACCCATACACACATATATGTATGTACCCACCTACATATGAACAAACATGCACATTTGCATATGCAAACACATGCAAAAAAGACTTAGGTGAAAGTATGTCTAGCATAGAATACAGAAACCACAGACATCCATTTGAATCCTTATCCATGTCTCTGCCTTTTGGAAGGGTGATGTCAAGAGACCAATATGGCTAGAGAGATGGCTCAGCAGTTAAGGTGCTTGTTTTCAAAGCCTAACGACCTGAGTTCAATTTCCCAGTACCCACGTAAAGCCAGATGCACAGAGTGGCATACGCACAGAATGGAGTTTGTTTGCAGTGCCTAAAGGCCTCCTCTCTCTCTCTCTCTCTGTCTCTCTTTCTCTCTTTCTCTGCTTACAAATGAAAAAAATGCCAGTGGAAGCCGGGTGTGGCGGCACACACTTTTAATCCCAGCACTCGGGAGGCAGATGTAGGAGGATCACAGTGAGTTTGAGGCCACCCTGAAACTACATAGTGAATTCCAGGTCAGCTAGAGTGAGACCCTACCTCAAAAAAAAACCAAAAATAAAGCAGTGGATTTCTAGTCGGGAAGCCACGTCTCCCACCTACAGCTACGTGACCTCATTCATGAAATAGTCTTGCTCACACCTTCCAGGAGTAAAGTAGGGGATGCATGTGAGGATGAATTCACATATGGGGGGGGCGGTAAAAATCACCTTGTAAATAACAATGCAGCATTTCATGCAAAATGTTCCTACTCATTCTGTCACTCAACAAACCAACGTGCCAGTCCTTCTGCGAGGCACTGAGAGTTTAAAATGCATAATCCCGTCACGGTCCTCAGGGAGCTCATTGTCTGACAGCCTGTGTCATTCATGCCCCACAGCAATCTCTCCGGTCAGGGTTCTCTCATCAGATGGGAACTCACACCTTTACAGTACCAGCCTCTTAGACAGCCTGGCTGAAGAAATTTTAAGCCCTGCTAGGGACCTACATCACCCAGGGAGCACAAATCCAATCCCCTAAGAATCCAGATGGGAGAGGAAACCAAAGCCAGTGTCACCACGATTCAGGACTCCAGCTGCTTCTGAGTGTGGTTCCACGACTATCCCCGGCCTCTGTTAATTTAGCTTCTCTGTGTTTAGTAACCTCAGACCACCTCAACCCTTCCTCTGGCCCTTCTGAAAAGCAGGGCAATTAAAAACTCTTACACTGAGCTGGAGAGATGGCTTAGCGGTTAAGGCATTTGCCTGCAAAGCCAGAGGATCCTGGTTTGATTCTCCAGGACCCACACAAGGCAGATGCACAAGGTGGCGCATGCGCCTAGAGTTTGTTTGCAGTGGCTGGATGCCCCTGGCGTACCCTCTCTCTCTTTCTCTGCCTCTTTCTCAATCTCTCTCTCAAATAAACAAATAAAAACTCTTTTGGTTTTTTTTTTTTTTTTTTTTTTTTTTGGTTTTTCAAGGTAGGGTTTCACTCTGGTCCAGGCTGACCTGGAATTAACTATGTAGTCTCAGAGTGGCCTCAAACTCACAATGATCCTCCTACCTCTGCCCCCCAAGTGCTGGGATTAAAGGTGTGCACCACCACACCCAGCAACAAATAATAACTCTTAAACTGACCAATCTATTCAGAAGAAATACTGAAACACCTTTTAAAAGGTGTTAAAACACCTTAATTCCCCACCCCTCACCTGACTCCCAACTTTTTCCCAGTGCTTGCCCTACCCATAGGTTTGCCAGGCCTAAATACTATTGCAAATAGAAAGGCAAGACACAAAAAAAAAAAAAAAAAAAAAAAAAGAAAGAAAGGCAAGACACATCAGGCACCAGTTCACCCGTCTTTGTTGATGGTCATCATCTTCAAGGCCAAGGATTTACTAACATCCACAGCCAGCCTCCTGCCTCAGAATTTCTCTGGCATGATGCTATCTGCTGGTCTTACTGCCACCTCTACAAAAGGCTACATTTTTCAAAAGTAATGTCTATGAGCCTGGCTGTGCTTCTAATTACCCTTACAGGAGAGCCTGAGACATTAGTCTCACTAAAACTCTTTTCTGACATAGCTTAGGTAAGAGGGAGCATTCTAGAAGCCACGCAGCATGTTCTCCTTCCTTTACTGCGGGCTTCCTGCCTCAGGAGGGTGAAGGGAGAGGCTGCAGAGAAAAGCCCAGCTGTCCACAGCGGGGAAGGGCAACATCATCTCTGTTCCATGAATCCATTGTCAGCATCAGTCCTCGGGCAGTGGATGACGCAGCAGTTTTAAACTTCACAAGAAGTCAAAGAACTCGGCCCTGCCACAAACTGGTTGTGAGGCCTTTGCTAATATGTCTCACCTCTCTGAGCCTCGTGTGAGGAGCTTGATCTAAACTTCTAAGGGCCTCTCTAAGTCTGTGAGTTTCCAATCCAGAAAGAGAGGGGCAATACACGACAGCCAGAGAAAAATGCTTCCCTGGGTGACTGCTCATGGTGCTGAAAGGGTTTTCAGGGGGAACTTGGGAAATGAGGAAAATGTTATTAGATTACAGCAAAAGTTACAGCTACATGTGGGGCCACATGCCTGTGATCCAGCATTGACAAGGCTGAGGCAGGAGAACACCATGAGTTTGAGACGAAACTAGGCTACATAACAAGACCCTTTCTCAAAAACGAAAGAAAAGATGAATAATGCTGCACTCAGAAGTCAGAGATTATTACAGGAAAATCCCAGTGCCAGAAGTGGGATACCTCCCAGTGAGCTGTTGGTCAGGGGAACTCCTAAGACCCTCAGAACAATATAGGCTACTGCCACCAGAATTAGAGGGTAAGACCCTATTGCTGTTGTAGGACACTGAGAAATTAAGCTGTAATTGAGCTGGTAGCCTCCTCCCTGCTGGCTAACTATCATAGTGCTGTAAAGTACGAGCAGGGTGTTGGGGAGAAAAGTCATCATTGTTAACCACCAGAGAACCCTGCCAGCTACGCCATCTGCCAGTCAGGTAAGATGTGCCCCTGGTGCAATAGTGGCATGACTGTTATAAGGGTACCCAGCTGAGGGACTCTCTAGAAAGAAGAGGATCAGTTGAAGGAGAATGGGGAGGAGGGGACAAAAGAAGGTAATGAGAGGGGATTACGACCAAAATTCCTTATATACATGTATCAAAATTGCCAATGAGAAGTTTTTTATTTTTATTTATTTATTAGAGACAGAGACTGACAGAGAGAGAGAGAGAGAATGGGCACACCAGGGCCTCTAACCACTGCAAATGAACTCCAGACACATGTGCCACCACGAGCATCTGGCTTATGTGGGACATGGAGAATTGAACCAGGGTCCTTAGGCTTCCCAGGCAAACCCCTTAACCGCTAAGCCATCTCTCCAGCCCAATAAAAAGTTTTAATAAGATACATTTGCAAAGAAAGAAGCATGCCAGAGCATGGAGAAAATACAGAAGGTCAGCAAGGCCCCCTGTACAAAGGGTTAGGGCTTTTGTGTCCCTTACATGAGCGTTTGGGTCCATTTGCACAGTGTGAGCTTTCTCATACATGCCCTGTCCATTACATGTAGCTCTGCATTCAATTTTATGTATCACATGTCTCATTAGCATATGAAATCTCTACCCAGGGCTGTTTGTTGTAGCATTACAATGAGTCACAGGTCACCTTCAGACACACTGGAGTGCCCTGTGTGTGAACAGTGGCTCCAGCCAGTTCGAGTTGGTCTTGGCTGGTCAACTGGTTTTTCTCCTATGTTAATTTTGTAGCCTTTATATAAGACCTTCTGGACCTCACTCCGCCCTGCTCTCCTGTCTCACTTTCAAACAATTTCAATCCATGAGTGTGGTGGTTTGATTCAGGTGTCCCCTCATAAACTTAGGTGTCCTGAATGCTAAGTGCCCAGCTGATGGAGGTTTGGGAAGTAATGCCTCCAGGAGGCAGGTGTATGGTTGGGGGTGGGCTTATGGGTGTTATAGCCACTTTCCCCTTGCCAATGATTAGAACACTCTCCTGTTGCTGTTGTCCACCTGATGTTGGCCAGGAGGTGATGTCCACCCTCTGCTCATGCCATTGTTTTCCCCTGCCATCGTGGAGCTTCCCCTCAAGCCAAAACAAACCCTTTTTTCCCCAGAAGCTGTTCTTGGTCGGGTGATTTCTACCAGCAATGTGAACCTGACTGCAGCAATGAGGATTCTTGGGAAGGCAAAGGAATAATAGGAATTACTTTAGACCCTTTACAGGGAACATAAAGTGATACGCACACACACACACACACACACACACACACACACACACACACATATTGAACTGGTTTTATTAAGACATAATTTACAAATTGTGAAATCCAGCCATTTTTCAATAGCCAGAGTCTGTCCATAGAAATCCATTATTATTTGGCCTTCAAAAAGGTACAAAACTTGGGCTGGAGAAATGGCTTAGTGGTTAATGTGCTTGCATGTGAAGCCTAAGGACCCAGGTTTGATTCCTCAGGACCCACATAAGCCAGATGCACAAGGTGGTATATGCAGCTGCAGTTCATTTGCAGTGGCTAGAGGTCCTGGCACACCCATTCTGCTCCCCTCCTCCCCACACCAATCTCTTTCTCTCTCTCTCCAATAAATAAATAAAATAAAAAATAAATAAATAAATAAAAAGGTGGAAAACTTGACACAGGCTAGAACACAGATGAGTTTTATAGACATTTAAGAGAAATAAGTCATTCACAAAAAGACAAATGTTCTAGCCGGGAGTGGTGGCACACACCTTTAATCCCAGTGCTTGGGAGGGCAGAGGTAGGAGGATCTCATGAGTTCAAGGACACCCTGAGACTATATAGTAAATTCCAGGTCAGCCTGAGCTAGAGTGAGACCATACCTTGAAAAAACAACAACAACAACAACAATGCTTTAGCATCCCACTCACAGGAGGTACCTAATATAGGAAAAAAATAAAGAAGAAGAAGAAGTCAGCTGGCATGATGGCATAGTGCCACATGCCTTTAATCCTAGAACTTGAGAGGCAGAGGTAGGAGGACTGCCTTAAGTTCGAGGCCACCCTGAGACTACATAGTAACTTCCAGGTCAGCCTGAACTAGAGTGAGACCCTACCTCGAAAAACCAAAACAAACAAACAAACAAAAGTCAAAACAGAAAGTAGAACAATGGTTGTCAGGAAGTGGGGGAGGCATGGGGCATTGCAATCTAATATGTGTAGAGTTTAGCTTTGTAAGACAAAAAGGATTGTATAGGGGAGCTGGAGAGATGGCTTAGAGGTTAAGGTACTTGCCTCTAAAGCCTAAGGACACATGTTCAACTCCCCAGATCCCACATAAGCCAGATGCACAAGGTGGCTCACATGTCTGGAGCTCAATTGCAATGGCTGGAGGCCCTGGTGCACCAATTCTCTCTCTGTTTCTCTCATTAAAAAGGAAGGAAGGATGGAAGGAAGGAAGGAAGGAAGGAAGGAAGGAAGGAAGGAAGGTAGGTTGGTTGTGTAGGAAGGAAGGTTGTGTAGATGGATGGTGTGATGGTTTCACAGCAATGAGAACGCACTTAGTGTCCTGGAGCTGTGTGGTTAAGATTAAAAAAAAAAAAAATCAGGACTAGAAAGCTAGCCCAGTAGTTAAAGGAGCTTGTTTGCAAAGCCTGACAGCCCAGGTTCGATTCCCCAAATTCCACATAAAGCTAGAAACACAAAGTGGTACATGCATCTGGAGTTTGTTTGCCATGGAAGGAGGCCCTGATGTGCCTGTTCTCATCCTCTCTCCATCTCCCTCTGTTTTCAAATAAGAAAATATATAATTTCTTCTTTAAATTCATGTTGCATATTTTGCTATTTTAACAACAAACACAATATCCCTTTTAAAGTGCACAATCCAGTGAGTTCTAGAATATCCATGGTTGGACGAGATTTTTGTTGTTTTCAACTTTTTTATTGACAATTTTGATACACGCATATAATGAATTTTGATCACAATCCATTCCCATTGGATTCTTTTGTCCTCCTTCCCCCATCTCCCTTATAGTGAACCCCTTCTTCTTTCTAATTAGCTCCTCTTGTGTTTTGATGTCTTTTTTTCCCTCCTCCATAACCCATGAAGACATGTTGATGGACCCAATATTGTACAGGTCTTGTGCAGGTAGTGACTGCAACCATGAGTTCATGAACATGCCAGCCACCTTGTGTCCGGAAGACAGCATTCCATGACCACTCCTCCCCATCCTATGGCTCTTCCATTCTTTCCCCACCTCTTCCCTAGCGGTTCCTGAGCTTTGGAGGCCATGATAGAGATGTCTCATTTAGAGCTAAATAGTCCACTGTCACTTTTCAGAACCTTGATGAGTTTTGAGTCTCCCCAGTAGTCGCTGCCATCTGCAAAAAGAGGCTTCTCTGACTAAATATGAGAGCACCTCTAATCAATAGGCATAAACATAATTATTTAGAGGGCAATTTGATGGGCACAAAATAGCCATTTAGCCAAAGTACAACAATAGGGCCTATAGACATATACCTTTTTCTTTTTAAAAATATTTTATTTATTTATTTGAGGGAGGAGCAGATAAAGAGAATGGGTATGCCAGGACCTCTAGCCTCTGCAAATGAACTTCAGACACATGTGTCACCTTATGCAGCTGGCTTTATGTAGGTACTGGGGAATTGAACCTGGATCCTTTGGCTTAACTGCGAAGCCATCTCTCCATCTTTTTCTTTCTTTCTTTCTTTCTTTCTTTCTTTCTTTCTTTTTTTTTTTTTTTTTTTTTTTTGGCTTTTCTAGGTAGGGTCTCACTCTAGCCCAGGCTAACCTGGAATTCACTCTGTAGTCTCCGTCTAGCCTAGAACTCACAGCGATCCTCCTACCTCTGCCTCCCGAGGGCTGGAATTAAAGGCATGCGCCACCATGCCTGGCTTCTCTATCTTTGTCTAATGAAACTGTCTCTGCTGCTACTATGCACATGTCTGTGTGAGATTCCTTGCTCTGTGACACGAGAACCTGGAACCCCTGCAAAGGTGCTCACTGAGCTCTCTGTGTGCTCATATCAATAGCATCATCTTCAGTGAGACTCGTGCTGTCTCATTGAACAGGTATTTCCTATTATTCCCATCCATTGTCATTTACAAAATGACCCGGCAGTGACACCACCACAAGAAACAGGCTTCCGCAGGGTTGGGGTTGCCGGGATCCCATGGACACACCATAAATTCGCCAGTGGGAGAGTCTGAGCCTTAAAGTGGTCTGATTTCACTCCAGGTGGTCTGGTCCTCAGATGCCCAGGACCCTACACACCCACTTGAATTTCCTGAGAATAGCAGCTGGGGCCCTGTGTGTCTAAGGCAGGGTAATCACGGCTCTCATCAAGTCTATAGGTCTTTATAAACTAACTCTCCTCTTCCGTAAGAGTCACTTCAAGGGTTGACATTTGAGACCATAGTCACACATGCGACGTGACGACTGACCCAAAACACACAAACCAAAAAACACTTTTGAAGTTCTATAAACCTTTTCCATGCTATGGTGAAAACATTAGGACAGTTCCTTTACTCAAAACCTTTGGATGGGGCTGGAAAGATGGCTTAGCAGTTAAGGCATTTGCCTGCAAAACCAAAGGACCTAGGTTCAACTCCCCAAGACCCACATAAGCCAGATGCACAAGGTGGCACATACGCCTGAAGTTCGTTTGCAGTGGCTAGAGGCTCTTACGTGCCCATTCTCTCTCTATCTGTCTCTTTCTCTTTCCCTCTCTCTATCTCTCAAATAAATAAATAAAAATACAATATTTAAAAAATTAAAAAATTAAAAAAAAAAAACCTTTGGATAGTTCCCATTGTATTGCCCTTGGTGATTTGCCTCCAGCTTCTCTCTTCTGCCTCTGCCTGACCCCGGTGCTACCTCAGCTCTCCACAGGCGCCAGAACTCCAGCCATTCCCTGCCTGCCAACCTGGCCTAGGTATTCCCTGGCCTTCCTAGGCTTAAACTCCACAGGCCTCAGGGCTGGTTTTGCCTTATTTCCTGTTGTGCTTAGTGCCCAGGGCTTCTTCCTATGGCGGGGTTTACATAGTCATCATGTGGTATTTTAATTTTCACCTTACTTGTCTCAGTCTCTTTCTAGACTCTCAGCAAACTTCTTGGGAGACAGATTTGGACTGTGTGTCAGAGAGAAGGCAACATCTTGGTCACAAAATGGATGCTGGGGGTGGGGGGAGGAAAGGGAAGTATGGCCTAATTACCTTTCGGGCCACTGAGACTTGGCCAAGGGACACTTTGGCAAAAACACAGTGGTGTAAATTGGGCAGTCTAAGGATCTACAGGCCTCCGGAGAAAGAGCATTTGTGTTTTGTCTCCTGCTAATGTCCCACAGTGCTTTGCTCCCTGACCTGACCCCACTCTTGCTCACACTCTGGGGGGTACTGTATCAGCAGTTGCTGGAGGGGAAGGAAGCTCGTGGTGACATCATCCTCATCTTTTTCTCTTTTAACAAAAGAGGAAATAAAGACTTGCTCACAAGTAGCCACACTTTCTAGTTTTTAAGGTTCGTGAGAAGGAATGGTCTTAAAGATGTTTCAAGAAACCAAGATGGAATGATTCCTGGTGGCATTATGTAATTGTTGGATTATCACATAACTTTATGTTACATCGTGACAAATATGCTCTAAAAGTACAGAATTTATTATCAAATTGGTATCAGAAGAGATAATCCTTATTCCTGGTTTTCATTGTCATAGAAATCAGCCCACAGCTATAGATCTATTCAATGAAAAAGAAACTTAAAAGCAGTAAAATGTTCTTCAAGAAAATTTTCAAGTTCTACTTAAACATTATATTCCCCTCAATACAGGTAAATGAATTCTCCTTAACACTAATTTTATAATTCTATTTCTCTTGTGCCCTAATAATGTAATTTTATGTTTTTTAAAAAATATAATTTAAAATTTTTTTAATGTTTATTTGTTTGCAAGTAAAGAGAGACAGAGAGAATGAGACAGAGATAATATGTGAAAATGGGTGTGCCAGAGTCTCTAGCTACTGCAAACAAACTCCAGATGCATGCACCATATTGTGTATCTGGCTTATGTGGGTCCTTAGGCTTTGCAGGTAAGTGCTTTAACTATTGAGCCATCTCTCCAGCCCCTTTAAAAATATTTTTTTTATTTATTTGACAGAGAGAGAGAGAGAGAGAGAGAGAGAGAGAGAAAGGGGCACACAGAGAATGTGTGTGTGTGTGTGTCTACAAGTATGGACATGCCTGGGCCTCCTGCCACTACAAATGAACTCCAAATACTTGCACCATTTTGTGCACATAGCTTTACATGGGTACTGAAGAATCAAACCAAGGCCATCAGGCTTTGCAAGCAAGTGCCTTTAATTGCTGAGCCATCTCTTCAGCCCTTTATAGGGGTTTTGATTGATTGATCCATAATGATTCTACATGTTCAAATTGTGTTTTCTGCATTTATCAAGGGACATGGGGGCATGCTCTTGGGATCACAGCACTTGGGGGTGGCTAAAGCAGGAGGATCATGAGTTTGAGCCTGTCTCAAATGAGCAAATAAATAAATTAAATAAATAAATAAATAAGCTAGTGAACTCTCTGAGCATTTCACAACGCAGCATCCAGAATCGATGTGACATTTCTTCAAAGCTTTGAGCTCGTTCTTGAAAACTTCCACACTGACGGGCAGTCAGGATGATGGGAGATTTGCTGCAGCCGGAAGAGTAGCCTGTCTGTCATTGCTGACTCGGTTCTTGAGTCAGGCCTTGTTGGGCAAGGGCCCGCATGTTTGGATTTCATGACTGTTTCCTAACCTGAATAGTTCAGTTAGCATGCACCTTCTCCAGCACACCATCAGAAACTTCAGGAAACAGCCAGCTGCATTGTCTCACAAGGGTAGAGGTAATACACAAAGTTGGTGACTTGGCATCTGTTCTAGCATACCAGGAGCCTGCTTATCAGATTACTGGTACATCTTTTTTAGAGGATTCAGGCATGATTAATTTATTACAATGTCAACCTTTGACTTAGTGCCACAGAGAAGGCCTGAAATGAACTTAGAGAGAAGAGAGAGAGAGAGAGACTAAGAATGTAGGCACTGGATTAAAATCTTGCTTCTGACATTTACCAGATATTGGAAGTTTCGGTAAATTACTTGTTTTTCTGATCTATTAAAAGGAAGGAAGGAAGGAAGGAAGGAAGGAAAGGAAGGAAGGAAGGAAAGAAGGAAGGAAGGAAGGAAGGAAAAGAAAGAAAGAACTACATAACTAATTTAAAAAAAACACTTTAAGATGGTTTATGGATTTACACCTTCCTATTCTTCGGTGTTAACGTTAAACCTGGTACATCAAAGGGCTTGAAATAAAGTACTGAGCAAAGTACAAAAAAAGAAAGAAAGAAAGAAAGAGAAAGGACAAAGAAAACAAGGCTGCAGAGATGGGTCAGCACTTAAGGCATATGCATACAAAGCCTAACAATCTGGGTTCATTTCCCAGTATCCACATAAAGCTAGATGCACAAAGTGGCACATGCATCTGGAGTTCATTTACAACAGATAGAGGCCCTGGCACACCCATTCTCTTTCTCTCTCTGCTTGCAAATAAATACATAAAAGAAACGAAATGATAAAATTAAAAGTGTATGTTTAGAATACTTCACCAATACTTTCTAGCATGCTACAAGCTTTCGGCAAGCCACTGTGATTGTAATTATCCTAAAGAAGAGAGATGCTGTTATTCATGCAGGATAGGGCCACAGCCAAGACGGGTCCTCAGAGCACCTGTCGTCCCTCACTTGTTAGTTCCTGCTCAGCATGCTGTCTGCCTTTTCTTGTAGCCACCATGGGAAGTGTGTTTATGAAGAGACTGACACAGTGAAGCCAACTCAGCCTGGAATTTAAACCCCAAACTGTCACTTGGTTGATGTTTACTCCACAGAGAAAAAGGGTCAAGTCGGGAACCTCATAATTTGCATCGTCTCCCTACCTGTTGGTATCTACTCTTGCTCTCCCCTACTTCCTTCCACGTTTGCTTCTCTCATGACTCTTCCAGCTGGGACTGACTAGACAGTGTATAGTTCAACCCAGAAAGTGGCAGAGGAAAGGGGACACTGGTAAGAAATATGCAAGCAAAAGAGCAGGCAAGTTGGTTCTGTCCCATGTCAACCAGTGTGCTTCGCCCAAGAATGGAAATGTACTGAAATCTCTTCCATCTTATTTCTAGCTATTCTTCCACTGCTCCTTGTAAGGTTTGGGAGTGACCATGACCTGCAAAAACCACTCAGAGGCAAAGATGAAAGCTTTTATTCAGGAAAAGTATGAGCTGCCAGAGCTGACTTCGAAGAAAGGGAGTACAGCCCACCTGAGTTCGTCTAAGGCAGGGTAATCACGGCTCTCATCAAGTCTATAGGTCTTTATAAACTAACTCTCCTCTTCCGTAAGAGTCACTTCAAGGGTTGACATTTGAGACCATAGTCACACATGCGACGTGACGACTGACCCAAAACACACAAACCAAAAACACTTTTGAAGTTCTATAAACCTTTTCCATGCTATGGTGAAAACATTAGGACAGTTCCTTTACTCAAAACCTTTGGATGGGGCTGGAAAGATGGCTTAGCAGTTAAGGCATTTGCCTGCAAAAACCAAAGGACCTAGGTTCAACTCCCAAGACCCACATAAGCCAGATGCACAAGGTGGCACATACGCCTGAAGTTCGTTTGCAGTGGCTAGAGGCTCTTACGTGCCCATTCTCTCTCTATCTGTCTCTTTCTCTTTCCCTCTCTCTATCTCTCAAATAAATAAATAAAAATACAATATTTAAAAAATTAAAAAATTAAAAAAAAAACCTTTGGATGGCTCCCATTGTATTGCCCTTGGTGATTTGCCTTCAGCTTCTCTCTTCTGCCTCTGCCTGACCCCGGTGCTACCTCAGCTCTCCACAGGCGCCAGAACTCCAGCCATTCCCTGCCTGCCAACCTGGCCTAGGTATTCCCTGGCCTTCCTAGGCTTAAACTCCACAGGCCTCAGGGCTGGTTTTGCCTTATTTCCTGTTGTGCTTAGTGCCCAGGGCTTCTTCCTATGGCGGGGTTTACATAGTCATCATGTGGTATTTTAATTTTCACCTTACTTGTCTCAGTCTCTTTCTAGACTCTCAGCAAACTTCTTGGGAGACAGATTTGGACTGTGTGTCAGAGAGAAGGCAACATCTTGGTCACAAAATGGATGCTGGGGGTGGGGGGAGGAAAGGGAAGTATGGCCTAATTACCTTTCAGGGCCACTGAGACTTGGCCAAGGGACACTTTGGCAAAAACACAGTGGTGTAAATTGGGCAGTCTAAGGATCTACAGGCCTCGGAGAAAGAGCATTTGTGTTTTGTCTCCTGCTAATGTCCCACAGTGCTTTGCTCCTGACCTGACCCCCACTCTTGCTCACACACTCTGGGGTACTGTATCAGCAGTTGCTGGAGGGGAAGGAAGCTCGTGGTGACATCATCCTCATCTTTTTCTCTTTTAACAAAAGAGGAAATAAAGACTTGCTCACAAGTAGCCACACTTTCTAGTTTTTAAGGTTAAGTGAGAAGGAATGGTCTTAAAGATGTTTCAAGAAACCAAGATGGAATGATTCCTGGTGGCATTATGTAATTGTTGGATTATCACATAACTTTATGTTACATCGTGACAAATATGCTCTAAAAGTACAGAATTTATTATCAAATTGGTATCAGAAGAGATAATCCTTATTCCTGGTTTTCATTGTCATAGAAATCAGCCCACAGCTATAGGTCTATTCAATGAAAAAGAAACTTAAAAGCAGTAAAATGTTCTTCAAGAAAATTTTCAAGTTCTACTTAAACATTATATTCCCTCAATACAGGTAAATGAATTCTCCTTAACACTAATTTTATAATTCTATTTCTCTTGTGCCCTAATAATGTAATTTTATGTTTTTTAAAAAATATAATTTAAAATTTTTTTAATGTTTATTTGTTTGCAAGTAAAGAGAGACAGAGAGAATGAGACAGAGATAATATGTGAAAATGGGTGTGCCAGAGTCTCTAGCTACTGCAAACAAACTCCAGATGCATGCACCATATTGTGTATCTGGCTTATGTGGGTCCTTAGGCTTTGCAGGTAGGTGCTTTAACTGTTGAGCCATCTCTCCAGCCCCTTTAAAAATATTTTTTTTTATTTATTTGACAGAGAGAGAGAGAGAGAGAGAGAGAGAGAGAAAGGGGCACACAGAGAATGTGTGTGTGTGTGTGTGTGTGTCTACAAGTATGGACATGCCTGGGCCTCCTGCCACTACAAATGAACTCCAAATACTTGCACCATTTTGTGCACATAGCTTTACATGGGTACTGAAGAATCAAACCAAGGCCATCAGGCTTTGCAAGCAAGTGCCTTTAATTGCTGAGCCATCTCTTCAGCCCTTTGTAGGGGTTTTGATTGATTGATCCATAATGATTCTACATGTTCAAATTGTGTTTTCTGCATTTATCAAGGGACATGGGGGCATGCTCTTGGGATCACAGCACTTGGGGGTGGCTAAAGCAGGAGGATCATGAGTTTGAGCCTGTCTCAAATGAGCAAATAAATAAATTAAATAAATAAATAAATAAGCTAGTGAACTCTCTGAGCATTTCACAACGCAGCATCCAGAATCGATGTGACATTTCTTCAAAGCTTTGAGCTCGTTCTTGAAAACTTCCACACTGATGGGCAGTCAGGATGATGGGAGATTTGCTGCAGCCGGAAGAGTAGCCTGTCTGTCATTGCTGACTCGGTTCTTGAGTCAGGCCTTGTTGGGCAAGGGCCCGCATGTTTGGATTTCATGACTGTTTCCTAACCTGAATAGTTCAGTTAGCATGCACCTTCTCCAGCACACCATCAGAAACTTCAGGAAACAGCCAGCTGCATTGTCTCACAAGGGTAGAGGTAATACACAAAGTTGGTGACCCTCTCACTTGGCATCTGTTCTAGCATGCCAGGAGCCTGCTTATCAGATTACTGGTACATCTTTTTTAGAGGATTCAGGCATGATTAATTTATTACAATGTCAACCTTTGACTTAGTGCCACAGAGAAGGCCTGAAATGAACTTAGAGAGAAGAGAGAGAGAGAGAGACTAAGAATGTAGGCACTGGATTAAAATCTTGCTTCTGACATTTACCAGATATTGGAAGTTTCGTAAATTACTTGTTTTTCTGATCTATTAAAAGGAAGGAAGGAAGGAAGGAAGGAAGGAAGGAAGGAAGGAAGGAAGGAAGGAAGGAGGGAAAAGAAAGAAAGAACTACATAACTAATTTAAAAAAACACTTTAAGATGGTTTATGGATTTACACCTTCCTATTCTTGGTGTTAACGTTAAACCTGGTACATCAAAGGGCTTGAAATAAAGTACTGAGCAAAGTACAAAAAAAGAAAGAAAGAAAGAAAGAAAGAAAGAAAGAAAGAAAGAAAGAAAGAGAGAGAAAGGACAAAGAAAACAAGGCTGCAGAGATGGGTCAGCACTTAAGGCATATGCATACAAAGCCTAACAATCTGGGTTCATTTCCCAGTATCCACATAAAGCTAGATGCACAAAGTGGCACATGCATCTGGAGTTCATTTACAACAGATAGAGGCCCTGGCACACCCATTCTCTTTCTCTGCTTGCAAATAAATACATAAAAGAAACGAAATGATAAAATTAAAAGTGTATGTTTAGAATACTTCACCAATACTTTCTAGCATGCTACAAGCTTTCGGCAAGCCACTGTGATTGTAATTATCCTAAAGAAGAGAGATGCTGTTATTCATGCAGGATAGGGCCACAGCCAAGACGGGTCCTCAGAGCACCTGTCGTCCCTCACTTGTTAGTTCCTGCTCAGCATGCTGTCTGCCTTTTCTTGTAGCCACCATGGGAAGTGTGTTTATGAAGAGACTGACACAGTGAAGCCAACTCAGCCTGGAATTTAAACCCCAAACTGTCACTTGGTTGATGTTTACTCCACAGAGAAAAAGGGTCAAGTCGGGAACCTCATAATTTGCATCGTCTCCCTACCTGTTGGTATCTACTCTTGCTCTCCCCTACTTCCTTCCACGTTTGCTTCTCTCATGACTCTTCCAGCTGGGACTGACTAGACAGTGTATAGTTCAACCCAGAAAATGGCAGAGGAAAGGGGACACTGGTAAGAAATATGCAAGCAAAAGAGCAGGCAAGTTGGTTCTGTCCCATGTCAACCAGTGTGCTTCGCCCAAGAATGGAAACGTACTGAAATCTCTTCCATCTTATTTCTAGCTATTCTTCCACTGCTCCTTGTAAGGTTTGGGAGTGACCGCGACCTCGCAAACCACTCAGAGGCAAAGATGAAAGCTTTTATTCAGGAAAAGTATGAGCTGCCAGAGCTGACTTCGAAGAAAGGAGTACAGCCCACCTGAGTTCCTCAGGTAGTGGGCTTTGTAGGGTCATTTGGGGGAAGGTGAGGAAGGGAAAAAACTCCTTTGTTCTTTTTTTTTTTTTTTGGTTTTCCAGGCAGGGTCTCACTGTAGCCCAGGCTGACCTGGAATTCACTATGTAGTCTCAGGGTGGCCTCGAACTCACAGCGATCCTCCTACCTCTGCCTCCCGAGTGCTGGGATTAAAGGCATGCACCACCACGCCCAGCTTCCTTTGTTCTTTTCATTAGCCATTTCAAAAGCTAGGGTGTGAGACCAGAACAGTGACCAGGTGCCTTAAGAGATAAGGGGGCAGGAAACCATGACCTGGAGGCATTGATAGGCAAGGAGGGGTAATGGTTAGGTGGTTTCTTGAGGAATGTGGATAATCCACTTTCTTATGTCTCTGGCAACTCCATCTTGGGATCCCATCTTGCTTGACCTTACACTCCTTCCCTCCCTTGTTCCTTTTCTTAACACTAAGTTCTTCCAAATTCCATTGGTCTTCGTGTCTGTGGTCCCACACACATGGATTCAAGTAACTGGAGTCAAGAAGAGATGGAAAAGAAAGAAAATTGCATTTGTACTGAATGTGTACAGAGTTTTTTCTTGTCATGATCCCGTAAACAATACAGTCTAACAGCTACTTGTACAGCATTTCCGTCGCACTAGATATTATAAGTAAGCTGGGGGTGATTTAAATTACACGGGGGGGGGCGGTGGTGAGGTGGCTTAGTGGTTAAGGCCCCTGTCTACAAAGCCAAAGGACCCTGATTCAATTCCACAGGATCCACGTAAGCCAGATGTACAAGGTGGCTCATGAGTCTGGAGTTCTTTTGCAGAGGCTGAAGGCCCTAGAGTGCCCATTCTCTGTTTCTCTTTTTCTCTCTCTCAAATAAAGAATACGTGGGAAAAAGCGGTTCTCTTGTCAGCAAACATTGTCATGTTCTAAACAGGGGCCTGGGCATCTGAGAGTTTTGATGTGTGTGGGAGGTCTTAGAACCAATCTCCAGGATACACCGTGTGTTCTGAACCCGACACAAGGCTGCTGCCTATAGCTGTGAAGGAAGAGTGTCACACAAGCCCAAACATGCACGGTAGCCCCTTGGAGCAGTGCAGTCTCCAATGTCAAGATCCACCCACTTCAATGCAGTCTCTGTCTTCCAACATTTCCTCACACTTCCCCACAACTCTCAAGCTCGGATTTGCAACTGCTAAATACCCAGGACACCTTTCACATCTTTGTCACCTTAGATCAATGCCTTGATTCCTTGATCCCATGGGCCACACCCTGGCCCTCAAAGGCGCTCTGGAGTCAGATGGGATTCCAGCTCTACCACTCACTATCACTGTGGACTTAGTGGGATAAAATGCACGTGTCTTGGCTGTAAAATGTGACCAGCAATAGTGTTGTTTACTTTGTAGCTTCTTGGGAGAGCCAGAGGAAATAATCTGGAAAGCATTTAGCATGGTGCAGGACAAAGGTAAGGCTTTATGCTCACTCACAACCATTATCTATTTTTAAAATTTTTTGGTTTATTTTTATTTATTTATTTGAGAGTGACAAAGAAAGAGGCAGATAGAGAATGGGTGTGCAAGGGCCTCCAGCCACTGCAAATGAACTCCAGATGCATGTGACCCCTTGTGCATCTGGTTTATGTGGATAATGGGGAATCAAACTGGGGCTTTAGGCTTCGCAGGCAAGAACCTTAACCACAAAGCCATCTCTCCAGTCCATGGACTATCCTTTTTCTAAGTAGTGCTTCTTCTGTTTTTCTTTCTTAAAAAAGAATTATTAATTGAGAGCTTTAGTGTGTGAGCAAATTGCATATGGGTCATATTCCCCTCTGGTAATACTCATATGTTCCCTCTCCCCACCCCCATTCCCCTGAGGGCCCTCCTCAGTGGGGTTGTCAGTGTTCATTGTGGGGTCACGAATGCACCAGTCAGTTTCAGTGGCTGGGGGACAATACCTCAGGATACTCCTTCCCACCGTGTGGCTCCTACATTCTTTTCACCCCCACTTCAGCAATGTTCCCTGAGCCTTGGGGAACCTGTCACAGGTCTGCTTTAGAGCTGAACTCTCTGCAACCTCTGATCTACTGCTTTGATGCGTTGTGTCTCCTCAGTGACACATGGTTTCCTGTGAAGGTACTCTTTTCACATTTTTGGATCATTTCTTTGCTCATCTTCAACTCCTTCACTAATTTCTATACTGTGTCTGACCCCTAAATACTCATGTTTTCCAAGTGCCTAATCAGCCTTATTTTTTTAAAAAAAATATTTTTATTTTTATTCATTTATTTGAGAGAGAGAGAGAAAGAGGCAGGGGTGCAATGAAGAGAATGGGCGCGCCAGGGCCTCCAGCCGTTTTGCGAACGAACTTCAGATGCATGTGCCATCTTGTGCATCTGGTTCACGTGGGTCTTGGGGAATCAAACCTGGGTCTTTTGGTTTTGCAGGCAAGTGCTTTAATCGCTAAGCAGTCTCTCCAATCCCAGTCTTTTTTTTTAATCTCTTGCCTTCCCTCCCTCCCTCCGACCCTTCCCTCTCGTCAGTCTGCACTGTCTCTAGTCAGTTGGCTGCCAAGACTCACGGAAGCTGATGAGATCCGCTTTCTCATCACAGGAGCGCTGCTCAAGGACGACTGGTCAGAGAAAGTCTTGGAAATGATAACATTTGTTCAGAAACCTGAATGAAAAGAAGGAGCCGCCCCAGTAAAAAGACAATAGAACTGTCCAGATAGTCACTACTAAAAGGAAGCATCATGTAGAAATATCTAAAATCCCAACCAGACTATGTACACTGTCAGAGTTAAGCAAATAACAGTTGTTCAGGAAATACTGTGAATTGGATTGTTAAACCAGGAAAAATTAGGAAGTTTTTTTTTTTTATTGGATTTTTTTTCTCTCTTAGGAGTCTCCTAATGTTTCCCTATTAGGAAAGTATTAACTCATAAGATTCATGGGATTGTCTTGGGTGAGCAAGGAAAATAGAATTGGGGGAACTGCCACTTATGACTCCTAAACAAAGCTGGCCTTGGCCCTTAAGTGTGCTCATTTTTGACAGTTCTCCGTGACCAGGCTTTCCATGAAATCTTCCTCTGGATGGGTTTCCTCTATTGACGTTCGTCCATCCCTGATCTTAGATCCAAGTGACATCAAGCGTTTGTGACTTCCGCTCTGTTTGCATGTGGCAGGACATGCATCCACTAAGCAGAATTGCGAAATGTGCTTCCGAGGCTTAACAAGAAATTGCTACGTTGCCATCTCTTCCATGAGATCCTGACCTGCCTGAAACACTTCCTGTTCCACTCCGATGTCATTTGGGTCTAAGATCAGGGATGGACAAAGGCCTGTGGGCAGCAGTCTATGTTCTTTGGTTTTGTTGCTGCCCGATTAAAGCCCGTGAAGAGTGAGAAAGTGTCAGTAAAAGGGCTTCATCCTTCATTCGCCTTCGGAATCAGCGCAGTTTCCCTTGGCTAAGGCGAGTAAACAGTTCAGGTTTAAGCTACAAAGTGAGGGTTGGAAGCTAGAGGGATGGAGAGGGTCAACAGCTGCCCTGGATCCTCAGAGGATGGAAGCCAGGCAAGCATAGGCCACCCATGTACTTCTCCCTCTCTCACCCAGCACAAGGTGGCACGTGCATCTGGAATTCATTTACAGTGGCTGGAGGCCCTGGCTGGTCCATTCTCTCTCTCTCTTGCTGCTAGCAAAGAAATAAATGAAAATATATTTTAAAAAAAGAAACAAAGAAAAAAATGTGCTGGAGAGATGGCTTAGAGGTTAAGGCATTTGCCTGCAAAGGTTCAATTCCCCAGAATCCACGTAAGTCAGATGCACAAGGGGGCACATGTGTCTGGAGTTCATTTGCAGTGGCTGGAGGCCCTGGTGTGCCCATTCTCTCTCTCTTAAATAAATAAATAAAAATTTAAAATATATTTAAGAAAAAAGACACAAAAGGGACAATTAGAAAGCAGGGTGTAAGCCAGGTGTGGGGGTTCACACCTGTCATTCCAACACTCAGGAGGCTGAGGCAGAAAGATTACCATAGGTTCAAAGCCATCCTGGGCTACGTAGTGATTTCCAGGACAGACCAGGCTACAGAACTTGAGATACCTCTCTGGATGTAAATAGATAGATAAATGACAGATAGATGATAGATAGATGGATAGATTGATAGATGATAGATAGATGATAGATAGATGGATGATAGATAGATAGATGATAGATAGATGACAGATAGATGATAGATTGATAGATGATAGATAGATAGATGTTAGATAGATGAAATAGATAGATGATAGATGACAGATAGATGATAGATAGATAGATAGATGATAGATAGATGTTAGATAGATGATTTAGATAGATAGATGATAGATAGATGACAGATAGATGATAGATAGATGATAGATAGATAGATGATAGATAGATGTTAGATAGATGATATATGACAGATAGATGATAGATAGATAGATGATAGATAGATAGATGATAGATAGATAGATGACAGATGATAGATAGATGATAGATAGATAGATAAATGACAGATAGATGATAGATAGATGATAGATGATAGATAGTTAGATGATATAGATAGATAGATGATAGATAGATGACAGATAGATGATAGATAGATAGATAGATAGATGATAGATGATAGATAGATGACAGATAGATAGATAGATAGATAGATAGATAGATAGATAGATAGATGATTGATAGATAGAAGATAGATGATAGATAGATGACAGATAGATAGATAGATAGATAGATAGACAAATAGATGATAGATGATAGATAGATGACAGCACACGTGGCCTTTGTGCTCACTCACTAATACAGAGCTGACTTGAACCCTGGGAAGAGCACAGGCTTTCCTTTCTGAAGCTCACGCACACACGTCTGGTTTTCTTCTACAAGCAGACAAAGCTGCCAGGCCCCAGAGGAAAGGTGTTGGCTTCATGAAATGCTGCCCTTTGAGTTTCCTTCTTTTAAGGATATGATTTATTCTTCAAAGCCACACTTGAGCTCATCTTACCCTTGGAAAAGTGTTCTGACAGTCACACCGATGTAATCATTGGCCATTCTGTATTGTGAAGTCATCTTAAAAACCGGAATCAAACTTTGCCATCTATTTCAAAACGAATCATTCCATTAACATTTATTAGTATATAATAATAGCAGGTTAGGACACATCTCCTGGCACTATAAATGTTAGGAGGACTGAACAGATCCAGAGACTTCGTATCCAGTTTTCTTTCTTCCCAGCTCCTCGCATTAGAACACAAGCAAGTGGCTGGAAGCTCTTCCTCCGTTTTGAAATGTTCTTGAGGAGCGCTTGTCAAATTTCAAATTCGAATTCCCTACCAGCCTGCCCACTGAGCCAAATGCACAATGGTTTTTGATGGAAGCCTGGGTTTCTTTTATTTCCCACCTGGTGGCGACTGGACTGGAGTTGCGCTGTAACTAAATTAGCAGACTGACTCTAAATAAGGCCAGTCCTTTGGACTGGGACAACCAACAGGTATAAAAATACGATGAGAAGCCAGGTGTGGTGGCAACACGCCTTTAATCCCAGCACTCGGGAGGCAGAGGTAGGAGGATTGCCGTGAGTTTGAGGCCACCCTGAGACTACAGAGTGAATTTCAGGTCAGCCTGGACTAGAAGGGAGACCCTACCTCGAAAAAAAAAAAATACGACGAGGAAGGTTTTATTGTGATCGTTGGAGGTGTACTTTCCAAAAAAAAAAAGTATTAAACTCCAATTATATTTGAGTTATGGGCATGTGTTATTTTGTCTTGTTTCCTGCAGTTAAATCAGATGTGTGAAGGCTCGAGTTGACAAACAATGATAGAGATGATTTTTTTGATGAGGCCAAGTATGAAATGAAAGTTCTTAATTATAAACCATTGGGAGATCCCAAGTCAGGGATGTGTTGTGATGTCCTGAACAGCTGCTGGCTGATCCCCTGTGCTAGGGGAGCACTGGCATGCCTCCAAGGCGGCTCCCTGCTCTGTCTTATTTATAGCACCATGGGTGTGTTTATTTTCATTCTTGTAAAAACTTTTTTTTTTTTTTTTTTTTGCTGACTGTGGAATATGATAGCCTTTTTGTGTCAAGGATAGAGATCTACCATTTTTGGAATGGATGAGGCTTTATGAGACAGTTCGCTAGGGATTCTTTAGGGAAAGTAGAAGGACTTTTGCTATTTTTTAATCTTTTCAAAAAAATATTTTTATTTATTTTTTTACAAGCAGAGAGAGAGAGGGAGAGAGAGAGAGAGAGATACCCACATTTATAATGGGCACACTAGGGCCTCCAGCTGCTGCAAATGAACTCTAGATGCATGTGCCACTTGGTGCATCTGGTTTTACGTGGGTATTGGGGAATTAAACCCTGGTTGTTAGGTTCGCTGCAGGCAAGCACTTTAACAACTGAGCCATCTCTCCAACACACACACACACACACACACACACACACACACACACACACACATTTAAATCTTCTTTGATATTTTCATTTTGTTTGGTTTTAGCCCAGTGAATCCAATTGGCTTGGAATCTTACATTCACTTTTTCCACATAGATAGTAAAAGAAAGTATGTTCCTGGTTGGAGGGTGATATTTTTTATTTTAGTTGATATGTGATAGTGTCCCATAGATTAATAGGATCTTAGAGTGACAATATTCTTAAGGTTAACCCACTGGGTTTCTAGATTGGTTTCTTGACAGTAAGAATCTGAAAAAATAATGATGGGAAAGGAAGGAGGGATGTTTAAAATATAACACTTAAAAAAGGTGATAGGGTCAGGCGTGGTGGTGCATGCCTTTAATCTCAGCACTTGGGAGAGAGAGGTAGGAAGATCATTGTGAGTTCAAAGCCAGCTTGAGACTACATAATGAGTTCCAGGTCAGCCTGAGCTAGAGCAAGACCCTATCTCAAAACTAAAAAAAAAAAAAAAAAAAAATTCTATATATATTTATGACAGACAGGGCTGTTCAGGGAACTCAAATATCAGATTATTTGGATTTTAGCTGGAACTCAATGGTATGGAACATCTCATGGAAATTATTTTGGTAAAAACTTTGTCCATACAGTTCCGGAAGTAAAAATATTTTGGGGAAATTAGATACATTGGGGAAAGGCACAGTTCTCCAAAGCTACTGTGTATTAATTACTCTTTTTGTTGCTGTGACTGACCAAATACAACTTAAGAAAGAAGAGAGGGGGCTGGAAAGATGGTTTAGCAGTTAAGGCATATGCCTGCAAAGCCTAAGGATCCAGGTTTGATGCTCCAGGTCCCATGTAAACCAGATGCACATGGTGGTGCATGCATCTGGAGTTCGTTTGCAATGGCTAGAGGCCCTGGAGTGCCCATTCTCCCTCTCTCTCCCTCTCTGTCTCAAATAAATGAATAAATAAATAAATAAACAAATAAACAAATAAATAAATAGTTGCTGGACACGGTGGCGCATGCCTTTAATCCCAGTACTTGGGAGGCAGAGGTAGGAGGATCGCCATGAGTTCGAGTCCACCCTGAGAATACATAATGAATTCTAGGTCAGCCTGAGCTAGAGTGAGAGCCTACCTCGAAAAAGAAAAAAAAATAAATAATAAAATAAAAAATAAAAAATAAGTGTTTAATAAATAAATAAATCTTTTTTAAAAACGCAAGAAAGAAAGAAGAAAGGACTGGAGAGATCTCTCAGTGGTTAGGGTGCTTGCTTGCAAAGCCGAACAATCCCAGGTTTGATTCCCCAGTACCCACGTAAAGCCAGATGCATAAGGTAGTACATGGGTCTGGATTCTGTTTGCAGTGGCTAGAGGCTCTGGTGCACTCATTCTCTTTCTCTCACTCTGTCTTTTCTGCTTGCAAATAAACAAATAATTTTTTGTTTGTTTGTTTTTTTGAGGTAGGGTCTCACTCTGGTCCAGGCTGACCTGGAATTAACTATGTAGTCTCAGGGTGGCCTCAAACTCATGGTGATCTTCCTACCTCTGCCTCCTGAGTGCTGGGATTAAAGGCATGCACCACCACGCCCGGCTTGCAAATAAACAAATATTTTTTTTTTAATTTAAAAAAAATTTAGTTTCAGGGTCTCACTCTAGCCCAGGTGGCCTCAAACTCATGGCAGTCCTCCTACCTCTGCCTCCCCAGTGCTAGGATTAAAGGCGTGCGCCACCACACCTGGCCATAAACAAATGAAAATTTTGTAAGAGGAGAAAAGATTGTTTTGGCTCTTGCTTTGAGGGGACACATGTGGTCTGTCATGGTGGGAAAGGCACAGCAGCAGCAGACTGTTCCATGGTGACAGGAGTATGTGGCAGCTGCTTACTCAGATCTCAGCAGATCAGGAAGAAAAGATAGCACAAGAAGTGGGACAGGCTATAAACCTGTAAGCTTGTCCTACCTCCAGGTCCACTTTCTCCAGCTAGGTCCCACCTTCCAAAGGTTCCACTACCTCGCCCTCCCCCAAACAGAACCACCAGCTGGGGACCAAGAATTCAAACCCATGAAACAGTGGAGGGGCAGGCATTTTACATCCAGGCTGTATCCTGTGGAGTGCAAGTTCTTTAGGTATAAACCCCTGGCAGTGCCTATGAAAAGGCACAGTGGTGGGTATCTGCAATGCCTGTTCTGATAAATCTGGAATCTGAAGATGGAGAACAATAAGCTAAGAAGCAAATGAACGAGTAAAACCCGTAAGTCATTTCAGATGGTGCAGAGAACTGTGAATAGCATCATCTCAAGACAGAGGGATGGGTCAGCAGCCTAGGTATTTAAAAAAATATTTATATTCTGGCAGGCTGGAGAGATGGCTTAGTGGTTAAGCGCTTGCCTGGACCCTGATTTGAGGCTCAATTCCCCAGGAACCGCGTAAGCCAGATGCTCTAGGTGGTGCATGCATCTGGAGTTTGTTTGCAGTGGCTGGAGGCCCTGCTGCGCCCATTCTCTTTCTTTCTTTCTCTCTCTCTCTCTCTCTCTCTCTCTGCCTCTTTCTCTCTGTGTCTGTTGCTAATAACTAAATAAAAATAAACAAAAATTTAAAAAATTTATATTCATTTATTTGTGAGGAGAGCTGGCGAGAGAGAGAGAGAGAGCATGTCAGGGCCTCTTGCCACTGCAAACGAACTCCAGATGCATGGCTTATATGGGTACTGAGGAACTGAACCCAGGCTGGCAGGCTTTGCAAGCAAGCACCTTTAACCACTGAGATGTCTCTCCAGCCCAGCTTAGGTATGTAAGCTCAGGCTGACCTGGAATTCACCATGTACTCTCAGGGTGGCCTTGAACTCACAGTAATCCTCCTACCTCTGCCTCCTGAGTGCTGGAATTAAAGACGTGTACCACCACGCCCGGCTTCAGTCCCACCATTTTGAATGAGAAAATAATTAGGTTTGTGGCAAATCAGATTCCCACCAATTCTGGGCTTGGTGAATTTGTCTGTCCACTCCTCTATTAAGTGTAGGGTAGAAGACATGTATATTTTCTGTGGAGGTCAGTTTCAGCTCTGACTGCTGCCTATTCGGTTAAATAGACTAATTTTACAAATTAAAAAAAAAATGGGCTGGAGGGCTGGAGAAATGGCTTAGAGGTTAAGACACTTGCCTGCAAAGCTTAACAATCCTGGTTCAATTCCCCAGTACCCATGTAAAGCCAGATGCACAAAGAGGTACATGTGATGATGGTTAAGGAAACGTGATAAAGAAATGTTCCCTGTGGCATGCAGGATATGGTACCGTGCAAATGCTGTCTTTGGTGTGCAGAATACCAGGCCATCTGCTTGAATGAGATAACCACTAACCATTTTGTTCCTTCTTCGCCTTTGTAACTAGGCTTGTGGCTGTTGTTACGTGTCACTACTTGTTTAGCAGTTTGTCCTTATAAACCCTGACCTGATGTAACTGGGGTATGCACTCTCAAATTCCAGGCTCGAAGTGTAGTCCTGGCCAGAAATGAATGCCTCTATTTATTAATATCATATTTGTGTCGGATTGGTGAATCTCTGAGTGAGTCCAGACCCATACAATACATGCATTTGGAGTTTACAGGGGCTGGAGGCCCTGGCACACCATTCTGTCAATCTCTCTTCTCTCTCAATCTCTGTCTGTGCTTGCAAATATTTTATTTTTTTTATTATTATTTTTGTTTTTGGTTTTTTGATTTTTTGAGGTAGGGTCTCACTCTGGCTCAGGCTGACCTGGAATTCACTATGTAGTCTCAGGGTGGCCTCGAACTCTCGGCGATCCTCCTACCTCTGCCTCCTGAGTGTTGGGATTAAAGGCGTGCACCACCACGCCTGGCTTGCAAATATTTTATTTTTATTTATTTATTTATCTGAGAGGGGGGAGGGAGGGAGGGAAAGAGAGAGAGAATGGGTGCGCCAGGGTTTCCAGCCACTGCAAACGAACTCCAGATGCATGCACCAACTTGTACATCTGACTTACATGGGCCCTGGTGAATCAAACCTGGGTCCTTTGGCTTTGCAGGCACATGCCTTAGCCGCTATACCATCTCTCCAGCCTGCAAATAAATAAATAAAATTTAAAGTTTTTAAAAAAATAGTGACA
The DNA here is from genome assembly GCA_036365145.1 of Orientallactaga sibirica. Taxonomy (NCBI): domain Eukaryota; kingdom Metazoa; phylum Chordata; class Mammalia; order Rodentia; family Dipodidae; genus Orientallactaga; species Orientallactaga sibirica. Next base: position 13,367,734 of record JAEOAD010000048.1, on the reverse strand, counting down.
GTCTGGTAGCTGAAAGGAGGCTTACAAGGTTCTCTATGGAATGTCTACTCTCTGACTGGGGCTTTGGCATAGCATCAACCTTACAGGAGGTCATACAGTTAAAAAAAAAAAAAAAGATTATAGAAAAAGCAGTGATATCACACCAAAACTGACATCTGAAATATGAATGGCCCCCAGGGGTTCCTGTAACAGTGATGAGGAATTCCAATTTAATTAGCACCCTTGCTCTCTGCGGCAGCACATGGCTCTACACCTGTCGTTGGCTCCCAAGGAACTTGGGATTCTTCCTTTTACCCTTGGCCAAAGACTGTACTTTGCAAGCCACATGCATCCTGGCGGCTTACCTATGTGAGTGCGGAGAAGGAGACAGCCTCTCTCCTGATGGTAGGGTTTAAGGGTGCCAACTATCCGCATATAGGTGGTCCCAGGTAATAAGACAGCTTAGTTGGGTTCAGTGGTTCAGTTCCTAAGGTGACAATGGCTCTATCTGCCCTCATGAGTCATGGCTGCTTCCACTGACCCCCTGATTTCAGTGGGACTCCCATAAGCTCTCTTCTTGAGTCCCACTCCTAACAAGGCTCGGGGACGCAGTGCCCAATTTCCTGGGTGAGCAATTCCAGTCCCTTCTTTGGCAGGGTTCCCAGTGAACTGTGTCTGACTCAAGAACGAGGTTTCCTCCAAAGCACAGTCTTTATAGAAAGCACAATGAAGTCTCTCTTTTGGAAGCGTCTTCTGTTTCTAGCTGCATTTCCTTTTAAGCTGTTGTTTCCCAGGCACTAAGCCATCTGTTTGTTTGTTTGTGTTTTTCCCGCAGGAATAAGAAAATACGTAGGACCATAGGGAGATGGCTTACAGTTAAAGGCGCTGGCTTGCAAAGCCTGCTATCCCAGGGTTTGGTTTCCCAGTACCCACATAAAAATGAGATGCACAAAGTGGCTTATGAGTCTGGGGTGTGTTTGTAGAGGTAAGAAGCCCCGGCACACCCATTTTGCTCTCGTTTGCTCTCAAATATATTTTTCTCAATATTGTTTTTGTTCTCAATATTTTTAAAAGGCGTATTTCGTTTACCTAGTAAAATATAGCTCTTAGTGATTACCAACGATCATTTAACATGTATGCAATGTGCAATGTGCCGTGGCCAGCCATGTGCACATGACAACAGATTCTGAAAAAGGCCTCTTTAGGAGACGTCGTCATGGTGAGAGCATTACACTGTGTACAAACAAGATGGATGCACCGTGATTAGGTGACATTATCTGCTTGCAGCCAGCCACTGATCCCAACGTCACACAGGGAAGGTGACGTGTGACATCTAGACCACAACCTGCCCAAGTGAACCTTTTCTTCTACATTCTCTGGGAAACCGCATATTGACCACAGGAGTCCTTCACCAAAGTGACGAAAGATGAAATAAGAAAAGGCATCAGGGGCTGGAGAGATGGCTTAGTGGTTAAGGCACTTGCCTGCAAAGCCAAAGGATCTGGGTTTGACTCTCCAGGCCCCATGTAAGCCAGATGCACAAAGGGGCACATGCATCTGGAGTTCGTTTGCAATAGCTGGAGGCCCCGGCACACCCATTCTCTCCCTCTCTCTCTTTCTTTCTCTCTACCTGATTATTTCTGTATCTCTTTCTCTCTCTCAAATAAATAAAAATATTAAAAAAAGAAAAGGCATCAAAATAATTTGTTGTTTAAAATCTGGTTAAGGGCTGGAGTTAAGGCGCTTGCATGCAAAGCCTAAGGACCCAGGTTCAATTCCCCAGAACCCATGTATGCCAGATGCACATGGTGGCTCATGAGTATGGAGTTCATTTGCAGCAGCTAGAGGCTGTGGCACACCCATTCTCATTCATTCTTTCTCTCTCTCTCTGCAAAAAATAAAATATATTTTTAAAAAATTACAAATACAAAGCCAGATGTGGTAGTGCACACTTTTAATCCTAGTACTCAGGAGGTAGAGGTAGGAGGATCACTGTGAGTTTGAAGTCACCCTGAGACTACATAGTAAATTCCAGGTCAGCCTGAGCTAGAGTGAAGCCCTACCTCGAGGGAAAAAAAAAAAAATCACAAATACAAAAGTGCTATGTCTTCATTAGAAAAAGTTGAAAGGACATAAAGCTAGGGCAATAAATCCCACCCTGAACCTTTACCATCATACCACCGGTTATACTTGTTTCCGACATTTCTTTTAAATAGTTGAGCTCGTCTTGTGCATAAAATAAGCATCTCACCTTCTTTTGCTTCCATACACACTTGGTCAGCATCACAGCTCTTTGTAAAGATCACAGTGAATGACTGAAGATCATGTCATTGCAGTGCCATGTCACCACACAGATGTCCTTAAATATATAACCATTCAACCATTTAATATTTTTACCCAAACAGGATCAGATATTTTGAATAGGAATTTCAAATTTCTTACCAAACCAACCATCTTGGAAAATACCCAGAAGCAATTGACTAAATTCCAAGCATAATTAGGAAGAAAACAGAAAGATCTATAAATTGTATAAATAATTCTTTTTATTTTTTTTGAAAGTCTTATGAGCATAGCTGGCATAAGACTGGGTATACAGGAACATTCCAAAAAGTTCAAGGTCCTTGAAATTAGTTTCAAAAAATATTTATTTATTTATTTATTTATTTATTTAGAGGTAGGGTTTCACTCTAGTCCAGGCTGACCTGGAATTCACTATGTAGTCTCAGGGTGGCCTTGAACTCACAGTGATCCTCCTACCTCTGCCTCCAGAATGCTGGGATTACAGGTGTGCACCACCACACCCAGCTTAGCTTCAAAATATTTAATTTAATATTTTTATTAGGGGGTGGGTAGGGAGAGAATGGGCATGATAGGGCCTCCAGCCACTGCAAACAAACTCCAGATGCATGTGCCACCTTGTGCATCTGGCTTGGGTGGGTACTGGGGAATTGAACCTGGGTCTTTAGGCTTTGCAGGCCTTAACTGCTAAGTTGTCTCTCCAGCCCATATAAATAATTCTTAAATAGCATTTGCAGTTGAATGTATTGGAAATGTTCCTTTGCTTTCTTGCTCAGTCTAACAGTTTTTAGATTTCAGATCTTTAGGCTTTTGGAAAAGATTTATATTTTGAGTGTGTGCAAAGCAGAACAATATTTGTATTGGTGATATATGCTTCTACCTGTAAAACCCCTTTATTCCACCTATCTACCTTTTTAACTAAAATGTGGTAAACTTGACTTAGGCTTTTTTCAAAAGGGATCTCACAGTATCTTTGCAGTTGCCCTAGAATATTACCCAAGTAGGTTCATGAGATTAGGGTGATAGTTACTTTCATGTCTTGTATGTCCCTTTCTGCTTTGATATAGCAACAGTGTGATGGCCAGCAAGGGGGGAAATGCTAAGGTTTGCCTGCCTGAATTTTACATCTCATTTTTGTGGCAGGAAATTCATTTAAATTTCATCATCAGACAGCTCTTAGTGATTGCATTCTAGGGACGGAGGAGTTTGTAATGTATTCATAGAAATAATTAAATGCTCATAATACTACTCTTGTTCGCGATTTCTGAAAGCGTGCATTCTTTTAAAGTAGGAAGGTGGCGCCGAAGCCTGCTATTATCTGTGATTGATCTCCCGAAATGCCCTCATGCTCAACTTCCAGCAGCCAAGCACACCGTGGATTTAGAAAACCCACAAGGAAAGTTCAAAGGGGCTGATGGAGCTGAGCAGTCAGATATGGAGGTTTCCCTTTTGAGAATGTATCACCCGAAAGAACATCCATGCAGCTCTCGTTTTCCAGACAAATTTAGACAGCCGGGTGGTGGTGGGGGGGGGCATTTAGGCAGCAGACATACAGTTTTTTTTTTTTTTTTTTTTTTTTTTTTTTTTGATTCACAATTCCTACACTGCTTGGCTTAAGATCCTAGGAAGGATCCACCTACTGATCATGTCCCCAGGGAGATGACTTTCAATGCATCTGTGTTGGTTTTGCAGGAAGGAAAATTCCTTTTCAGCAGGACCTGTCCTCCTCCCACCATCACATTGCCTCCCGCTTGTAGAAACTGGATCAGCATTCCGTGAAGGAGAAAGAACTCAGAGACAAAGGCCTCCCATCGCCTTGAAGGTCTGGCAGGGATAAAGCATGATTCTTTTCCTCCCTGGAGGATCAGGCGGTAGCAATGCCCGACAGGAGCATGGGAACAGGTGGCAGGAAGGGTACATTTAAAGGGCACAGGCCAGCCTCACTGGATAAGGAGGCCTTATTTTTAATAATCTGTTCTCCAGATTAGGAACATGTGTCTCCCCAACTGTGTGCTTTTCTGCCCTGATGGTTTTGTTGTGCACCACTGACTTTGGAATGTGCTCTCTCTCTCTCTCTCTCTCTCTCTCTCTCTCTCTGCTTTCGTGGAGCTTCCTGCTATATCCACCCACTTAGTGCTGTCACGCTGAACCGAACCAGCTGCAGAGTGAGCCTTTCTTTGGGGAGATGTGAAATGCTGGGGTTTTGTTTAATACAGTGTCACATTCCAAAGAACGTGGTAAATGTAAAGAGATCGTCAATGGTTGAACCATGATTGTGACCATGTTACTAACCAGTCCTTCCCGCCCCTTCTGTTCGAACACATCTATCTCTCTCTACATGGCAGCCAACTTCTATAAAGTCAGTGTGCAACGAGAGCAATTTTCTCTTGATTCTTTCATTCTTTTAACTAAAATTAAGCCCAGAGACCCTAGATTAACACAGGCCTGTTTTAAGCAGCCTGACGGATGAAATTCCAGAATCTCAAACCCTGTGCATTAGGAAGTAATTATTGGCTTTGTAAGAGAAGCCTTCTCCCTGTGGGGAACAGCTAGATGATTTGCTTGAAAAATCTACTCTACAATAATCGGGTTTGCCTACATTTATCCAAAGTTCTTCTAAAACATTTATTTATTTATTTATTTATTTATTTATTTATTTATTTATTTATTTTATTTTAAGAGACAGAGAGAAAGAGACAGAAAAAGAGAGAGAGGGAGGGAGAGAGAGAGAATGGGCACACCAGGGCTTCCAGCCACTGCAAACGAACTCCAGATGCCTGCGCCCCCTTGTGCATCTGGCTTACGTGAGTCCTGGGGAATCAAACCTGAGTCCTTTGGCTTTGCAGGCAAATGCCTTAACTGCTAAGCCATCTCTCCAGCCCCCAAAGTTCTTCTATCGGGCAAATGCCTGGAGCTACTAAAGAAGATTTGCAAGACACAGGCTATACAGCTCCTGTAGTGATTGCAGGGCTGCAGAAGTTTCTTCAGAAATGAACAACCAGCAGACACCCAGCGCGTCTGTACTGCAGCGTCTCTGCTCTGCTCGAGCCCAGTAGTGCCCAGCAGTGAGGTGAGGACCCCCTTAACATAGTGAAATAATTACAAATTGTAGGTCAGAAAGCTCGGCTGAGATCATGTAACACTCAGGACCATGAGGGAGAAGGAATTCTAGCATAGAATCTTCAGGTAGGTGAAGGAGAGGCAGGAGGAATGTCAAAGCTGAACTTTCAAATTGTTCCATTGTATGGTTTAAATTCTTTCCAAATTGGGAAAAAAGTAACTAACTATGTGTGTGTGTGTGTGTGTGTGTGTGTGTGTGTGTATGGGCTGAGTATGTGAATGAAAATTTGGAATGCCCAATAAACTTGTATCCCTGAAGATTATAGCTCAATCACATAGTCTTGTCAAAAATAATAAATTAATATTGTCTGAGTACCATGCTCCAGGCTAGCCAGTGTGCTGGGCATTTTCTCTCTATCTTGTTTCACATAAACTCATGAATTAATGGACTCAACAAGTTAAACCATGTTTGAAGCAATCTTTATTTAAACTTGGAGTCACAAGCAAAGTCTTTACTCTTTAACTGGATTTTAATTCCTGATGGCAAGAATTTTATATTAGCAAAGGGACAAATTATTTGAGCACATGGGTGATTAAATATTGACGTTAGTGCATCTGATTTACTGCTCATCTTATAGAAGGATTAGAATTATACCTTGTGTTGCGCAATCTAACTTGGAAGTAAGATTAAAATCTTATTTCAAGTCCGGCATAGTGGTGCATGCCTTTAATCCCAGCACTGGGGAGGCTGGGATTAAAGGATGATTGCCATGAATTTGAGGCCAGCCTGGGACTGCATAGTGAATTCCAGGTCAGCCTGGGCTACAGTGAGACCCTAAGTAGAAAAAAAACACACACACACACACAAAAATAACAAGGCCGGACGTGATGGCACACACCTTTAATCCCAGCAGCACTCAGGAGGCAGAGGTAGGAGGATCACTGTGAGTTCGAGGCCACCCTGAGACTACATAGTTAATTCCAGGTCAGCCTGGGCCAGAGTGAGAACCTACCTAGAAAAACAAAAACAAAAAATAAATAAATAAAAAATGAAAACAACAACAACAACAATACTGGGCTGGAGAGATGGCTTAGCAGTTAAGGTGCTCACCTGTGAGGCCTGAAGACCCAGTTTCAATCCCCCAGTACCCACGTAAGCCAGATGTACAAGGTGGCACATGTGTCTGGAGTTTGTTTGTAGTGGCTAGGGGCCCTGGTGTGCCCTTTCTCTCTCTCTTTCTCTCTCTCAAATAAATAAAAGCAATATATTTTTAAAAAATAACAACTCATTTTATTTTCACATTTTCCCCTCTAGCGGCATCTTAGTGACACTGTCCCTTTCTGTCCATTTGTTACATCTCAAAGGAGTTTGTCCAAGAACATTCTAGGTTATTTCCCAGGTGGGGATGGATAAGAGTGAAGGGTCATTGCTATGACTGGCTTTCCCACTCTTAAACAAGTAAGAAGGGTTCCACACCCAAGTCCCTCTGATAAGCAATGAAAAAGCCTGCCAACTGTAAATTTACCAAAGAGATTAAATCCCCACCTGACCATTCCCTGAAAACTCTGCGGTTGGCCTGAGTCACATCTCCCCTAGAAACAGTTCCTGTTCTTATATCTCTCCGTCTGCCCAGTTCCTTATTCACCTGAGATCTATTTTGAGCGGTACAGGTCACGATTTCAAGGTCCACTGTGCAGCATGACATCACTGCTCATTAGCCACAATTGTCATTGCTCTGTGGTTGGTTCATCCACCCTGCCTCGTCTTCCATGAGACTGCCTGCTCATTGCGACAGTCATGACACAAGATGCTTTAACCTCCCCCAGTGCCTAGGAGCATGCTGACATCAACAGGTGAGCTTCCGGGCTTCCAGCCCTCAACTCCGTGTGCCCAGGGACGTAGATCATAAGAAAGGGGCATTCTAACCTGCTGAGCTCAGGAGACAAGAGCTAGGAACGATGCAGATTATATACTAAGAGACGTTTCTGACATTGAGAACAGAAGGGAGAAAGTAGCATAAGAAATATATCTACACACATATATTTATGTAAATTTGGGTACAGGAGAGGTGATCACACATGCATATACATATGTGCGTATGATAAGTATACTATGATGTGTATAGTACATACACACACACACAGATACACACACACACTACAGTGGGTAACAACTTTAAAAAAATATATATATATATATATTATTTATTTATTAGAGAGAGAGAGACAGAGAGAGAGAGACAGAGAGAATGGGAGCACCAGGGCCTCCAGCCACTGCAAACGAACTCCAGACACATGAGCCTCCTTGTGCAGCTGGCTTACGGGGGTCCTGGGGAATTGAACCTGGGTCCGTTGGCTTTGTAGGCAAGCTCCTTAACCACTAAGCCATCTTCTCTAGCCACCCCACCCCACCCCCTTTTTTGATATTTCAAGTAGAGTCTTGCTCTAGCCTAAGCTGACCTGGAATTCACTATGGGGTCTCAGACTCATGATGATTCTCCTACCTCTACCTCCTGAGTGCTGGGATTAAAGACGTGCAGCGTCATGACCCAGCAATTTTGATTTTTTTTTTTTAAGATGCATTTTCTGCCAGGGATCCATTTTTGTGAAATGTTAACAGGATGAAAGGCAGGAGGAGAAAGAAGAGGAAGATGAGATAAGCTGTACTGAAAGGAAGGATAAGAGGTTTAGATAGAGGTGATTTGTTTTCCTTGTTTCCAGGGCCAGACCTGCATTTCAGGGCACTGCTATCTTTAAGGAAGTTGGTTTACAGTTACATTTCTTTCAGAAGCTATTGCTTTGGGGTCTGAGACACAGGCTCAAATTACTGTTTTCCCGCTGGAAGTGCTGCTGACAGAGGGGAAGAAAAGGTGGATGTTTATGCAGGTGTTATCTGATGACCCAGGAGGTACCGGGCATTTCTTTATTGTATATTTCCCTGTTAGCTAAGTGTGCACTGGGATGATAGAGAAAAAAAAAAAACATCTTTACAAGCAAACTCCCGCATTCTACCAATTATTAGTACATTTGGCTTGGGCAATTTACAAAGAGCAACATGATATTGTCAGCCCCCAATTTCTAAATGGAAAGGCTCTGCAGGTCACAGTTTTGTTGGGGAGACTGGGGTGTAGGAGTGCTGCTTCCAGACAGAGCAGTTTCTACTTAGATTATAAGCACACGCAGACTTGAAGGCTAACTATGAGGATTGTGAGGTCCCTAAGACCCTCCGACATATGTTATTGCGTTGGACATGGGGCTTTATTTTCAAATATGCTTTCTACCGTCTAGGGAAGGAGAATCACACAATATATTTCTGGAAATTTCAAGTTTTCCAACTGTCAAACTTCTATGCTTCCTCTCTCGTGTATTTGGTTATTCAGTTAGTGAGCACATATTCTTTGTGCAAAACAGTGAGTTCCATTATTTTATATAAGTATATGGTGTACTTAGATATATTCATCCCCTTTCTTCTCTCGTATTCCCCTTCTCAGACCCCCTCTTACTTTCCTGTTATCTATATTTTATATATACACAATGACTGGATTCTACATATGAGAAAAAAAATCATGCTGTATTTGTCTTTTTGAGTGTCACACGTCCTGCTATGCTTTGTGGATCCCATTTTGAACAACATTGGTCTGGTTTTGCCCTCGTAAGCAATGTAAGGAGAAAGTTGAGCTAAGTATCTGGAAATCTTAATTGAGTCTGACATGCTATGTATGTAAACTGGGAGCTGCCTGACAGTCTGCCGAACTGTATTTCTTATATCAAATGTCAAAAAAAAAACTTCCTGCCTTAAAAAAATCCCTGCTATAATTACCTGTCAGAGTTGCCCACATTAGTCATTCCTGGGGTGTAGCCACCCAAACCCCCATTAGAGTGCCATGTGGAATGAGAACATCTACTGTTCTCCATGGAAAAACTGTAGCAGAAATTTGATGATCATATCACCTAGTATGTCACCTGTCAAGTCTCAAAATTGGCTGGGGGCGGGGCAGGGGGATGGAGGAGTGGGAGGGTGTAACTCAAGATCCAAGACAGAGGACTGAGGAATTGCAGAGGGCTGGAGGGATGGCTCAGAGAAACAGGGCATGCTTGTATGTGCAAGGCTCTGGGCTTGATTCCAGCACCAAAGACAAGCAAGTAAGTAAGTGCATAAATAAACAGCAGCGCACTGGAGCGGTGTGGAAGGGCGGCAGTGCACAGGCACGCAGGGTTATCAGAAGGCAGCTGGCTACGCGATAAAGGACTTGAAAACAGTGGCCTTGAAGATGAAAATTCAATTCACCTCATTGCTATTTTGACCCTGGTTGCCCCTATATTTTTAGTGTATAGTTGAGGTTAAGTTTGGCTATAACTAACAGGTAATAAAAGATGACTCCCCCCCCCCCATGTTTCAGAGCAGTGAATTCTGAGCTAGAGTGTGGGCCATGGTGTCAGGAGAACCCCAACATTTTTTCCTTTAACTTGTTCATAATTTTCATTCCTCACTTCATTTCATAGCACAAGATAGCTGCTGGACTCCAGCTGTGGCCTTTATATTCTTAACCAACGGAAAGAAAAGGGAAGAAGGGATTCATCCCTTATTTCTGTTTCTATTTTTATCTTACCAAGAAATCTTAGACATGTGCTCTTACATTTAGCTGTAGAAGAGACTTGAACCTATGGGGTTTTTAAAAAAGTTATTTTATTTACTTATTTGCAAGGAAAGAGAAAAAGAGAATGTGTGAGAGAGAGAGTATGGGCTCTGGGTGTGCCAGGGCTTCTAGCCACTATGAACAAATTCCAGATGCATGCTCCACTTTGTATATATAGATTACATGGGCACTGGGGAATCAAACCCAGCTCACTGGGCTTTGCAGGCAAGCACCTCAACCACTGAGCCATCTCTCCAGCCCTATCGTATTTATGTGCAATAGCCATGCACACAGCTAAAATGATAGCGTTTATGACTATAGGATCAGGGAATAAGGACACTGGGAGACAAAACCACCAAGCTATCTAAGCAGGGGATATTTAGTGCCTTAGCATTCTATGAGTTTCATAGCCAGTGCTGACCATAGCCAGAACTCTATGCTTTGTGTCATTGAGCCTGGGGAACCCTGAGTGACCAGCAGAGTTGATGTGGTGCCATAGGGAACCAAGGCACAGAGGCAACCCACAGGCTGGAAAGGACTAGCCAAAAGGCCGAGAAAGAACCATGGCCGACTTCTCCTGACTCTTGGCTAGGTCTCCGATGAGTGCGCCGAGGTAGTGCATGGTAACTTACAAGGTTTGTGGGAGAGGGAGTCAGACTTTGAGATCAGAATCCATCAGTAGTCAGCAAGGCAAAAAAGCAAGTAAAACACTATCTAATTACTTTTTCTAAGTCCCAATTTAAAGAGTTCTTTGGGTGTGCTTATGGTATTATTGGGGAACAGTATTCATGAGAAAATATATCTATTTGCTGCTCAGAAAACTTAATGGGGGTTTAATTATCCCCAATAGAATATTAAGCAGCAGGTGAAGTATAGACCACCCCCTTACCTTTCCTTTCCTTTCCTTTCCTTTCCTTTCCTTTCCTTTCCTTTCCTTTCCTTTCCTTTCCCTTCCCTTCCCTTCCCTTCCCTTCCCTTCCCTTCCTTTTCTTCCTTCCTTCCTTTCTTCCCTCTTTTCTTTCTTTCTTTACCTTTTTTGTCCTTTCTTAACTTTGCTAGATTTCAACATTAAAGTCTCCATGGACTTTGTCATTGTAAGCATCACACACTGTGACATTTTCACTCTACTCTTTCTTCTCTTTATGCATAAAAATGAAAGACATGGAGTTATTTCAAAGCTAAACTCTAAAAAAATTAGAGTTCTCATGGCAACATTAATTTATTTCCTCATTTTCCATGTCCTTGTCTGAGTTTTTTTTTTTTTTTTTGCAATTAGCAGGATAATTGGAAATTTAAAATACCATGGTCAATATGACCAAGTTAATTTTTTTTATATGTTTGAAATCTTAGATGTACTAATTCTGCCACACTTAGAACTTTATGGCTTTGTTATTGCTTTTGCGAGGGCTTTTTCTTACTATATAAGAATATTTACAATAGTCATGCCTACTCACAACAATTTTGTTTCTACTTTACAGTAAAAAAAAAAAGATAAGCATTCTGAAGATGGGATTTGCACTTGGCAATGGACACGATGGGAAAAATATTGGTGATGTGAATAAAATCACTATAGCTTAATGGATTCTGTTCCCATTATCAGTGGGCTTGGACTATTGCTTTTGCATCTGTATGTAGGACATTTAGACCAGCACAGTGCCTTCGGCCCAGCTTGTGGTTTGTAACAGAGACTGCTAGGTGTCTGCCCTATGTCTATTCCAGATTTTCGCTTTCGTATTCGAAGCTGGATGAGAAAGGGCTGAAATCTCTCAGCGTCTGCTGCTATATCAAGGTGCAATCACAAGACTGAATTTTGCCCCATGAGGGGAAGAAAGCGCCTTCTAAAGAGTGGGGGAATGAGGAGCCGGGCATGGTGGCACATGCCTTTAATCCCAGCACTCGGGAGGCAGAGGTAGGAGGATCACCATGAGTTCAAGGCCACCCTGAGACTACATAGTTAATTCCAGGTCAGCCTGGGTCAGAGTGAGACCCTACCTTGAAAAAAAACAAACAAACAAACAAACAAAAAATAGAGTGGGGGAATGAGCCGTGGGGTGGTGGCCCACAACTCTACTCGCAGCCCTCAGGAGGCACAGGTAGGAGGATCGCTGTGAGTTCAAGGCCAGCCTGAGACTACAGAGTGAATTCCAGGTCAGCCTGGGCGACAGTGAGACTCAACCTGGAGAGCAACAACAACAGGGTGAGGTAATGTTCTTCCCGTTCATCTTTGTCCCCTTCATGCAGCTCTCAGTACATGAAGTCATATACCAAGACTGGGGAAACAGGCAGAAGGAGGCTGGATTCCCGAGGGGCCGCCATGTTAGTTAGTAGTCGTGGAGGTCACCTCTGGCTTTTTCACCAGAGAGAAAAAAATGACATTGCCTTGTATGGGACACTCTCCCTTGGGGTTTCCTCAATCAGGCCCCGAGGCTCTGTTTTCCGCCATTACAATAGCATGCCTGCGACGTAGTAATTTCTCAAAACTAGACAGTTCCTCAGTTTATTGGGTGTGAGTCTGAGAAGTCCAAAGGCATGGTGCTGGCATCTGGCCGGGGCCTTCAAGCTGCCTCCTCGCCTGGCTGAGGTGTCATGCGAGAGAGACGAGGGCTGAATTCACTCCTTTCAGATGCCGGCTCCTGTGAGAACTGATGGAGCCGTCATTTGGGGGTGTTATTGGGAGGTGGGCCTAGCTGGAGGCAGGGCAGCGCTGGGAGTGTGTATACAGATGCGCGGCTCACTGGGAGTGTGTAACAGGAGGATGGAGCAGTCATTTGGGGAGGTGTTATTGGGAGTGGTGGGGAAGCGCGTCTGGGGGAGTGTGTATCGTGGAGGAAGCGCGTCACTGGGATTGTGTATACGTGGAGGAAGCGCGTCACTGGGATTGTGCGCTGGGGAGTGTGGGAGTGTGTATACGTGGAGGAAGAGCGTCACTGGGAGTGTGTATACGGGGAGGAAGTGCGTCACTGGGATTGTGTATACGTGGAGGAAGCGCGTCACTGGGATTGTGTATACGGGGAGGAAGAGCGTCACTGGGAGTGTGTATACGTGGAGGAAGCGCGTCACTGGGAGTGTGTATACGTGGAGGAAGCGCGTCACTGGGATTGTGTATACGTGGAGGAAGAGCGTCACTGGGATTGTGTATACGTCACTGGGAGTGTGTATACGTGGAGGAAGAGCGTCACTGGGAGTGTGTATACGTGGAGGAAGAGCGTCACTGGGAGTGTGTATACGTGGAGGAAGAGCGTCACTGGGAGTGTGTATACGTGGAGGAAGAGCGTCACTGGGAGTGTGTATACGTGGAGGAAGTGCGTCACTGGGAGTGTATACTGGAGGAAGTCTCTCTGGGAGTGTGTATCGTGGAGGAAGAGCGTCACTGGGAGTGATAAAGGGAGGAAGAGCAGCTTTGGGAGTGTGTATACGTGGAGGAAGCGCATGCTGGGATTGTGTATACGTGGAGGAAGCCACCACTGGGATTGTGTCTTGCCACTGGGAGTGTGTAGATCCCAGGGAAAGAGATAAAGTGGGAGTGTTATGATGGTGGGAGTGTGTTCCACTGTTCTGAGTAAAACTCAGTGTGTATACTGGAGCCCTGGGAGTGTGTACGTGGAGGAAGAGCCTGGTCATAAATGCTTTAAATGAAAAAGTAAGTCGTCACTGGGAGTGTAAGTTTCTTTTTCTTTTCCCTCCTTTCTTGGTTTCCTGGATAAAGGAGATGAGCAGCATTTCTCTCTTCTGCCCTCCCTCCCCCAGTAAAGAGATAAAGTGTGTTATGATGGTGTCGTTCCACTGTTCTGAGTAAAATCAGCTGAGCCCTACACACACCTGGTCATAAATGCTTTAAATGAAAACATACTTAAGTTTCTTTTTCTTTTCCCTCCTTTCTTGGTTTCCTTCATTTCTCTCTTCTGCCCTCCCTCCCTCCTTCCTTCCTTTCTTTCTCTCTCTTTCTCTCTCTTTCTTTCTTTCTTTCTTTCTTTCTTCCTTTCTTCTTCCCTTCCTTCCTTCCTTCCTTTCTCTCCCTCCCTCTCTTTCTTTCTTTCTCTCTCCTTCCTCCCTTCTTCTTCCTTCCTTCCTTCCTTCTTTCCTCCTCCCCTCTCTCTCCCCCCCTCCTCCCTCCCCTCCCCTCCCCTCCCCCCTCCCCCTCCCCCCCTCCCTCCCCTCCCTCCTCCCCTCCTCTCCTCCCTCCCTCCCTCTCTCTCTCTCTCTCTTCTTTCTTTCTTTCTTTCTTTCTTTCTTTCTTTCTTTCTTTCTTCCTTCCTTTCTTCTTTCTGGTTTCTCCAGGTAAGGTCTCACTGTAGCCCAGGCTGACTTGGAACTCACTCTGTAGTCTCAGGCTGGCCTCAAACTCACAGCAACCCTCCTACCTCTGCCTTCCGAGTGCTGGAATTAGAAGTGTGCACCACCATGCCCGACTCTTTACTTATTGACTTAAATTTTTTTCTGTGTTTGCACGTGTATATCAGTGTGCATGTGTATATGTGTGAGCGTGTATGAGTGTGTGCATGTGCATGCTATGGTGTGCATATGGAACTCAGAGAACAGTTTCATTTCTCTTGATCTTACTTTGCTGCTGTTGCTGCTATTGTTGTTATTTTTTAAGTATTTTTTCCTTTTATTTTATTTATTTGACAGAGAGAAAGAGGGAGAGGATGGGTGCTCCAGGGCCTTTAGCCACGGCAGATGAACTCCAGATGCCACCTTGCGCATCTGGCTTATGTGGGTCCTGGGGAATTGAATCATTGAACCTAGGTCCTTAGGCTTTGCAACCAAGCACCTTAACCTCTATGCCATCTCTCCAGCCCTATTGTTGTTCTTTTATTTGTCTGTTTTTGCTGTGCTCACATAAAACTTCCCGGAAGAGCGTCACTGGGAGTGTGTATATGTGGAGGAAGAGCGTCACTGGGAGTGTGTACACTGTTGTTCTCTCATCATGCTGGTATTATAGAAGCCAGTCCCAGCTTCTGGCTTTTTTTTTTTTTTCAAGGTAGGGTCTCACTCTGGCCCAGGCTGACCTAGAATTCACTATGTAGTCTCAGGGTGGCCTTCAACTCACGGTGATCCTCTTACCTCTGCCTTCTGAGTGCTGGGATTAAAGGCATGCGTCACCATGCTGACTGCTTCTGGCTTTTTACATGGGGTCTAAGGACTGAACTGGGCCCTTAGGCTTGAGTGGTGAATGCTTTATCCATAGAGTCATCTTCCCAGCCTTGCTCTTGCCCTTTTATTATTTTTATTTTTGAGAGAGAGTGAGAGAGAGAGGGAGAGAGAATGGGCACACCAGGACCTTCAGCCTACTGCAAACAAATTCCAGACACCTGTGCCCCCTTGTGTGTATGTGCGAGATTGCATGCTTGCATCACTTTGTGTCTGGCTATGTGGGACCTGGAGACACGAACATGAGTTCTTAGGCTTCGCAGGCAAGCCATCTCTCCAGCTCTCCTGCCTTTTGGAGCCAGCTGTTCAACTCTGGACATTGACAGAACAAGCCAATACATCTGGTCAATGACTTTTGGATGTCAACAACTCAAAATTCCCCATGTACAGCATGATAACTCCCCCTGGAAAAAAAAAAACAAGTTGCCTGACAAGAGGTATAATGAGCCTCTTAATCTTCACAAAAGGACATTAATACACTCTTCCTATAAATGTCCCAGTTAGCAACCTGTGGTAGTTTGAATAGATGTCCCCCAGTATATTCAGAGTTTTGTTAGTTTGTAGTTTGGATCTGCAGCCACCTGGCTGGAGGCAGTGTCACTGGGCGGATCTTAAGGTGTGGTGGTGGGTTTAGGATTTCAATCTAAAGATATGTAAAGCGTGCCTAGTTGGAGTTCCTGAAGTGTGCTGTGCTGTGTGGCTTTTGGCTTTCTCTCTCTCTCTGTGTTTGGTCCAATGAAAGCAGGCCAACTTCTTCTGCCATTATGGAACTTCCCCTGGATCTGTAAGGTTCAATAAATATCCCTTCCTCCATAACTGTGCCTGGTCTGGAAGTTCATCTCAGTGAACCTGAAGCTGTCTGCTACACAACCCATCCCATGGGCAAATCTGAGCTTACAGCTTCTGGTCTCCTTGCCAGGTGACAGTGCAGTAAGTCTTTTCTTTTTACACCAACCAGAGCCATAGCGTTGTGTCTTGTGTGCAGCAGCCAGCAAGCACTTACTGGCTAACAACAGAATGTTTTCTCCAAGCTATTCTTCTGCAGGCATGATCCTGTGACTCTATGTCTTTGGAGATCTGCATATCCAGATGGTGCGGATGGTGCTACTGGCATTGTGGAGGAGGCTAAAGGAACTTTGAGCCATACTTGGAACTATCTCAACAGAATGCTAACAAGCCATGCCAATCTTAACCAATTTCCATTTCATACAACTTTTAAAGATTTAAACATACTTTATTCATTTATTTACTTATTTCTTTGAGAAAGAGAGAGAGAGAGAAAGAGGCAGAGAGAATGGGTGCACCAGGTCTCTAGCCACTGCAAATAAACTCCAGATGCATGTGCCACCTTGTACAGTCTGGTGTTAATGGGTACTGGGGAATTGAATTCTTGTCCTTAGGCTTTGCAGGCAAGTGTCTTAACTGCTGATCCATCTCTCCAACTCTTGTACAACTTAAATTTATTTATTTATTTATTTATTTATTTATTTATTTATTTATTTGCAAGCAAAGGTGGGGGTAGAAAAGAGAGACAGACAGAGAATGGGCACACAAGGGCCTTCAGCTGCTGCAAACAAACTCCAGATGTATGCACCATTTTGTGCATTTAGTTTTATGTGGGTACTGGGAAATCAAACCCAGGTCATTGGGCTTTGCAGGCAATCACCTTAACCACCGAGCAATCTCTCCAGCCTTCATACAACTTTAAAAAAATTAAATTTTATTTATTTATTTACAAGCAGAGAGAAAATGGGCACACCAGGGAGTCCAGCCACTGCAAACACACTCCAGATGCATGTGCCACTTTGTGCATCTGGCTTTATGTGGGTACTGGGAAATTGAACTCCAGTCATTAGACTTTGCAAGCACACTCCTTAACCACTAAGCAATCTCTCCAGCCCCTCATATAACTTTTTAGAAAAAAATATTTATTTATATATAAGAGAGAGAGAGATGAAAGAAACAGATATATATAGAGAGAAATGTGTGTGCCAGGGCCTCCAGCCACTGCAAACAAACTCGAGATGTATGCACCACCTTGTGCATCTGGCTTTTCATGGTACTGGGGAACCAAACCTGGGTCTTTAGGCTTTGCAGCAAGTGCCCTAACCACTGAACAATATCTCCAGCTTTCATACAACTTGTATGGGGAGGGCTTGGAGAAGTGAATATGGTCAGCTCCTTGGGATTGGGACAGGAGTGAACATGTTAAATTGGGATTGGTCCATAGAACTTTCTGTAATGATGGCAATGTTCTACGTCTGTGCTGCCAGTGACACATGACTACCAAGCATTTGAAATGTGGCCAGTGTGACCAAGGACTTAGCAAGGTAGTCATACGTGACTCGTGACTGTACAGTGGACGGCATAGCCTTAGATCTTTTCTGTTCCTAGTCATTGCATCTGGGCTGGAAGAGCCAGTGCTTCCAATCATATGGAAAGAAGGATCTGAGGTCAGCCAGGAAAAATGCTGCCAAAATAGGTGGCCATGCGTGAGAGGTGACACAAGGGAATCAGTGCCCAGTGCAGAGGCCAACGGGGCCCAGAGAGGCAGACTGTGAGGCAGAGGGCAGAGTTCTCTGTGGGATGAGTTGGCAGTTTCCCTTATGTCAGGCCTTGTGTCTATTACCTCAGGGTTTTCAGAATACCTAACCTGAAGCCCAGACCAAAATGAAATAGACTGATGGTGGAAATTTGAAGACATGTCTAAATGCTTAGGAGGCAATGCTGCTGGTATTTAAATACTAGCATAGATGCATAAATGCAATCTTCTTTATTGCTTGTTCTTTAGTATCCACAGTTGTCCCTTGTTCTCTATTGGTTCCAACCTCCCACCTTCTCAGCTCCACCCCTTTGTCAAATCCCTTAGATAAAATGGCATTGGACTCCAGAGATGGCTCAGTGATTAAGGCACTTGACTGCAAAGCTTAAGGACCCAGGTTCGATTCCCCAGTACCCACGTAAAGCCAGAGGCACAAGGTAGTGCATGCATTTGGAGTTTCTTTGCAGTGGCTAGAGGCCCTGGGGTGTCCATTCTCTCTCTATATATATATCTGTTTCTTTCTTTCTCTCTCTCACAAATAAATAATTTAAATTATATTAAATTAAAAAACTTTAAATTGGCATAGTGTTTGCATATAACATGTATATATATTCTCCTGCAGACTTTAAATCATCTCTTGATTATTTACAAGGTTTGGTACAATGTAAATGTTATGTAAATATTTGCTATGTATCCTCTAGGAAATAATGACAAGGAAAAAGTCCATACATGCTTGGTACTGACACAATTAAAATATGTATTTTTAATCTAAAAATTGATGGAACTTGAACATGTGGAACCCACTGACAAGGAGGGCTGACTATATACTGTTGGCTGTTTTTTTTGTTGTTGTTTTGTTTTGGTTTTTGGTTTTTTGAGGTAGGGTGTTACTCTGTCTCAGGCTGACCTGGAATTCACTATGTAGTCTTCTCAGGGTGGCCTCAAACTCATGGCGATCCTCCTACCTCTGCCTCCCAAGTGCTGGGAAAAAAAATTTTTTTAAGCCCAATATGAGAATATTTACTAAATGCTAAAAATTAACAAAATACCAAAAGGCAAAACCAGAACAAAGCCCATTTGCAATGAAAAGAGAGATTTCAAGTTCAAAGAATCTGCAACTTTATCTAAATATTTGTGAATTAACATGCTCATAATTGAGATAACAAAGCATGTGAAATTCCAAAAAAATCCATCAGCAAGTCCAACCCGTGACTGGCGTTTCCTGTTGCCTGGAGACAGGCTCAAGACTCTGCCCATTGTTCCAATGTGATGGGACCATACAATAGTCTAGTGTCTGGAGTCCTGCTGCTTCGTGTGTCTTTAAATTTATCACTATAGATACTGAATACAAATAACAAAGACTTTGGAAAGAGGGATCCTGAGAGCATTTGACATCACTGCATCATGTCTTTCTAGTTTCCCTCAACGTGAGGCTTTCTTTGGAATTGAGGGGGAAAAAAAATTCAGTGAAAATGGAATGGCACATGGACCTGGTCTTTGAAAATCCTTAAGCCAGAGGAGCCACTTGAATTCTTTTTTTGTTTGTTTGTTTTTTGTTTTATGATTTTGTTTTTCGAGGTAGGGTCTCACTCTAGCTCAGGCTGACCTGGAATTCACTATGTAGTCTCAGGGTGGCCTCGAACTCATGGTGATCCTCCTACCTCTGCCTCCCGAGTGCTGGGATTAAAGGTGTGTGCCACCATTCCCAGCTGAATTCTTATTTCTCAGCCGAGCCTTTTAACAGCTATATTACTGGGGCTCAGGACTTGGGGAGGAAAACAGCAGCAATGTTTCTTTGCTCCTTCACTTGTTAGATCAGAAGCGACTTTGATTCTTCCCAGAGAGGCTCAGGTTTATGCCCACGTCTGTGGCAGTGGAATGAAGACCTTGAGTGGTGTGGCTGGAGGTGGGCTGGGAGCAAGACAGCCAGTCCTGGGACCGCTCAGTACGATCGGCAAAGAAGTTGATCTATCCACCCATGATGGGGGAAAATTCAGGAGAACTTCGATTTTGGTAGCCCACTTTCTGGGTCCTGCTGGAAGGATCTCTTGGATAATTGGCAAAGTGGAAGCATCAAAAGACAGACGGAATATTTCTACTGGAAAGGGCAGAGAATCCCCCTGCTGACTTCCAGATCCATTTCCAAAATGTTGAATCAGATTTTCTGCAGTTGAGAGGAAGCTCGTTTTATGTGACAAGAGTGCCTCACATAATGAGTATATTCATTCCTGGTAACAAACCCTGACTTCACAGATGTAACCGTGGAACAGGTCAGATGGTCGGCAGGAGTGACAGAGGTGTATACAGAGGTGGGTGGGCAGGACGACCTGTGCAGTCAGAGATAACAGTAGAGAATGTCATTTCAGTGGGTTCCCTGGACCATCTGTATTAATGTCACCTGGAAACTTGTTAAAATGTGCAGAAGCTGGGCTCGGCATGTGGCTCAGTGGTATAACATGTACTAGGGATATGCAAGACCCAGACGCTTCCTACCCCAACAATCAACATAGAACAAGAAGGAGAATCTATGTCTCAATTAGATCTCCAGTGAGTTCATGTATACAATCGGGTCCAAGAAACCATGGACTGGTGGGAACCCTGGTCTTGGACATCATGTAAATTCTGCTTCATCAATTTGCTAGCTGCGGCACCCTCGGAGAGCTGTGAAATCACACTGCTTGATGGCCAGCTTCACAAGTTATGGATGCCCTATGAATGCCAATCCTGTGGGCAAGATGAATGCATGCTGGCTCTTCCCATCCCCACTCGTGACAGTGCTGAATAGATAGGAGTTTGATGCTAACGACGGTACCAGCATGACCGCATACACACTATGTACACAACTAATAAAAAAAAGATATGAGGATGAAATAATAAATGTGAGAAGGCTTCAGTGGAAAGTAGTGAGAGGGACTAGGCAGATGGTTTTTTGTTTATTTTGGTTGTGTTTAGGCACTTAGATATGGAAGAGGCCCATAAGGGAGGAAACTTACATCATACCCTCGCCAAGCCTACCTCAGTTGCAGGATGCAGCATCTGCTTGTCTCATCTACTCCCTCCTCTCTCTCTCTCATGTGCACCCCACATGGTGGTGGACCTCTTCTCTGAGCCTAGGCCTGTTGGGTGACTCACCTGACACAGGTGTGATTCTGAAAAGCAGACTCCAAATATCCGGGCTCATGGAGGGGAACTTTCTTCTCCCTCTGGCTCTTGGGCAGCTCATAGTCGCAAGCCTGGGCCTTCACTGTACCTGTAAGACGATGTCTCTCCCACTCTGGGACCAGGCTGTCAGGGTGGGAAAGGATATTTCTTTACTATTTTTATAGCCTTTTAATTTCTTTGGAAGTTCACACCTCTTTGAAAAACCTGAACTTTTCAGGGGTTGGAGAGATGGCTTAATGCTTAAGGCACTTGCCTGCAAAGCCAAAGGACCTAGGTTCAATTCCTCAGAACCCACGTAAGGCAGATGCACAAGGTGGCGCATGCATCTAGAGTTTATTTACAGTGGCTGAAGGTCCTGGCGCACCCATTATCTCTTTCTCTTCTGTTCTCTCTATTTGCCTCTCTCTCTCAAAGAAAAACAAAAACTCCTTTTCCCGTTTTTTGTTTCCAGGGCCCTTGTTTGTTCTTCCCCATGGGCTCTAGGACCATGCTATAAATTCTCCCTCACCCCAGCCACTTTTCTTACCCTCCCTCTCACTCTTACCCTTGATGTTTTTGAGTAAAATGTGGTGGCTTAAAATGCATTCTCCTCAGCCTGGTGTATCCAATTCTTTATTTAAATTACAGACATAAAGCCTGGCATGGTGACACATGTCTTTAATCCCAGCATTTGGGAGGCAGAGGTAGGAGGATCACTGTGAGTTCAAAGCCACCTGAGACTACATAGTGAATTCCAGGTCAGCCTGAGCTAGAGTGAGACCCTACCTCAAAAAAAACCAAAAACAAAAAAATTACAGACAATAAACTTAGAGTTTGGGATTCAAGGTTTGTTCAGCACCCCAGTTCCCTGTAACAGTAGGAAGGGCTCAGCTCCTGCTAGGTGCTATAAGTCCCCCCACCCCACCCCGTTTGGTGGAGGAGATGATATTAGACAGGTGTGTCAGCCTGTCCTGACGTCAGGCTGTACAGCAGGAATTGGCTTGATGTGAGGATTAGCAGACATGTGATGTGGTCTGTAAAGTCTCTGCAGATGTGAGGGTATTAATACTAACTGCCTATCAGGGGAAGGAGGACTGTATGAGGGAAACTCTGGTGAAGGGAGGAGGAAGTGCTGAGATAGATGTTTCTGGAGAATCAGACCACCCTGAATGTGTGATAAGGGGAAAGGTCAGCGGCTCTTGTCATCCTGGCCTTTGTCTTATTCCATTTCGACCTAAGGACTCCATGAGACCACCCAAGAAGAGACATTTGCTGACTTTGCTTAGGGACTAGAGGGGTAAATAACAAGCCTGTGTCACTCTAGCTGGTTTGAAGCCAGGCACAGCAGGGTTCACCACACAGACCTTCCTCCGTCCTCTGGCCCCTGCGAGGATCCTAGAGCAAGCTGGTGGCTGAGATGTGTCTGCTGTTTTGGGCATGCCTAGCCCCTTTATTAATATTTTTAAATATTTTATTTATTTATTTGAGAGAGAGAGAGAGAGAGAGATGTATGTGCCACTTTGTACATCTGGCTTTAGGTGGGTATCAGGGGATCAAACTTTGGTCCAAAGGCTTTGCAGGCTGAGCCATCTCTCCAGCCCAGGACATGTTTTCTCTACTGCACTTTTCCTAGTCAGAACCTTTGTCTCATCCTCAACAGGCCAACAGGCAAGTGCTGCCACTGCCGGGGACTCTTAATAGCCCCAGAAAGGCCTGTGTAGGACGCCCGCTTTGAAAGGAAATGATACGTGCTGATTCCACACCAATACCACCAATGGAGTTCCTTTTTTTTTTTTTTTTGCTTTTGGTTTTTCGAGGTAGGGTCTCACTCTTGCCCAAACTGACCTGGAATTCACTATGTCATCTCAGGGTGGCCTCAAACTCACAGCGATCCTCCTATGTCTGCCTCCTGAGTGCTGGGATTAAAGGTGTGTGCCACGTGTGCCACCACGCCCAGCTACAGATTTCTTTTTATAAAAAAATATTTATTTATTTATTTATTTGAGAGGGAGGGCACACCAGGGTCTCTAGCCACTGCAAAGGAACTCTAGATGCACATGCCACCTTGTGCATCTGGCTTACATGGGTACTAGAGAACTGAACTTGGGTCCCTTGGTTTTGCAGGCAAGCGCCTTAACCGCTAAGCCGTCTCTCCAGCTCCCAGTGGATTTCCTTCTCGTGTGCATGGTGCTCTGTGCCGACTTGTCTTTTAGTCTTGAGGAGTGAGCCTACAACATCTTTGACTTCCTGCTCCTTCAGTCTATATATACGGCTCCGTATTCTAAAATGACAGTGGAAGATCTGAAACCCAGGTTAAAAGGGTATGCTTTTTCCCTTGGATAATTTGTGCCACACCTAGAACCAACTTTTCACAGCAAAATGTCCTTCATAGAGGCAAGTGTAAAATTTGAGTTTCATAGATTAATTCATGGGCTTGCTCCAAGGGGGCATAGAAGCCAATTCTAGCACCCCCCTCCCATTTTTCACAAAGAAAGAGTTTCTTGCCATCCACTTTCAAGTCAGCCAGGAGCTGTTTTAAACACGCTGTCCAGTCTGGATCCGTTGGTGTGGGGAGTCTTTATAGGAAAGGAGAGGGAAGAGGCTGCTTGCTGTTGGCTAGGGTTCTTTGCACATGGCTTAACAGTCAACATGCTTGTCCCACACCACGCTTCTCTTTGGAAGGAAATATGTTCTGCAGGATTTTGAATTGGTGACATCAAATGTTCATGGTGAGCTGTCGTCATCTTTTGCCCACGTCTGTTTTTTTTTTTTTTTTTTTTTTTTTTTGAGGTAGGGTCTTGCTCTAGACTAGGCTGACCTGGAATTAACTATGTAGTCTGAGGGTGGCTTTGAACTCACAACAGTCCTCCTACCTCTGCCTCCTGAGTGCTGGGATTAAAGGCATGCGCCACCACGCCCGGCTCCACATCCCTTCTTGTAAAGCTGTTTCTAACCATCCTTGAGTGGAATCTGGAAACACAACTTCAGCATTTGGTTGTTTAAGGAATCTACATACGAGACGTGAGCCCTGGTAGCAGTCACCCGAACTGGAGAATTGAACCCCGGTCCTTAGGCTTCTCAGGCATGGGCCTTAACCTCTAAGCCATCTCTCCAACCCTTTTTTTTTTTTAAAAAAATATTTTATTTATTTATTTAGAGGGAGAGAGAGAGAGAATCAGGCAGACAGAAAGGCAGAGAGAGGCAGATAGAGAGAAAGGGAATGGGGTGCCATGGCCTCCAGCCTCTGCAAATGAACTCCAGACACATGCACTACCTTGTACATGTCGCCCATGTGGGTCCTGGGGAATCGAACCTAGGTCTTTTGGCTTTGCCATCTCTCCAGCCCTGTTGTATAATTTCTCACGGAGATACCAGGTTTCTCTGTAGAGAAGCAGCTCTCTAGACCTCAAAGACCAGCGGCAGAACTTCTCTTCCTGCTGGTGAGTGAAGATTCTTTAACTTTTCAGAAGACAAGATGGCATGTTGAGAGAGTCACCTGTGTGTGTACACAGCTTGTTGTCTCTCTGACGTAGCCCAGAGCAGGGTGTCGGGAGGAAAAAGAATGCCTGTGACATTGTACCACGCCAAGCAGCCCATTACTCCCATTTTCAAGAGTGGTGCTGGCTTGGGAGTCTTTTTGGGGGAGCAAGGGACATTGACGACCTCAGTGGTGGTCAGTCGTTGAGAGTCCTTCTATCCCGGTCAGAGCAGAGGGGGTGGCTCAGGCTTATTCCCTGTGGTACAGTTCAGGCCGCTCTGACATAGTTTTGTCCTTTCGAACAAAAGTGTCCTTTGATTTAAAAGAAAATGCTGGTCCCAACTCCGTTTACTCCCTGTGGGCAACAAGCCTCCCATTCACGCTGCAGTGGGTCTCTTTCTCTGGGGCCTCATTGTCAGAAGACTAGAGAATGGCATTGCGCATCAGGGAGGCCCTGGCTGCGAGCATCGAGGACTGCAATACTTGCAAACGAGGCTCTCCCTTCCTTTCAGACAGATTTGTCCAGGTCAGAGGTGCAGACACTTTCCCCTCTGGGGATATGGACTTCTTAACCACCAACAGCGCCTTGGCGTTTTCTCTGGCCAGGTGACCTATGTCTGCAATAAAAGCAAGGCCTGGCTTCCTGGTTTATGATCCTCCCTCACCTGGACACAAACAATTCAATATCCCAGCCTGAAGACAGAGCTCCATAAAGAAAAGGGCCATTTCAAGAAAGGTGACAGGTTTCTCAAAACGGAAAACAATGTGTTATTTAGGGCTGGAGAGATGGCTTAGCGGTTAAGGCACATGCCTGTGAAGCCTAAGGACCCCGGTTCCATTCTCCAGGTCCCACGTAAGCCAGATGCACATGGTGGTGCATATAGCTGGAGTTTGTTTGCATGGCTAAAGGCCCTGGCGCACCCATTCTCTCTCTCTCTGTCTTTAATAAAAATAAATAATAAAAAAAAAGAATGTGCTATTTGAATAAGAGTAAGACTTCGACTGGTCCTGAGCTAAGCCACCACAGCCCATGACAAGGAACATGGATGTAAAGAGAAACCACTTTTCAAGAGGAGGGCAAACTAATTTTAAGCTCTATTTCCAGTACTGTCCCCCCCCCCAGCATTTCCTCCATCTCTAGCTGTCTCTCTCTGGTGATGTGCATGTTTTAACCTCTGAGGGGCCTGCTGTCCCCTCATTTGAATATGTCCCAGGCTGGACTCAACTTTCCTCTTCAGAATGACACCTCCTCCCAACGTCTGTTTCCATTAAGGGCCGTGACCATTGCTGCTGAATGCTGCCATTCTAGTTTTTTTAGTTTATTTATTTATTTGAGGGGGGGCGGAGAGAATGGGTGCACCAGGGCCTCCAGCCACTGCAAACGAACTCCAGATGCATGCACTCCCTTGTGCAACTGGCTTATGTGGATCCTGGAGAATTGAACCTGGATCCTTTGGCTTTGCAGGCAAATGCCTTAACTGCTAAGCCATCTCTCCAGCCCACCATTCTAGTTCTTTAGTGATTATAGAACCTTCTCTTTCCTCTGTATTCCCAGAACACAAGAACTGACTGAGGAAGTCAGGTAAGCTCTTGTAGGCAGTGAGAATGACTGAGCCCCTGAAAAAGCAGGAGGGTGTGCACTTGCTGGAGATCAAAGGATGATCTGACTTCTTATCTGTTGTCTAGTCCCCTAGAACTGTTTTTCCACAAACAACCCCAGGCCCCTCCTGGGAGGGAGGTCTCTCCGAGGATCTAAATCTAATCCTAACACTGTGTTTGGTCTAGCTTAGACCCCAGAACTTGGCCAGCCTCTTCCCGAGATAGCCCCTAGCCCACACTGATCAGCTGACCTGAGCCAGAAGGTAGGGCCCATCACCATAAGCTTATAAATACATTTACAAAGGGAGGGCAAGCCCTCTGAGCTGCCTGACCACTTGGGAACCTCCAGCTGTGGGAGTTTCCGGGGAGAGCCCTCAGCCCTTACTTTCCACGTGGGCGCTTTCTCCACATGGCAGGAGCTCTTTGAACTCTCTTTTCTATTCCTTCCATGGTTTTCCCACCATGTGGGTTCTCAAGCCACATCAGTGTCTTTCCTTGGTTCTCTACTTCCCTAGATAAATATAATCATTTAATAATTATCCTCCCCAGTCTTACTTTATTCACTTCTTTGTTTAAATTAGACACAAACCTAGGGTTTGGAGTTCAAGGACTTTCTGAACCCCTAACACCCCATTACAAGACCTCATTACTGCTTCTCTTGACAATTGCAATAGGCCTCTATTTTGTCCTCTTACAGTCTTTTCCTACTCAAATCCTTTTCACACAAATCACAGCAATTGCTTTTGCTCAAGTACAGTCACTGTTATATTATTCTTGCCTTGTGAAAGGGATCCTTGCTCCTCAGCCTGGCATCTACATTTCTGCACAAGAAGGTCTCACACTCACAGTTTTTCAAAGCTATCATCTTTGTGTTTCTGGTTCCTTCTGCCTCTGCTGTGTGCATTTCCTGTGACTCCTTAATTTTTCCTTTTTTTTTTTCTTCTTTTTTTCTGCATTAGCTTCTACCTTGGTTAAATACTTGTTTTCTAAAAATGACCACTAGGAGTAAACTTTTTAAAAAAAATATTTTATTTATTTATTTATTTATTTATTTATTTATTTATTTGAGAGAGAGAAAGAGACAGCAAGAGAGAGAGAGAGAGAGAGAGAGAGAGAGAGAGAATGGGTGCTCTAGGGCCTCCAGCCACTGCAAACAAACTCCAGATGCATGTGCCACCATGTGCATCTGTCTTATGTGGGACCTGGAGAATCGAACCTAGGTCTTTTGGCTTTGTAGGCAAATGCCTTAACCGCTAAGCCATCTCTCCAGCCCAGTCATGAAAACATTCCAACCTTTAGTGTGTGGACCTCTTTTTTTTTTTGATTAAAAAAATTTTTTTTTGGTCTTTTTTGTGACAGGCTCTCATTGTAGACCAGGTTGACCAAGAACTCACTCTGTAGCTCTACGCTGTCCTCAGAGTCATGGCAATCCTCCTATCTTGGCCTCTCAAGTACTGGGATTAAAGGCACACACTACTACACCCAGCTTCGTTTTGGTTTTTTGTTTGTTTGTTTATTTTCCAAGGTAGGGTCTCACTGTAGCCCAAGCTGACCTGGAATTCACTATATAGTCTCAGGGTGGCCTCAAACTCACGGTGATCCTCCTACCTCAGCCTCCTGAGCGTGGATCAGCAGCTTCAAAAGGCCCCAAACATGCTAATATAAATATAAAACTCATCAAATCTTGCATGAGATAAAAGCTCTAAAATATTAAAGGGAGACTTTATTCCCATCAAAAAGCTTTTTTTTTTTTTTTTTGGTTTTTTGAGGTAGGGTCTCACTCTGGCCCAGGCTGACCTGGAATTAACTATGTAGTCTCAGGGTGGCCTCAAACTCACAGCCATCCTCCTACCTCTGCTTCCTGAGTGCTGGGATTAAAGGCATGCACCTGCACCACCACCCTGCTAAAAAGCTTTTTTTTTTTTTTTTTTTTTTTTTTGGTTTTGCAAGGTAGGGTCTCACTCTGGTCCAGGCTGACCTGGAATTAACTATGTAGTCTCAGGGTGGCCTCAAACTCTTGGCAATCCTCCTACCTCTGCCTCCCGAGTGCTGGGATTAAAGGCGTGTGCCACCAGGCCCGGCTCCAAAAAGCATTTTTGATGATGTATTTCTACCGACTTTTTGTTTTCTTTTTTATATTGTCACACTTATGGTTTTGTCTTTAATATCAAGCATGTGAATGAAAGCAAAGTGAAAATTTCAAAGCTTTTCATGGTGTGCAGATAAAACACCTGATGATGCAATCTCTTCTTTTACACCATATGGTTGGTTTTGTGTCAGCATAATCTGCAAAGTTTGCCAAGACAATACAGAATCTCCTTGCTTCAGTCCATTCTTCACCTTCACACACGATTTTTCAAATTTCTTAATTTTTAAAAACTATATTTATTTGAGAAAGAGAGAGAAAGATGGAGAGAGAAAACGGGCCTCTCCAGCCACAGCAAACGAGCTCTAGGCACATGCACCACCTTGTGTATCTGGCTTACATGGGTACTGGGGCATTGGACCTGGGTCCTTAGGCTTCATAAGCAAGAGCCTTAACTGCAAAGCCATCTATCCAGCCCCCCCCAAAAAAACCTCTTAAATTTTGAGAAGCATTTTTCCATCATCAAAAGACAAAGTCCTCAGTGAACCTTTCTTTGAACTGCCAGTGATAGAGATGCAATGTTAATTATGTTCATTGCAAACATGCATCTTGTCAATGTTACTTTGATAATGTTGGGAATCATGAGGCATTCGTTTCTCTTTTGCTTCAAAAAAAAAAGAGTGTAGGCAGAGCAAGAGGCACCCGGTTTTGCTAAGTCCCATGAGCGTAGAAGCAACTCTTCAAAATGCGTCCGTGACTCTGCTGAGTGTGGCATGCAGGCACCACTGTTGTCTGCTTG
The DNA here is from genome assembly GCA_036365145.1 of Orientallactaga sibirica. Classification (NCBI taxonomy): domain Eukaryota; kingdom Metazoa; phylum Chordata; class Mammalia; order Rodentia; family Dipodidae; genus Orientallactaga; species Orientallactaga sibirica. The sequence goes on along the minus strand of JAEOAD010000048.1, from coordinate 13,338,964 downwards.
AAGGTCCAAATCCAAATGCTGCCTGTGACTTGGGACCTGGTGGATAGCATATTGCCACAGAAGACTCTCAGCCATACTCTTCTCTCTGGTGGTCACAGGAAGCCCTAGCAACTGTTCTGGTTTCCCTACTGATGGTAATGATGCTGTCCCATCTCCTGTTCGTTTCCAACATTCCGCTTGAGATCTGGTCACAGTTTCATAGTTTTCCTTCTCGTGGCAAAGAAAACATTTTCCTAAGGTCTGAAGTTATTTTTAATATTTATTTATTTATTTATTTATTTATTTATTTATTTATTTGACAGAGAAAGAGGGAAAGAGAGAGAGAGAGAATAGACATGCCAGGGCCTCCAGTTACTGCAAACAAACTCCAGATGCATGTACCACCATGTGCAGCTAGCTAATGTGGGTCCTGGGGAATCGAACCTGGGTGCTTTAGCTTTGCAGACAAACGCCTTAGCCACTCAGCCATCTCTCTAGCCTCCTGAAGTTATTTTTAATCCCTATTAGTTATCCTTATTCTTCTATTCTTTTTAGAAAAGATTTATTAGAGGCAGAGAGAGCGAGAGGAGGAGGAGGAAAGAATGGTGCTTCAGGGCCTCCTAACCACTGCAAACAAGCTCCAGACGCATGCACGATCTTGTGCAGCTTTCTCATGTGGGACCTGGAGAATCGAACCTAGATCCTTAGGCTTCACAGGCAAGTGCCTCAATTGCTAAGCCATCTCTCCATCCCCTCTTCTATTCTTTTTTAAAAAATATTTCAGGGCTGGAGAGATGGCTTAGCGGTCTGCAAAGCCTAAGGACCGGTTTGATTCTAAGCCATTTCTCCTGCCCTATTTTTCTATTTGTACTCTTCAAGTTGCCCCAAATATTACTATGACCTGGCCACATCAACAATACAGTAGAAAATCTATCAAAGATGAAATCAAGAACTTTTACACTGAGGTGGTAGCTATGTTGGTCTACATCTTATAAAAGATTTATATAATACTATCCTTATGTAAATGATAAATGCCATGAGAATCTACTGTTAACATTGTATACATTAACTGTTTTTGATCTAAGACTTTATTGTAGCTGGGGAAAGGTAGAGGAGGAGGGAAAGAGAGGAGAGAGAGAGAGAGAAAAGGGGTGTGTGCACCAGAGAAAGAGAAGGGCAATGAGAGAGAGGGAGATAAAAAGAGATGCACACACCTGTTGCAAGAGAGTCAAAAAAGGCGAATATTAACTTTTTGTTTTTTTTTTTTTTTTTTTTGAGGTAGGGTCTCACTCTGGCCCAGGCTGACCTGGAATTAACTATGTAGTCTCAGGGTGGCCTTGAACTCATGGTGATCCTCCTACCTCTGCCTCCCGAGTGCTGGGATTAAAGGCGTGTGCCACCACGCCCGGCTTTAATATTAACTTTTTAAAAAATGTTTTATTTATGAGGAAGAGAGGGATCATGGGTATGCTAGGGCCTCTTGCCACTGCAAACAAACTCCAGATGCATGTGTCACTTTGTGCATCTGACTTTACATGGGTACTGGGGAATCAAGCCCCAGTCTGGAAGGCTTTGCAAGCAGGCACCTTTAAATGTTGAACCATCTCTCCAGCCCCTATATGATACTTTTATTGACTAAATTTTAAATAAAAACTATTAAGCTTATTGTGTGTTCTTCTTAAATTATTTCAGTTGTTTTGTTCTGTATAGATTAATAGTCATGGCCCTATATGCCATTAGCTCTGTCTTCATGAATCTACTGGCAGTTTGTGATAAGTCATTATTCACATCCAGACACTGACATTGTATATTTGTAATGCATAAATAATAGATTTATCATGATCAAACATTTTTATATTTAAATATTTATACATATATTTATATACTAAACATAAATTAAGTCAATATATAATTAAATCCAAATTACATATATATGCAGCAAATCACCATTTCTCATTCTGATAAATGAAATAATTATCATTGTGTCTTTAGAAAACACTGCTTATTGGTTAGCATAGAATAATGTTTGCATTTACTCAAAATGTCATTCATTATTCTACCTCGTGCTCACCAAGAAGCTGGACATGGTAACACAGGGCCTGTTGGAGTCCATGAGATTTAACCAAAGAGGCAGCCACCGTCTTTCCACATATTTCAGGAATGGTCAAGCTTAACTGCATGGCCTCAGGGGAAGACAGGATTTGCGACCTGGTTAATCATCTACCTCACCATACACAGCTGAACTAAACTGGAGAATTCTGTCATCTGGTTGCCAGGTGCTCCACAGAAAATTGGGATGAAAACACCGGATTGGAGGCAATACTCTGGTAGTTTGGGTTTCATTATTTTACAACACTTCTCCAGAAAGGGATCAAGCATATTTGCTTTTCTGACATCCTGTTCAGAAATTTATTAAAATATAACATCTTGCACTGGATAATTGGCTTAGCGGTTAAGTCACTTGCCTACAAAGCCAAAGGACCTAGGTTCGATTCTCCAGAACCTATGTAAGCCAGAAGCACAAGGGGGCGCATGTATCTGGAGTTCGTTTGCAGTGGCGGGAGGCCCTGACGTGTCTATTCTCTCTTTCTTTCTCTCTGCTTCTTTCTTTCAAATAAATAAATAAAGAAAAATAAAAATATAAAAAAAAATCTTGGGAGCTAGAGAGATGGCTGAGTGGTTAAGCTGCTTGCCTGCAAAACCTAAGGACCCAGGTTCGATTCCTTAGTATCCATGTAAGCCAGATGCACAAAGTGGCACATGTATCTGGAGTTCATTGTCAGTAAAGGCCCTGGCATCACCATTCTCTCTCTTTCTCTCTAATACCCAAATAAAAATAAAAATATTTTTAAAATATACAACATCTTGCAATTCAAGGAATTACAGTATTACATCTCTCAGAACCTTGTGACGATCAACAGGAATGATGTGATCCTAAACAACCATGTTATAGTGGTATATCTTCTGTTGGGCCGATCTTAAAGGTACCATAAGCATCAGAGGAGGGAGAAGTAACCTGCGAAGAAGTTTATGTAGCTAACCATTGTATGTTTATCAGGAAACTTAGCTATGTCAGAGGTGTGTACTCCTTGGGCTGGGGATCTCGCACAGAACACGTGCACACTGATTACATGCTGGTGGGAATCACCAGTTATATTTATGCTCGGACTCTTAGCAAGATGGCTGTATCTTAACATTCTTCTATCATGACATAGGAACTTTTTATTTTACTTTTTTAATTTTTGTTTATTTTTATTCATTTGAGAGTGACAGACAGAGAGAGAAAGAGACAGAGAGAAAGAGGCGGAGAGAGAGAGAATGGGTGCACCAGGGCCTCCAGCCACTGCAAACAAACTCCAGACGCATGCGCCACCTTGTGTATCTGGCTTACATGGGTACTGGGGAATCGAGTTTCAAACCGGGGTCCTTAGGCTTCACAAACAAGTGTTTAACTGCTAAGCCATTTCTCCAACATCCACTGTGAGCTTTTTGAGTGTCGAGGTTAAGACAGCAACAAGTCAAAGTCCTTAGTTGGCTAAAAGTGCGGCTGGTCTTAGAACAATGGCGATATGCCTAGGCGGTTATAGGTTCTTTTATTAACTGCGGTTTGGCCACTCTTTGACATGAATGGCTTGCTAAGCTTGAATGCCAGTTCTGCCACTTCTCTGTAGCTTGAGACTGGATGGGTGTCTTGACCCGTCTTATATCTCATTTCAAATGAGGGTCCATAGGCCGGGCATGGTGGCGCCTGCCTTTAATCCCAGCACTCGGGAGACAGAGGTAGGAGGATCGCTGTGAGTTCAAGGCCACCCTGAGTCTACATAGTGAATTCCAGGTCTGCCTGAGCTAGAGTGAGACCCTACCTCAAAAAAAAAAAAAAAAAAAATGAGGGTCCGTGTTCTTTGAAGTCTTGAAGCATATAAGAAATGAGATAACATACGTGAATGTACACTTGGCACTTATCAGGCCTCAGTCAGTGTTCGTTGACTCTGAGTCGGAATCTGAATGTCAAATCCTGAGACAGAGGTCCAGCAACACCAGTCCCAGGGAGTACACCTGGGAAGGCCAGAAAACGCAAGGATTGTGGGATTCCTGTTTCCTTTGGAAATCCCAGTGAAAGGTACAAGGCCTTGATGTATCAAGTTTTGGGGAGACACAGTTTGGAAGTCAGAGAGGAACTTACTCTCCTTTCTGAGTTCCCTCCAGAGTGAATGAGGATTCCTTGCTTCAGTCCATTCTTCACCTTCACACACGATTTTTCAAATTTCTTAATTTTTAAAAAACTATATTTATTTGAGAAAGAGAGAGAAAGATGGAGAGAGAAAACGGGCCTCTCCAGCCACAGCAAACGAGCTCTAGGCACATGCACCACCTTGTGTATCTGGCTTACATGGGTACTGGGGCATTGGACCTGGGTCCTTAGGCTTCATAAGCAAGAGCCTTAACTGCAAAGCCATCTATCCAGCCCCCCCCCCAAAAAAAAACCTCTTAAATTTTGAGAAGCATTTTTCCATCATCAAAAGACAAAGTCCTCAGTGAACCTTTCTTTGAACTGCCAGTGATAGAGATGCAATGTTAATTATGTTCATTGCAAACATGCATCTTGTCAATGTTACTTTGATAATGTTGGGAATCATGAGGCATTCGTTTCTCTTTTGCTTCAAAAAAAAAAAGAGTGTAGGCAGAGCAAGAGGCACCCGGTTTTGCTAAGTCCCATGAGCGTAGAAGCAACTCTTCAAAATGCGTCCGTGACTCTGCTGAGTGTGGCATGCAGGCACCACTGTTGTCTGCTTGAAGGGCCAAATCCAAATGCTGCCTGTGACTTGGGACCTGGTGGATAGCATATTGCCACAGAAGACTCTCAGCCATACTCTTCTCTCTGGTGGTCACAGGAAGCCCTAGCGACTGTTCTGGTTTCCCTACTGATGGTAATGATGCTGTCCCATCTCCTGTTCGTTTCCAACATTCCGCTTGAGATCTGGTCACAGTTTCATAGTTTTCCTTCTCGTGGCAAAGAAAACATTTTCCTAAGGTCTGAAGTTATTTTTAATATTTATTTATTTATTTATTTATTTGACAGAGAAAGAGGGAAAGAGAGAGAGAGAGAATAGACATGCCAGGGCCTCCAGCTACTGCAAACAAACTCCAGATGCATGTACCACCATGTGCAGCTAGCTAATGTGGGTCCTGGGGAATCGAACCTGGGTGCTTTAGCTTTGCAGACAAACGCCTTAGCCACTAAGCCATCTCTCTAGCCTCCTGAAGTTATTTTTAATCCCTATTAGTTATCCTTATTCTTCTATTCTTTTTAGAAAAGATTTATTAGAGGCAGAGAGAGCGAGAGGAGGAGGAGGAAAGAATGGTGCTTCAGGGCCTCCTAACCACTGCAAACAAACTCCAGTCACATGCACGATCTTGTGCAGCTTTCTCATGTGGGACCTGGAGAATCGAACCTAGATCCTTAGGCTTCACAGGCAAGTGCCTCAATTGCTAAGCCATCTCTCCATCCCCTCTTCTATTCTTTTTTAAAAAATATTTCAGGGCTGGAGAGATGGCTTAGCGGTCTGCAAAGCCTAAGGACCGGTTTGATTCTAAGCCATTTCTCCTGCCCTATTTTTCTATTTGTACTCTTCAAGTTGCCCCAAATATTACTATGACCTGGCCACATCAACAATACAGTAGAAAATCTATCAAAGATGAAATCAAGAACTTTTACACTGAGGTGGTAGCTATGTTGGTCTACATCTTATAAAAGATTTATATAATACTATCCTTATGTAAATGATAAATGCCATGAGAATCTACTGTTAACATTGTATACATTAACTGTTTTTGATCTAAGACTTTATTGTAGCTGGGGAAAGGTAGAGGAGGAGGGAAAGAGAGGAGAGAGAGAGAAAGAAAAGGGGTGTGTGCACCAGAGAAAGAGAAGGGCAATGAGAGAGAGGGAGATAAAAAGAGATGCACACACCTGTTGCAAGAGAGTCAAAAAGGCGAATATTAACTTTTGGTTTTTTTTTTTTTTGAGGTAGGTCTCACTCTGGCCCAGGCTGACCTGGAATTAACTATGTAGTCTCAGGGTGGCCTTGAACTCATGGTGATCCTCCTACCTCTGCCTCCCGAGTGCTGGGATTAAAGGCGTGTGCCACCACGCCCGGCTTTAATATTAACTTTTAAAAATGTTTTATTTATGAGGAAGAGAGGGATCATGGGTATGCTAGGGCCTCTTGCCACTGCAAACAAACTCAGATGCATGTGTCACTTTGTGCATCTGACTTTACATGGGTACTGGGAATCAAGCCCCAGTCTGGAAGGCTTTGCAAGCAGGCACCTTTAAATGTTGAACCATCTCTCCAGCCCCTATATGATACTTTTATTGACTAAATTTTAAATAAAAACTATTAAGCTTATTGTGTGTTCTTCTTAAATTATTTCAGTTGTTTTGTTCTGTATAGATTAATAGTCATGGCCCTGTATGCCATTAGCTCTGTCTTCATGAATCTACTGGCAGTTTGTGATAAGTCATTATTCACATCCAGACACTGACATTGTATATTTGTAATGCATAAATAATAGATTTATCATGATCAAACATTTTTATATTTAAATATTTATACATATATTTATATACTAAACATAAATTAAGTCAATATATAATTAAATCCAAATTACACATATATATGCAGCAAATCACCATTTCTCATTCTGATAAATGAAATAATTATCATTGTGTCTTTAGAAAACACTGCTTATTGGTTAGCATAGAATAATGTTTGCATTTACTCAAAATGTCATTCATTATTCTACCTCGTGCTCACCAAGAAGCTGGACATGGTAACACAGGGCCTGTTGGAGTCCATGAGATTTAACCAAAGAGGCAGCCACCGTCTTTCCACATATTTCAGGAATGGTCAAGATTAACTGCATGGCCTCAGGGGAAGACAGGATTTGTGACCTGGTTAATCATCTACCTCACCATACACAGCTGAACTAAACTGGAGAATTCTGTCATCTGGTTGCCAGGTGCTCCACAGAAAATTGGGATGAAAACACCGGATTGGAGGCAATACTCTGGTAGTTTGGGTTTCATTATTTTACAACACTTCTCCAGAAAAGGATCAAGTATATTTGCTTTTCTGACATCCTGTTCAGAAATTTATTAAAATACAACATCTTGCACTGGATAATTGGCTTAGCGGTTAAGTCACTTGCCTACAAAGCCAAAGGACCTCGGTTCAATTCTCCAGAACCTATGTAAGCCAGAAGCACAAGGGGGCGCATGTATCTGGAGTTCGTTTGCAGTGGCTGGAGGCACTAGCGAGTCTATTCTCTCTTTCTTTCTCTCTGCTTCTTTCTCTCAAATAAATAAATAAATAAAAATAAAGCTATTTAAAAAAACAACATCTTGGGAGCTGGAGAGATGGCTGAGTGGTTAAGCTGCTTGCCTGCAAAACCTAAGGACCCAGGTTTGATTCCTTAGTATCCATGTAAGCCAGATGCACAAGGTGGCACATGTATCTGGAGTTCATTTTCAGTAAAGGCCCTGGCATTATCATTCTCTCTCTTTCTCTCTAATACCCAAATAAAAATAAAAATATTTTTAAAATATACAACATCTTGCAATTCAAGGAATTACAGTATTACATCTCTCAGAACCTTGTGACGATCAACAGGAATGATGTGATCCTAAACAACCAAGTTATAGTGATATATCTTCTGTTGGGCCGATCTTAAAGGTACCATAAGCATCAGAGGAGGGAGAAGTAACCTGCGAAGAAGTTTATGTAACTAACCATTGTATGTTTATCAGGAAACTTAGCTATGTCAGAGGTGTGTACTCTTTGGGCTGGGGACCTCGCACAGAACACGTGCACACTGATTACATGCTGGTGGGAATCACCAGTTATATTTATGCTCGGACTCTTAGCAAGATGGCTGTATCTTAACATTCCTCTATCATGACATAGGAACTTTTTACTTTTTTTTTTAATTTTTGTTTATTTTTATTCATTTGAGAGCGACAGACACAGAGAGAAAGAGACAGAGAGAAAGAGGCGGAGAGAGAGAGAATGGGTGCACCAGGGCCTCCAGCCACTGCAAACAAACTCCAGACGCATGCGCCACCTTGTGTATCTGGCTTACATGGGTACTGGGGAATCGAGTTTCAAACTGGGGTCCTTAGGCTTCACAAACAAGTGTTTAACCGCTAAGCCATTTCTCCAACATCCACTGTGAGCTTTTTGAGTGTTGAGGTTAAGACAGCAACAAGTCAAAGTCCTTAGTTGGCTAAAAGTGCGGCTGGTCTTAGAACAATGGCGATATGCCTAAGCGGTGTATAGGTTCTTTTATTAACTGCGGTTTGGCCACTCTTTGACATGAATGGCTTGCTAAGCTTGAATGCCAGTTCTGCCACTTCTCTGTAGCTTGAGACTGGACGGGTGTCTTGACCCATCTTATATCTCATTTCAAATGAGGGTCCATAGGCCGGGCATGGTGGCTTCTGCCTTTAATCCCAGCACTCGGGAGACAGAGGTAGGAGGATTGCTGTGAGTTCAAGGCCACCCTGAGACTACATAGTGGATTCCAGGTCAGCCTGAGCTAGAGTGAGCCCCTACCTCAAAAAAAAAAATGAGGGTCCGTGTTCTTTGAAGTCTTGAAGCATATAAGAAATGAGATAACATACGTGAATATACACTTGGCACTTATCAGGCCTCAGTCAGTGTTCGTTGACTCTGAGTCGGAATCTGAATGTCAAATCCTGAGACAGAGGTCCAGCAACACCAGTCCCAGGGAGTACACCTGGGAAGGCCAGAAAACGCAAGGATTGTGGGGATTCCTGTTTCCTTTGGAAATCCCAGTGAAAGGTACAAGGCCTTGATGTATCAAGTTTTGGGGAGACACAGTTTGGAAGTCAGAGAGGAACTGACTCTCCTTTCTGAGTTCCCTCCAGAGTGAATGAGGATTCTTCCCAGAGAATTCTTCCGGCTCTTCCCAATGGATCAGGCTTACAAAGGTGCTGGGGTGTTGAACCTGGGTCCTTTGGCTTTGCAGGCAAGCACCTTAACCACTAAGCCATCTCTCCAGCCCTCCCTGGGAACTTTTTTGTTTTGTTTTGTTTTGTTTTTTGTTTTTCCAAGGTAGGGTCTCACCAGCTCAGGGTCTCAAGGTGGCCTTGAACTCATGGCAATCCTTTTACCTCTGCCTCCTGAGTGCTGGGATGAAAGGCGTGCTCCACCTCGTCCGACGTTGGGCACTTTTAAATGGGCACTAGTCCCATTCACAAGGGCTCTACTCATGACTTAACCACCTTGCAAAGGCTCCACATCATAATACCACCACCTCAGAGGTTACAATTTTCAATCTATGATATCTGGAAGTGGGAAACATCCAATCCGCTGCAATGAACATGTCAAAATCCTTACCAGAAAAGTGGGCAGAATGCTGTCTATCTCCCATGGTTATCATGAAGGTTGACGCGATCAGGAGTGCTGAAGAATCTACATACAGACATTGGCCAGATCTCACTTGTCCTTCCTGTGGCCCCCTTACTGGGTGAGGTCACACTATGTGTAATGGCTCTCAAGTGATCCGTGCTCTCTCCATTTCCTAAATCTGTATGTCTTGCCTTTCTCATTGTTTTTCCCCCTCTTGAAAAATCTCATTAACGTCGGGCATGGTGGCGCACGCCTTTAATCCCAGCACTCGGGAGGCAGAGGCAGGAGGATTGCCATGAGTTCGAGGCCACCCTGAGACTACATAGTGAATTCCAGGTCAGCCTGAGCTAGAGTGAGACCCTACCTCGGAAAACCAAAAAAAAAAAAAAAAAAAATCTCATTAACAATAAATCTTCAATTGCTCCGTCTTCATGAATCCATGTCTTGAAATGTTCATTTTAGTAGAGGGAGGGGGAGCGTTCTGTAAACCCAGCAGTTGGAAGGTGGAAGCAGGAGGTCAGACACTCAAGGTCACCCTCAGTTACACAGTGGGTTCGAGGCCAGACTGAATACATGAGTCCCTAACTCAAAAATACCAACCAACTTGACAGACGGCTCAGCAGTTAAGTCACTTGCCTACAAAACCTAACAACCCTGGTTCAATCTCCTAGTGCCCATATAAGGACGGATGCACAGAGTGGCGCATGCATCTGGAGTTCGTTGGCAATGGCTGGAGGCCCTGGCACACCCGTTTTCTCTCTCTGTTTCCTTGCAAATAAATAAATAAAACTTTTTATAAAACCAAACAAACACACATCAACTTCTCAAGTCATTTCATTATCTATCCTTTTATGAGACGACACTAGCTTTGTTATGCTATTATCCCCCTTATTTCTCCTAAAATGAATGATTACTAATCCCGAGTTTTAGTACGTGTCAAGAACTCCCTATCCAGTACGCTTGGCTGCAGATGGTCCAGTTCCCATCTCCCCGCTCTTTCCTGAGTCCCTGAGGTGTCTTCTCCAAGTGACTCCATTCCCTGGTGTTCACATCCAGTCTGCGGCCTTTCTGCCCTGGCTTCCTTCAGGAGGCCTGAGCTGCTCCTCACGGCAGGATGTCTGACTGTCAGTCCCCAGTCAGCAAGGGGCGTTGCCGGGCAGAGGGTGGGCAATTAGGCAGATGTGGTACAGTGCTCGCTGTGGAAGAGACGCGCACATCCTGTTTTGGGGGAGCCTGTGAGTAAATTAAGCAGTTGTCTGTCTGCAGTCTTCTCCCCTAAGCAAGAGGAGAAGGTGCCATAAGGGACAGCTTGTGATGACAGAGTGCCTTTCTTTTTTGTTTTTTTAAATCATTAATTTGAGAGAGAGAGAGAGAGAAAATTCCAGATGCCTGCACCACCTTGTGCATCTGGCTTATGTGGGTACTGGGGAATGGAACCTGGGTCCCCAGGCTTTGCAGGCAAGCACCTTAACTGCTAAGCCCTCTCTCCAGAGCACCTTTCTGGTTGCTGCATTTCCTGTCTTGATTCTTGCCATGTCCTACTGTGCAGAGCAGGTAGAGGCGGAACAAGCCGAACACAGAGAAGCACATGAAAAAAGAGAAGGCCAGGGGGAGGTGGCAACCAGTGACCTGACAGGATTTTATATCCATTTTTATCAGCTAATCCACCCAAAGGCAGGGAAAATATCAGAATGCAAGAGCAACGAGAGCCACTGCACAAATTGAAAGAAATCCCGGAGAGAAAATAAGGCCACATTTAAAAAAATACTCTCTGCCCTTCCTTTTCAGTAGCAAACCTTCAGCACTGTTCTTCCAGCTGAGTCCCCACCCAGGACAGCGTCTGCAGTGGGTTTAGGGGCTGAGGAATTGCTTTGACAAAATTATTTTGGGGTTGGGAAGATGGCTCTGTGGATAAAGCACTTGTCACACAAGCATCAATACTAGAGGTCAGATCTCCAGAACCCACGTAGAGTCTGTTCGCTGTACGTGGGCATCTGTAATCCCAGTGTGGGGTGGAGAGAAGGGTGGCAGAGTGAGGAGAATGCCCTGGAAGCTTGCCGACCAGCTGGCCTGCTGAATGGAGCCTAGACCCAGAAGAGACTCCACCTTAAACATGGTAGAAGACAAGGAGTAACAATGGAAGCTGTCCTCTCACCTCCACACACATGCACTGCATGTGGCATGCCTGCACCCATGCTCACACACATGAACCGGGACACACACACCCAAATATATATATATTGGTTTTTCAAGGTAGGGTCTCACTCAGCTAGCTCAGGCTGACCTGGAATTCACTCTGTAGTCTCAGGGTGGCCTCGAATTCATGGTGATCCTCCTACCTCTGCCTCCCAAGTGCTGGGATTAAAGGCATGCACCACCATGCCCTGTTCCAAAAATAGTTTAATGGAAATAGCATTGTGGTATTGTGACCTGCAATCAGAAATACATACTTGGTTTTTATTATTTTTTTTTCAGGTAGGGTCTCACTCTATCCCCGCCTGACTTGGAATTCACTCTGTAGTCTTCAGGGTGGCCTCGAACTCACGGCAGTTCTCCTACCTCTGCCTCCAAGTGCAGGGATTAAAGGCTTGCACCACCATGCCCAGCCTATACTTGGTTTTTGTCTTGCTTTGTGGTGCATAGCTCTTAATGCCCTTGGAATTCTGAAATGATGCGTGTTGCTTGTACCCTAAGGAGGTGGCTGGGTGCTGGGGCTTCTGGACAGCATCTGGATGAGAGTTGGTTGCTAGGGAACTAACCCTGTGATACAAGGGCTGGTACGTCCAGCTTCTCTACTCATGACCTCTTGGAAGTGAGGGGGCTAATACTTGAGTTGATCATCTAATTGATCATGTCTACATAATGCAACCTTTATATAAAACCTGAAAGGTGAGGTTTGGGGCACTTCTGCAGAGCTGAGCATGTGGGTGTTGGAGAGGGGTGGGCTGGGAGGGGCAGGGAAGCTCGGTCCACCCACACAGGGCTTGCATATAGTTTTCACATGATTCTCTCTCTGCATCCTTTGTAGTGTTCCTTCTAGCAAGAGTTCCTCTGGGCTAAATGAGCCATCCCAAGAAATCATCAAACCCAACAGGGGTCTTGAGATCCCTACTGGACGGCCAACTGATCAGAAGCACAGTTCAAACCTGGAGCTGGCCAACTGGTATCTAGTGGGGCAGTCTTGCCAGACTGGGCCCTTAGTCTGGGGGAATCTAACTCTCGGGAAATCACTAACCCGAATTAGGAGACACCGAGATGGTTTTGTTTGACAACTCATTGGTTTTTGGGAACCGACAGTCACCTCAAACTAGTGTAAGAAGTGGTCTGTGTTGCGCTGAGAACAGAATAGGAAAGCAGTTTGTTTTTCCTATTATTCAATGACATATACAATAGAGGGCATCAATGTTAAATTGTAGCTCAGTGATATTTTTATATATTTATCTACTCATGAAATAGATGACCAAGTACAAATATAGAACCTGTCTACCATCCCAGACACAACCCTGTTGTGATTTCTGTCGCCATACGTTAGTCTATTACGAATCGTTATGCAGTCCAAGCCACACAGACATACTTTCTTGTCTGTCTGTTTTCACCCAAACATTGTGTATACAGGAGTTTTTCTTTTTCAAAATCTGTGTATCATTTTATTACAGGAGTATGTTGCATTTAAAAATAATTATACTGTTGATAACCATGGGTTATTTTCACTTATTATTATTGTTTCTTCTCTCTCTCTCTCTCCTCAGGGCTGGAGACTGGATTCAGAGCCTCAGGCACGCTAGGCACTCTGGTACTGAGAAACATCCCTTGGTCTATAAACATAATTTGTGCTGTTTTGTTTTTTTGCTTTCTATTTCTTTGAGATGAGTTCTTAGTCTGTTCCTAGATTGGCCTTGAATTCCTGGGCTCCAGCAATTCTCCTTCCTTAACCACTGAAGTCGTGGGGGACTACTACTTGGGGACTACAGGTGTGTCATTCCAGTTTTTGCTATCATTTTATATGTCCTTTGGTGGACATGTTCACTCATTTTTGGGGTATATTTCTAGGAAGAAAATGGCCAAGTCCTATAGTATAGACGTATTTAATTTTATTTTTTCTTTAAAAATTTTTTTCATTTATTTATCTATTTACTTTTTGGTTCTTCGAGGTAGGGTCTCACTCTAGCTCAAGCTGACCTGGAATTCACTATGTAGTCTCAGGGTGGCCTCGAACTCATGGTAATCCTCCTACCTCTGCTTCCCGAGTGCTGGGATTAAGGGCGTGCGCCACCACGCCTGGCTTTCTTTTATTTTTTAAGATTTATTTATTTGAGAGAGTCAGAGAGAGAGAGAGAGAGAGAGAAAGAGAAACACACAGAGACAGAATGGGCATGCTAGGGCCTCCAGCCACTGCAAAAGAACTCCAGACACATGTGCCACCTTGTGCATCTGGCTGACATGGGTCCTGGGGAATGGAACCAGGGTCCTTTGGCTTTGCAGGTAAATGCCTTAACTGCTAAGCCATCCCTCCAGCCCTGCTTTTCCCTTTTATCAGTGCTGAGGATCAAATCCAGGGCCTTGTGCAGGCTATGCAAGTGCTTCTTTTCCTGGGGAGCCACACTACAGTTCTGTGTTCACTAGACTGTAGAGTACGAGTTCATTTCTGTGGGTAGACGTAGCAGCCTCTTGTAAGCGCACCCTTCTGGAGGCATAGGGGAGGGTGTCGCTGGATAGCTACAGATGCCATTCTCAGCTCTGGGCATCCCCTCCAGCCCATTGCACCCCCTCCTCTGTCATGTTTGCAGCATGACACTCATTCCAAAGATCACTTCAGTGACCCAGTGGGTTCAGAGAGCAGGTCAGGATGCACCACAATTGCTCCAAGCAGAAGCACATCGGAGAGTCAGCTCCGGTGATAAGCACTTGGAATCTCAGATGTACTTGGAAAGTAGAAACAGGGCCTCAGATTGCTTTGAATGTGCAAGATGTTCTCAATGTGAAATTACAGGTTTAATTAGAGGATTCTTGGATAGCTTAATAGTTGAAAAATATCTGCTAGTCTAATAAAAATTGAGCAATTTTCCATGGTTATCTTAAGCAAAGTTGCATAGAACTTGTTTATCGCAGCATGCTTGTAGAGATGGCATCAAGTTCCAATCTGGTCTTGGGAGCCAGCTGCAGGTGACAGTCCCGTGTGGGTCAGGGAGGCCGTAGTGGTTTCAGGAAGGCCTTCCACCCTGGGCAGAGTCATCACCCTAGGCCACCTTGGGCCTTTGGGCTCTGGGATGATGGTGTGAATCAGAGGAAGGTTTGTTTCATGGTGTGCTGAGCCTTGCTGGAGATGCCAGACTCCACTGGGGAGGCAGCATCTTCCAGGCCAGGGGAATGATGTGAACGTCTGCCCACACAGTCAACTGTGAAGATCTGGTATAAAGATTTTGCTGTACCCACTAAAACTTCCTCTCCCTCAGAACATCAACAGCTAGACCTTTCTTTGACATAGTTCCTTCTTTTAAAAAAATTATTTATTTATTTCAGAGAGAAGTAGAGAGGAAGAGAGATAGATAGATGACAGATAGTTGGTAGATAGATGATAGGATGAATGGGCACACCAGGACCTCTAGCCACTGCAAATGAACTCTAGACTCTAGGGGGCTAGAGAGATTGCTTAGTGGTTAAGGCACTTGCCTGCGAAGCCTAAGGACCTACGTTCAGTTCCCCATCTAGGCCAGATGCACAAGATGGCACATGCATCTGAAGCTCATTTGCAGTGGCTAGAGGCCCTGGCATGCCCATTCTCTCTCTCTCTTTTTGCCTCTTTCTCTCTCAAATAAATAAAAAAAATTTTTTAAAAATTGTTTTAATATTTTATTTATTTATTTATTTGAGAGAGAGAAAGCGACAAGAGGAAGATAGAGAATAGTTTCCTTTTGGTAATGCTCGGACCTCTGTTTAAGAAATACCTATTCCCAGTTGTTCTTCAACAACAACAAAAATCTTCCAGCAGTTAAGCATTTACTGTTTATTTACTTACAATTAACAGAAACCACACATTTATCACGTACAACATGCTGTTTTGAAATATGTATCCATTGTAGAATAGACAAATAAAGCTAATTATTTTATTATGGTTTGAATATAAAAATGCCTCCTTAGCCTAATGTGTCTGGACACTTGGTGTCCCCTGTTGATGGTGCTGTTTGGGAAAAGGATGTGGAACCTTTAGGGGGTGAAACCTTGCTGGAGGGTGTGCCTTGAGGTGACGTCCTGTCTCCCCCTCTCTCTCCTTCCTCCCGGCAGATGTGATGGTTGGACACAGCTTCCCATTCTGACCTGCGATTGCCTTTCCTGCCATGATGAGACTTGTCCAAGAACGTACCTGTGACACTGTCACAAATACTTCTTTTTATTATTTTTGTTTATTTATTTAAGACAGAAAGAGGGAGAGTGAGAACAGGCATGCCAGGGCCTCAAACAAACTGCAAACAAACTCCAGACTCATGCACCAACCATGCGCATCTGGCTTACGTGGGACCTGGAGATTTGAACGGGGGTCCTTAGGCTCCACAGGCATGCACCTTAACTGCTAAGCCATCTCTCCAGCCCCATATTTCTTTTTAAAAGTGGGAACACATAATTGGCTCTTAGCATTTTTCAAGATGGGCTGGAGAGATGGCTCAGTGGCTAAGTCTCTTGCCTGCAAATCCTAATGACTCAGGTTTGAATGCCTAGTACCCATGTAAAGCCAGATGCACAAAGTGGTGCATGCATCTGGAGTTCATTTGCAGCAGCTGGATGCCTGGTGTATCCATTCTCTCTGTCTCCCTCTCTCTCTCTCTCTCTCTCTGCTTGCAAATAAATAAATATGTTTTTAAATCCTCAGACTATTAAGTCCCCTATATAAAATGACATAGATGGAGGACTGACAGTCTTCCATAGCCCTGGGCTTACCCAGAGCCTCCGATTCTTTATTAACATGGTGTTCCAAGTTCCTTGCCAGCTGAGTAATCAATAAATGAGATGAAGTCTATTGCCAGCTCTAGAATCTATCTTATGTTGGTAAGTACCCATCAATCCAGTTTGCCCGATCTAGATGCCTGAGAAATCTGTGATCTAGTCACCAGTGTAGACTGCTTTGTGAGTCCCAGCACAAGCAGAAGCAGAGGGTACAGAATTGTATTTTCTCTATCTGAATGGACTTTTATCATTCTTCCTTTCACTATGAGCATATTGGAGGGAGCAGACCTAAATTCAAATTCTGAGGTTATAAATTACTTACTGTACAACCCTGATAAATTATTTAAGGTTTCTGAGCTTCAGTTTCCATAGCTGCACAATAAAACCCATAGTAGAGGCTGGACATTTATATATATATCACATATTGCAAGTACCATCAAATAGTGGTAGTTGTATTATATTTTCCATGTCTGCACGACTAGCTATCAGTGTTAGGTTCTGTGGTGATGGTATTGAAATAAAGATGTGCTCAGTAATTGGAAACATCACCTCAGCTCTCCAGGTGGAACCCATGACAATGGTCACCATATGGACAATGAAAGCTACCTCCATTGGACTGTTTTTTTGTTTTTTATTTTTAATAACTCCGATCCAAAACACAGCTCCTTGGACAGGATCCAAAACACAGCCTTTAGGAAGCAATGCAGTGAACAGCCAGCTGTCGCCTGTATAGCTGTGGTTAATCTCTCAGTCATGGCCCTTCGGACATTCCTCTCCAGAGAAGCGGAAAGACCCCGTGAGGCGCATCACGTTCGATGACGGCACACGTCCTTCTGACCCTATGTAGAGCCTAGAGGCGGCTCACATCCCAGGCAGCCGGGCTTCCCACACAGCTGTGTCCATGTCTGTGAAATCTGATGGGAGGGTTTGCAGAATTAATACTTTCTCTACTAAGGATGGTGCAGAGAAGGGAGGAGGAAAAAGAAAATTAAAATAAAAAGTTGGGACTGGAGGGATGGCTTAGTGGTTAAGGTGTTTGCTAAAGGATCCCAGTTCAACTCTCTAGTACCCACGTAAGCCGGATGCACAAGGGGGGGGTGCATGCATCTGGAGTTTGTTTGCAGTGGCTGGAGGCCCTAGCATGCCCATCCTCTCTCTCTCTCCCTCTTTCTCTCAAATAAGTAAATAAATAAATTATATTCTTTACAAAAGTCATTATAAGCAGGAAGTGTTTGTTCAAACCTTGCCACACGACTCCAGCCACCTACCCGATGGCACCTTTGAGAATCTTTGGTAGAATTCCACTGGCAAAATTTAAAAAAAAATATTTAATTTGATTTATTTATTTGAGAGAGAGCTAGAGGAAGAATGGGAGTGCCAGGGCCTCCAGCCACTGCAAATGAACTCCAGATACATGCGCCACTTTGTGCATCTGGCTTTCTGGGGGTCCTGGAGAGTCAAACCCTGGTTCTTTGGCTTTGCAAGTAAGTGCCTTAACCACTAAGCCATCTCTCCAGCCTGCCACTGGCAATCTGGTGTTGGGCCGTGAGAAGAGACCTGTGGGTGTTACATAAGAGCCCAAATAAAAACACTCTGGTCAGAGAACTGCAGCAAGAAAGAGAAGAGAGGTTTTTCATTTAGGTCGTTCCACTTCATTGTAGGAGCCAATTGAAAAGAATAGGACAAATTAATATGATACTGGCTAGAGAAGAACACGTAATTTTCCTGGTGTCCAAAGAGAGAAATGTTATTGGATCTCATAGGGGCACGCTGGGCTGCCACAGAATCAGCATTCAGTACAAAGCCAGCCTCTGGGACTCTCTGTCCACAGACGTGCCTCGCACTGCTTCCCTGGAACAATGAGCTAGCTGCCCCAGAGCACTGACTTTGTACAAGCTCTCCTCAGTGGTCGACTCCACCCACCTCTCACCCCACACCCGTGCACCGCAGCAGAGGGCCTCCTGCTTGAGCAGTCACAGCAAGCATTAGAGGTTTGTTAAAGCCAAGATTGCTGGGTCCCAAACCCCAGCACTTTGAATCTGCACTTCTGGGCTTCAGTCTGAGAATCTGCATGTCCAGCTGGTTCTCAAGAGACGACTCTGCTCTTGGTCGTGGGCCCGGACTTGGAGAACCACTGTTTTCAGCTGGCGCACACACTGGCAGCAGCTGGTGTTACTGATCAGCGGTGGAGTGTGAGAGTGAGTGATGCAGGATGGATGGACCACAGTCCTCATTAGCTCTCTCTTTAGCATCCTAGGATTAAAGGTTTTTGTTCTAGAACCATACCCATTGCACACATGCTTCCTGTAAGAAAGGAAGATTTGGGGCTGGAGAGATGGTTTAGAAGTTAAGCGCTGGCTTGTGAAGCCTAAGGACCCCTGTTCAAGGCGCGATTCCCCAGGACCCACATATGACAGATGCACAAGGTGGCGCATGCATCTGGAGTTCCTTTGCAGTGGCTGGAGGCCCTGGTGTGCCCATTCTCCCTCTCTCCCTTCCTCTTTCTCTCTCTGTCTGTCTGTTGCTCTCAAATAAATAAATAAATAAATAAATAAATAAATAAATAATAATAATAAAGGTGGGCGTGGTGGCTCACGCCTTTAATCCCAGCACTCAGGAGGCAGAGGTAGGAGGATCGCTGTGAGTTCGAGGCCACCCTGAGACTACTTAGTAAATTCCAGGTCAGCCTGAGCTAGAGTGAGATCCTACCTCGGAAAACCAGAAAAAGAAAGAAAGAAAGCCTCATTTTTTTTTTCCATTTGTAGCCAATATTTTTCCTCCTGCTGAGCCGATTCATCTATGATAAATAGTTCAATCTCCCTCGCTGATTCCAGGGCACATGAAGTTCTCAGCTGTGAAGGTACCAGAAGTTCTCTGGATTCAAAGTGTGTCTATCCAGATGGACAGATTGGGGAGCCAGACTCTTCATTGCTTTCTCTGCTCTAAAAACCCCCAGCATTTCGTCTGAACATCAAAAGCAGGCTGGTATTAAAGATAAAATGAGCTTGACGCTATGAAAGTGGCGCCAGCTTGGACTCCGTGACACTGCAGCCTTGAGAAGGCTGGTCGGGGGCCATTGGCCAGCTGGGACTTCACCTGGAGTGCCTGCTGCTGCCATCCTGTCTTTTGGCCCTGGTGTGGGCATTTTTCACCCAAATTGGGCCACTTCTCATGCTTGATAACAGTGTAACAGCAGGTTCTGTCAACCGTGGTTGTTTCCCAGCTGTCTGCAGACATGTTTCATGGAGGCAGGTTCTTTTAGCTAATTTTGACAATTAATTATATTGTGCCATTACAATCGAACTACATATTGTTACAGAATAGATAAACAGGAGAAATTCTACATGTCATCATTGCCCTATAAGTAGCGTGGTTATGGCTGGGAGTATAGAGTTCTATGGTCGAGCACTTGCCCAGCATGTACAAACCCTGAGTCTGAGCCCCAGCAGGCAAATAATGAAACTGATAATAACCCCATTGACAGTCACATTTGTTTGTTTGTTTTTCAGCTCAGATTCTATGCTCATGATTATTTGTGTACATTATATATGTGGCAAACACATTTATGCCTTGTGCAAAACACTTCTGCAGGGAGAAGAATGGCTGTTTTTTTTTTGTTTTTTTTTTTTTTAATTGAGAGACTTTTTCATGCTGTCTGGGCAATGGACCTGCACTAAGTAGTTTAATTTCTCTGCTAATTCTGGGGGTACAGGAAGTTCTCACTTGTGAAGATGCCACAGATCTCGTTCTAGCTCCCAAAATGATTTTTTTTCCCTTTTATAAGCTGACTTTTTTTTTTTTTTTTTTTTTTTTTTTAGGTAGGGTTTCACTTCCAGCCTAGGCTGACCTGGAATTCACTATGTAGTTTCAGGCTGACCTCAAACTCACAACAATCCTCCTACCTTTACCACCTGAGTTCTGGAATTAAAGGTGTGTGTCACCACGCCTGGTTTAAATTGATTTAAAAGAGAATGCAATTACTTAGAATCGTAAGCTAATTTGGTTTTTCGAGCTAGGGCTTGCTTTAACCCAGGCTGACCTAGAATTCACTATGTAGTCTCAGGCTGGCCTTGAACTCACAGTGATCCTCCTACCTCTGTCTCCCTAGTGCTTGGCATTAAAGGCGTGCACCACCAAGCCCGGCTCGTTCTATATATTTTGGTGTGTAATGCAAACTCATTTAAGAATCATTTTTAAAACCTTTTGATTCTTTTTACTTAGATCAGTGATATCCCAGAACACAAAACTAAAACAGAAGATCAGTAGGACAAAAAATTTTGAAAGGCAGCAATGAATTTTGTGGAGGAAACAGCTCCGTGCCTATTCTAATTAGCTGTTGGAAAAAAAAAAATGAGGTGACTGAAAATCAGCCCCATCCATGGGTTACAAGCAAATGTCTGTGAGATAACTCAGTCTAAAATAAAACCCATCTGAGGCCCGAGTTTGGTGAGCCTTCGTTATGCCATGACCAAATCATGCCTAGATGCCTACTTCTCTTAGAATAGCACACACTAAGAGGGGGTGTTCTCGAGGTCTGCTGAAGATGTCCAGGGGATCTGGACGTGTCTGTTCCTGGTCATGTCCACACAGACAATGCCTCTTCCTCGATTGCTTTTACACACAGTGGTGCTTCCTCGGCCTCACCAGAGGGTAATTTACTTTCCCATGGGCAGCAGCATTTTCTGACCCCCACAGGGCACTGGCTGGGAGTGATTACCATTGTGCCGTGTACAGGAGCCCTGCACTCCTGCTATTAAACAGGGTGCTAAAAACTGCAAACATGGGTCAACGCGTTGTGGACAAGGTAAGAAAAACCCAATTTGTTTCTTAATACTAAAACATCATAGGTGTTTATTTATTTATTTAAGAGCTACAAAGAGTGGGTGCACCAGGGCCTCCAGCCACTGCAAACGAACTCCAGACACATGTGCCACCTTGTGCATCTGGCTTACATGGGTACTGGGGAATCCAACCTGGGTCTTTAGGCTTTGTAGGCAAGTGCCTTAACCAGTAAACAATCTCTCTTGCCTGATATATATTTTAAAATATAGCTTAGTGGAGGAATAGGTATGTGTGAATGTTTAATCATTCTAAGAGCCTGAAATAAAGATGCATCCCACAAACTCCAAGGAAAAAGAGCTGCAGGGACAATAATCCTATCAAAATAAGCTTGACATGACTGAGACTAAAGAGGGGTTCTCCTGACAAAGAAGGGTCTAATGAAAAGCAGGGCGCAGTGGCGCATGCCTTTAATCCCAGCACTCGGGAGACAGAGGTAGGAGGATCACAGTGAGTTCAAGGCCACCCTGAGACTACATAGTGCATTCCAGGTCAGCCTGGGCTAGAGTGAGACCCTACCTCGGAAAACAAAACAAAAAGAAAAAGAAAAAAAGAAAAGAAAAAAAGAGAAGGGTCATGGGGCATGTTGGCAGTGTGTGAGATGACTGCTGGGTGAGTTTGCTGGGGCTACTCTAACACAGCATTGCAAACTACGAAAATGGATCCCTTCACAGTTCTGGAGTCTAGAGGTCCAAGAACCAAGTGTGGCGCCTCCAGGACAGGAACTGTCTTGGCCAGCAATGGTGGGGTCGTTTTCTTCCAGAGGCTCTGAATCCCTCCCATGCTTCTCTCAACAAAAACACAGTGATGCTTGGCTTGCTCATTTTGCTCTTTCTTCTTTCTTCGCACGTGTCAGTTTGCCTGAGAAAGCAACGTCAGTCTCTGAATTAGGGTCCAACAAAAACCAGTGTATTATTTTTGTTTCTTTCATGGACAATATTTGAGAAAAGCAACTTAAAAGGGCCATTATTTATTTTTATTTTTTTATTTGAGAGAGAGAGAGGCAGATAGAGAGAGAGAGGATGGGTGCACTAGGGCCTCCAGCCACTGCAAATGAACTCTAGGCACATGCACCACCTTGTGCATCTGGCTTTACATGGGTTCTGGGTTCTTTGGCTTTGCAGGCAAGTGCCTTAACTGCTAAGCCCAGGGCCACTATTTATTTTAGCTCACTCTTTTAAAGATTTCAGTTCATCGTTCTTGGCTCTATTAACTCTGGGCCTTTGCTGAGGCCAGAGCTGTTCATGTCACTGTGGACAGAAAGTAGTGAGGGACAGAGAGAGGGAGTGAGACAGAGAGAGAGAGAGAGAGAGAGAGAGAGAGAGAGAGAGAATGACTGCACTGATAGACTTGGGGCTTTCCTCCCTTTTATTCCATACAGGACCCCAGCCTATTGAGGGTGCTGCCCACCCACATTCAGGGCAGATCTTTCCTCGTTAGTTAGTTCCCTCCAGAAATACCCTCACAGACACACCCAGACGTGTGCTTTGGGGGTCTTCCAGAAGCATCTCAATCCAACCAACTTGACGATCGGATGGACCCTCACCCTTGGCAAGCCTCATCTTGGTAACACCTGCAAGGTTCCTATTTCCATGTAAGGACACTGTACTGGTAGAACCTATAGAATGAATTGCATTAAAAGAGCATTTATTGGATTAATTTACGGCAGTCCAGTAATAGCAGCTTGCAGGCCAGAGAGTCAGGGAACCTGGTAGCTGCTCAGTCCAAGAGTCTGGATGCCTCAGCAGTCCCAATCCTGCACTGAAGGCCTGGAGGCGTCCTAGAAAGACGCTGCTCTTCAGTCCACCTGGAAAGCAGCACCGGCAGCTTGGGGAGGAGAGCATTCTTGCCTTCCTGGAGCTTCCTTAGATAAAGCCCCTCTCTGAGAGAGGTCGCTCACTCTGGGGGAAGGACGTCTTCCTTCAGTTAACCCTTCCTGGAAGCAACCTCAGAGACCCACTCAAGAGGAATGTCCGTGGATTTTTAAACAGATCAAGTTAACAACAGGACTTCACCAGCCCAGACACATTTGGAGGTATCCAGGGTCAGTACATGAGCACATCTTTCTGGAGGATACAATTGCAACCCACAGCACCACCCAAAACCTGCCACTAAGCACTTGGAGACAGTTTATCTGCAAAGCTAATGGTTAAACACGTGATCACTTAGAATCATAAACCGCAGACCCTCGTAGAGGGGCCAAGACATCACAGACCCTGAGGCCAACCAGCCTGCAGGGGGGTCGCTTTAGCCAGAGCTTTCCCTATGGCTGTCTGTTGCTTTTCCAGGTCTTTATATATATATAATTTACTTTAAAGAAAGAGGCAGATAAAGAGAGAGAGAGAATAGGCACATCAGGGCCTCCAGCCACAGCAAATGACCTCCAGATGCATGCGCCACCCCATGCATCTGGCTTTACGTGGGTCCTGGAGAATCAAACCTGGTCCCTTGGCTTTGCAGGCAAGTGCCTTAAAAGCTAAGCCATCTCTCCAGCCCTCTCTGGGTCTTTAAACCAACCGTGAAGCAAAGTTGTCACACCGTGAGAAGGAAGAGAACCGAAAGATGCCTGTTGAAAACAAAATGCATGTAAACCACATGTTACCAGATTCTCTCATCTATTCTCCTCTGGATCACTCTTGAACTTAAACTGGCTGCCCTACAAACCTAGTCTTTAATCCCCCACTGGACTGGTTTCTGCTCAAAACGAAGTTCACATATATTCCAGCTTCCCTGGACAGTGGCACAATCCAAATCAAATCATGTCACAAACGCAAGGTGAATTCCCGTGACAGTGTAAGTGAAACAGATTGACATCTATCCTCTGTTTTGACCTTGTGCTAGACTTGGCATCTGAAGGACTCCCAAGGCGCTTGCTGACCTAGCCTACTTTTACATCTGGAGTTTTTCACTTCTTTGAATATTTAAAGATGCTTCACTGGCTTGTATGGCACAATACAGGCCTGGTCCTAGCCAGACCGCATGGCAAAAGACAATAGGAAGTGGCTTCTGTAAAAGTGGCGTTTTGCGCAGGCTTGATGTGACAACAGTTACAGCCCCATGCTCGCGAGAAGCCTACTACGAGATGTCCTGTCCAGAGACAAGCTGTCATTGGTCACCAAAAAGGGGACCGCCCCATACAAAGATTAACAGCCCCTTAAAACCCATGTACACTTCCTGAATAAACGATCTGTCCCACTTTCACCCAACTCCCGGAGTCTGTGTCGTGACTCACCCCAATTCTGCCCTCCTGAGCTGGCCTTGGGGGGGACCCCAACACTGGCTCACGCTTGATCGGTAACATGAAGACGAGGTCTCCGTCTGCCTTCCTTCTTTAGCCGGCTGCACTCTATCTGTCTACCACCCCTGCCTTGCGGGTGGTGGTGGGTGCGTAGCTCTGACTGTCATTTATCCCTGAGTAACAGCTGTCTTTCTCTGTGGATGTCCTGAAAAGAAAACTCTTTGTGGGACTGGGGAGATAGCTCAGTGGTTAAAGGTTCTTGCTTGCAAAGTCTGATGGCCTGAGTTCAATTCCCCAGTACCCACAAAAAGCCATACATACAAAATGGCACCATGCATCTGGAGTTCGTCTGCTGAAGCAAGAGGCCCTGGTGCACCCATTCTCATCCTCTATGTCTCTCTCTCTCTCTCTCTCGATGCTCACATATCAATAGAAGTATTTTTCAAAGAGAAAACCCTACTCAGCACTAAATCACACTGCCAACAGGCCTGCCATGACTCAGGGAACATTGCAGAAGAAGCGGTAGAAAGATTATAAGAGTCACAGAGTGGGGAGGAATACCCTGAAGCTAAGTCCTTCACCCCCTACCCCACAGGGACTGACTGAGGCCTTCATGACTCTACACGGAATCCCATAACCCCTCTGAGGAGGGCCTCCAGGGTAATAGGAGCCGGGGAGAGGAGACAAGACTATAAACTGTTATATCTAAAATAAAAATAAAACTTGGGAGGCAGAAGTAGGAGGATCACACCCACCCTGAGACTCCCAGGACAGCCTGGACCAGGCAGACCCTAGGAGGATCAGCATGAGTTCAATCCCAGCACCCGGGAGGCAGAGGTAGGAGGATCAGCGTGAGTTCAAGGCCAACTTGAGACTACGTAGTGAATTGCAGGTCAGCCTGGGCTAGAGTAAGACCCTGCCTCAAAAAACCAAAATAAAAATATAAATAAAAAAATAGAAATCAATAACTAAAAAGAAAACCCTTTGTGTAAGGAGTAGAAGGTGAGATGAAATCACCAAATTCCCAAGTACCCCATGAAGGCAGCTTCTTGCTTCCAGAGGTACAGCAGAGACAGCTGGAACATCTTCTGCAAAAATGTCTGAAGGCTGGGAGTGTAGAAAGTGGAGGGCAATTTCCTCGAGCTAATACCATAAACACCATGAACTGTCAGAGTAACCCCCCAAAAAAAAAAAAAAAAAAAAAAATGGCTCCAGGAGAAAAGCATGAATTCTCAGAATCTGCATTTGCCTTAAGGCTCCAAGCTTCGTATGCATGATCAAAAGAAAATTTCCCCTGGGAAATGAATATCTTATTGGTGCTACCTCTGAGCCAGTCAGAATTATTAAATGAGAAAAGACTGGAAACGTGCTCCAAAGGCTTTCCTGCAGCCACACGTATGTGATTGAATTAAGACGAGAGACAATCAATCATGTATTTATTTGGCTTAGCATGATTTTTTTTCAGGCTTAACATGCTTTCTGCATTTAAAATAATTTTATTTATTTATTGGAGAGAGAGAGAGAGGCAGAAAGATAGAGGGAATGGGTGCACTAGGACCTCCAGCCACTGCAAACAAACTCCAGATGTATGTGCTACCTTGTGCACCTGGCTTATGTGGATACTGAAGAATCAAACATAGGTCCTTAGGCTTTGCAGCAAGCACCTTAATCTCTAAGCCATCTCTGGGTTACGTGGGTTCTGGAGAGTGGAACGTGGGTCCTCGGACTTTGCAGGCAAGTGCTTTAACTGCTACGCCCTCCCTCCAGCCCCTCTTTATGCATTTTTTAACTCACAGAAATGTACTCTGTATTTGTTGATTGAGTCCTGCGTTTAGGGTTAAGTGGCGTCATGCTTTCTAGGGTTCTGCGACTGAGGGGACACCCATCCTCGAGGGTTTTCAGAGCCCACCCGGTGCAACAAAAAGTAGACCTTTGAACGGCTGGCCTGGCAACGAGCACTGAAGCAGGCACCAGAAGCACCAAGCAGAGGCTGAGCAGGGCCAGAGTCACAAAGCTCATTTGTCCAGCCCTGAGCAGGGAGGCCCCATGAGCAGGGCAGAGTGGGAGCCGTTGTGACGAGGAACTCAAAGTCTTTCCCCTCCCCACGGCGCCTCTCACAGTGCCTCCCTCCTGCTTTGTCACCAGATGGCCAGCTCCTCCCACCCAGTGTGGAAGCCATCCATCCCCCATGCACTACAGATCCCTGAAGGCAGCTGGATGCGCATGGCATTCCAATTCAAAGCCTAGGAATGGCCACCCCTCACGGGTCTCTACTTTTTATGCTCATGGGGAACCCCAGGATGTCTGGGCAGGAGCATTTTGGGGAGGTCTCAAAGAGGAGCGGGGGTGGGGAGGGGGGGCGGGGGCGAGCCCTGTGTCTGGCTGCTGTAGGACTAAGGAGGCCTGCTTCAGGGCCAACGGATTATACTTGCCCCCCTCCTTTTTTAATTTTTGCTTTTACTCTTATTTATTTACTTGAGAGAGATAGAGAAAGAAAGAGGCAGAGAGAATGAGTGCATCAGGGCCTCCAGCCACTGCAAATGAACTCCAGATGCATCCTCCACCTTGTGCATCTGGCTTACATGGGTACTGGGGAATCGAGCTTTAAACCAGGGTCCTTAGGCTTCACAGGCAAGCGCTTAACCGCTAAGCCATCTCTCCAACCTCCAATGGATAATATATACATGAAAGGCTAGCTGCAGACTAAGGATGCTGGGAGACCAGGTCTATGTTGAAGGCCCCTCTTTTCTTTCACATCCCTTCTTCTGACTTAGTGAGCTCCACAGATATTTCCATCAGCATGAATCCTTGTAGCAGTCTACATTCCAGCATTTTCCTGGCCTTCCTGCCTAAGTGAGATGTGTGACAGAGGTATCCTGTGTCACGTTCTCCGCCCCCACCCCCACTCTGGCTAGTCTGTTCATTCTTTGCAGAGGGAAAGGAATTACGATCTCTGAGAGTTCTTGAGGTATGATATTTCATTTACTAATTCCACCAGGCATGGGGGACATGCCTTTAATCCCAGCAGTCGGGAGGCTGATGTAGGAGGATCACAGTGAGTTTGAGGTCACCCTGAGACTACATAGTGAATTCCAGGTCAGCCTTAGCTACCTCAAAACAAACAAACAAACAAACAAACAAACAAACCACCACCAACAACAAAAGAATCATTTAATGATTTCATATATGCCCCAATATTCCAGACAAGAAAAACTCCAAGGTCAAGGAATGTATTGAAAATCTCACACACCATCTTGACCTGACAGTAGATTTGAGCTCCTGTTGCTTGGATACGTGAGTGCTTTCTCTGGCTTCCTAGGTACTGCTGGTGGGTGCCTGAGGCAGGAGGGTTACACCGCAGGGTGCTTACTGCATGATAGGATGGTTCCTAGCCTCTGAAGGTGCCCAAAAGCCCCAGTCCCTGTATGTGGGAGCCTCTGGTGGCACCTTGTTCGGTTTCCTTCAGCTCAGGTTTCTGTCATAGACATCTTTCTCCCTCCGTGAAACTTCAGCGTTGTGCCTAAGGGATTTATGCTCCTGGTGCTCGGCGTATGTGTGGAGTCAATACATTCAATCCGAGGGATATAGCACATCACTATGAAATGCGCCTACAAGTGGTTTGGTTCAGGGAAGGGAACAAGAGTCAGTGGCTTGTCACCAGGAAAGGACTGCTTTCCAGCAGCATAGCCAGAGCAGAGCCTCTGTAAATAGCAGAGCTGGCACACTCATTCACAAGTCTTCAGGCTGTTCACCCCCTTCTATTTCTGTGCAATAAACAGTGCTGAGAGTCCGAAGAGAAAAATCAAGGCTTACCTTGTTGGCATGATAACAGAGGGGATAAGATTTTTTTTAATGCCACTTCAAATGTGAGGAGCCTGAAATATAATCTTGATCTTATGATCTGTAATAGGAATTATTGTGTTTTTAATTTTCACTTCTACAGAAAAAAAAATAAGCTAATGCAGTTTTTTTAAGCCAAATTCTCAATTGTCACAATAATAAAAAATGGGTTGGCATCCACACTTCACTCTGTCAATGTTATTCTGAACATTGTTTTGACCACTGATTGCTCAACCAAAGAGACCAATAACATTCAGAAGGATGGTGTGGTGGTTTGAATGGATGGCCCCCCAGTATATTCAGTATTTTATTAAAGTTGGTAACTTAGATCTGCAGCCACCTGGCTGGAGGAGGTGTCACTGTAGGGGCCAGCCATAAGGTGTGGGGGTGGATCTGGAATTCCAGACTAAAGATATGCAAAGTGCTGGAGCTCTGCCTGGGGTTCCTCAGTGTGCTGGCTTTTTGGTGGTTGCTTCTCTCTCTCTCTCTCTCTCTGCTTGGATCTGTGAAAACGGGCCAGCTTCTTCTGCCACTTTGGAACTTCCCCTGGATCTATAAGCTTCAGTAAATTCCGTTTCTCCCCTAACTGCGCCTGGTGGGAAGTTCATCCCAGCAGTGTGAGGCTGTCTACCACAGGTGTCTGCTACTCGTCTCTGGCCCCAGACACGAAAGAGAAGCAGTGATCCTTCTAAGGCAAGGGGCAAGAAAGAATCAGGCAGCTTCCATGCAGATCATGAATTACTGAATCTGTTTATCTAAGAGATATTTATGTAGCGGTTACCACGTACCCCTTACTCTTACTAATCCATGATGCCACCCAAGGGCCTGGTTATGCCCCTGGCCTTCAAGAAGCTCCCATTGAGGGGGGTATGCAAAAGTTTAATAAAGCACAAAAGGAAGAGAAGTAATAAGCATGGGAAACTTTTGCTATTATTATGACCATACTATAGGATTGGAAGATGAAGGTGAGCATGTCCCTAGGGTATGCTTTGGGAAGGCTAAATCAGAAAACCACAGCAGAAAATAATAACTCAACTGGCCACATGGTGTGTCTTACTTGAGTTCAGGTTGGTATTAGAGCAAGAGAGGTTTTCTCTAAATGTGTGTGACTGTATATGTGGGGCACGAGCAGGGAGAGATGAGGACAGGAAAGGGTGTGGGAGGAGCAGAGATGAGCTTGTTCCCGGACTTCACTCATTCCAACACCTGCTTTTCTGTCCCCGCCTCCCTCCCGCACCACCTGTGGACATGGTAAGTGGAGTCTGGCTGTCTGACTTGGATGCTCAGCAACAGGAAGTGCTCAGGGTTGGAACCAGCCTGGCCAGTATGGAAGTACTGCCATGGGTGGTGTCTCCTGAGGCTGACCCAGGGGTGATCATTGAAGACAGGAGGGAGGGTTTGCGCTCCAGGCAGTCATGTGCCAATTGGCTCACTGCATTCTGTTCACAGGCAGTCACTCGACCGGAAGACAGCAGGAGCTATGTTACCTCTCTGGCGTGTCTGGTCACAGTTGAGTTGCTACAAGCTTCTCTGGACTTCATGTTTTTGGCCCTGCGTAAGGTGGACAAGGTAAGGTCTTTATGCTTGGAGCTCAAGTTCAGAACAGAAGATACCCAATCACAATTTACTGTGGTATATACTATATCATTTTATTCATAGGGTTTTCTGGAAAGGAACTAAAGATCCCCCCCGCCCCAACACACACACAAAGTCAGGGGATGGGGGAAGGGAATGACTTCACAGAGGCCTGAAAGATTTAGGAGGGCAACAAAAAAAAAAAAAAAAATGGGTGGATGGTGTTCACTGTCCCACCAGTGAACTCAAATTCATACAAAGATAGCCTTAGAAAATGGATTTTAGGGTTGGAGAGATGGCTTAGCAGTTAAGGTGCTTGCCTGTGAAGCCTGATGACCAAGGCTTAATTCCCCCAGTACCCAGGTAATGCCAGATGCACATAGTGGTGCATGCATGTAGAGTTTGTTTGCAATGGCTGCAGGCCCCAGCACTCCCATCCTCTCTCTCTCTCTCTCTCTCTCTCTCTCTGCTTGCCAATAAATACATAAAAATATTTTAAAACATTTAATATATTTTAAAAGAGTAAATTTCACTGTATGTATTGTTAAGTCAGCATTTCTAAAGGGAAACTGATCACTGCAGAAGTCAGTAAGTGTTGTCATGGTGGGATGTACGAGGGGACACAGGAGGCAGAAAGCAGATCTGCCAGAAAGGGTAGGAGAAATAGCTTGAAAAGTTCAGTGAGATTCTACAGATGACAGACATGTGACAGGTGGGACCAGCATATTATGCAAAGATTCTGAGTTTAGGCAGCCGCACTGTGTGTTCTGTAAGCTACTTGTCCCAGGGCACAACTGAAGGATCTGTAGGCATCCTAGCGTGGGCAGGCTCCTATGTGATGCTCAGGAGGCTGGAGGGTGATCTTTGTTTTCTCTTTGTGTTGTAGTTGGCCTGTGCTGATGTAATGGACCAGTACCACACTAGTTTAGCTATAAAGAGCAGACAGGGCTGGAGAGATGGCTCAACAGTGTGGGCGCTTTTGCCTGCAAAGCCCAACAACCCTGGTTCGATTCCCACTACCCACGTAAAGCCAGATTCACAAATTGGTGCAGGAACATGGAGTTTGTTTGCAGGGGCCAGAGGCCCTGGTGTGCTCATTCTCTGTGCCTGTCTCTCTTCTCTCTCTACCTCTCTCTCTCTCTGCTTGCAAATAAATAAAAAATAAATTAAAAAGAGCAGACAGTTATTTCTCATAGTTTTGGAGGCTGGGAATTCAAGATCAAGGTGCTAGATGTGGTGTGTGTATGTGGGGGGGGGGGACTGCTCTCCACTTCCAAGATTTGCAGTGTGAAGCCATCTTTGTCCTCCAGAGTGGATGATGCAGAGACCTGAGGGCAAATCTGCTGACATCTGGGTGAAGCCTCTTTTACTAGAGACCTTGTCCCATTCATGAGCCCTTGTGGCTAGTCCCTTCCTTCTTAAAGGCTCCACCTCTTAATACTATCCTATGGGCAAAAATCTGAATTTTAAGCCTGGCGTGGTGGCGCATGCCTTTAATCCCAGCACTCAGGAGGCAGAGGTAGGAGGATCGCTGTGAGTTTGAGGCCACCCTGAGAATACAAAGTGAATTCCAGGTCAGCCTGGGCTACAGAGAGACCCTACCTCGAAAAACAAAAACAAACAAAAAAAATCTGAATTTTGTAAGGACACAGTGAAACTACAACATTTAAAATATAGATAATCCAAAAAGTGGCACTTTAGCTCAGTTAAATGTACAGTTCCACAGGGTTTGGTGGTATAGGCCAGTAATTCCAGCTATTCAGGAGACTGAGACAGGAGGATCATAGTTTAAGGCCTGCCTGGTCTACACAGCGAGTTTAGGGACAGTCTGGGCAACATAGCGAGGCCTTGTCTCAAAATAAGGACATAAGTAAACGAGGGCTGAGGAATACAGCTCAGTGACAGAGTACTCGCCTCACATGTATGATGCTTTGGGTCCTATCCTCATTACCACAAAAAAGCCCATAAATTCAGTGATATTAGTTGCACTCACAATGCTAAGCTCCCGGCATTATCTCTAAAACCTTCCGTGACCTCACTCCAAACAGAAGTCCCGCACTGACTAAAGAATGCTGCCCCTTTCCCTTCGCCCCACTGCTCCTGGTAACCTCGCTGTCTAAGATTTGCCTATTCTAAACATTTTTTAATATTTTATTTATTTATTTGAGATAGAGAGAGAGAATGGGTGCTCCGGGACCTCCAGCCACTGCAAACAAACTCCAGATGCATGCGCCCCCTGGCTTATGTAGGTCTTGGAGAGTCGAACCGTGATCCTTTGGCTTTGCAGGCAAATTCCTTAACGGCTAAGCCATCTCTCCAGCCCCAGATTTGCCTATTTTAGACATTTCACGTAAATGGAATCAATCTCTCCATGTACTGTGTCTGGTTTCTTTCACTTAACATATTTGTGTTTTGTATTTAATGAGGTTAGTGAGCCCAGAGATAATTCCCTCACTGGAGACAACAGGGGAAAGGAAGGGAAAGGCAGTCTTGTGAAGTGAGGCATCAAGACTCATTATGGGCTGGCGTGACTGTCTCCAGGCAGCCTGCACAGACTGCAGCTGTTCCTTTGCGTCTCAGGACTAGGCTTTGGGCAGAGACAGTTGGAGCGCCCGATGCCTCAACTGTACCCCCATTGCACCCCGAGGGCCCTTTGCCCCTCTCCTCACGGGTCTGTTGCCCACGGCATCTCATCTCCTACAGAACTGGACAAGGAATTTTTTTTAAAAGACACAAAAAATAAGTGACCAAAAATTGCAAATGAGGCGACCCAAGAAACAAGGTTTCGAGTTAATTAGCCCTTGAACTGTCAGGCCTAATTGCATCAGTGAGTTCCGACATTTCTAAGAATAATTAGGGACCGGGCTGTCACATTTCACAAAGACCCAGTCCTACATGCACGAGTTTTACTTGCTTTCCCCCAATCCCCACTGTCCAGAAACACCCAAAGGAGAATTGTCCCCCGTGCTAATTGCAGATGCTTGGGTGGAAGTGTCATGTTTTGGAAGAACTTCTCGTATTTCTTTGGCAGTGAAATAGAACAACGCTGTTTAAGGCAGAGAAGTGAGTGGCAGGAGGGCCGGCACATTAAAAACCACCCAAAATGGCTTGTTATAATAATAGTTCACATTCACGTGGAGCTTCCTGCTACCAACCCTAGTCCAAGGGCCACAAGGACCAATAGGGACAATCTATTTCCTATCCTCAATTCATAGAGGAGGAAACTGAGGCACAGGTGATTGCATAAACTATTCAGGGTTGCACAGGCATCTGGCTGCACACCGGCACACTGTGGGGTGGTGGCTGCCACTCACCTCTCAGCCACATCACGGCGTTATGCTGCTATGTGCCAGCTTTCCTCATATGCATTGACAGTCTTGTCAGAAAGCATTTAGTCAGCACACACCTGCACCCGACTTTAGTTCCTTGTCCTCTAAGAACTGTTGTTGTTGTTGTTTTATTTTTATTTATTTATTTGAGAGTACCAGAGAGAAAGAGGCAGAGAGAGAAAGAGAGAGAGAATGGGAGCACCAGGGCCTCTAGCCACTGCAAATGAACTCCAGATGCATGCGCCACCTTGTGCATCTGGCTTACCTGGGTCCTGGGGAACTGAGATAAGCACTTAACCACTAAGCCATCTCTCCAACCTTTTTTTTTTTTTTTTCCGAGGCAAGCCCAACTGACAGCCCCCCCCCTTTTTTAGTGGGAGAGTGAGAGAGAGAATTGGGCACCAGAGCCTTCAGCCACTGCAATCAAACTCCAGTCACGTGCGGCCCCTTGTGCACTTGTGTCACTGTGCATCTGGCTAATGTGGGACCTGGAGAGTTGAACATGAGTCCTTAGGCTTCTCACACAAGTTCCTTCACTGCTAAGCCATCTGTCCAGCCTTAAGAACTGTTTTTAAGCAATAAATAAATGTATCTATAATGTATTTGACTCATCTCATACTCAGGGGATAATTACATCATAATTATATCCCACCATCTTCATTCACTCAGATCTTTAGGGAGCATCTGTAGAAAGCTGTGAATGAGAAACAGGTTCGTTAGAGGAGGAATCTCTTCAGAAGGCATTTATATTTTAGCTGATGATATAACACAAATATTAATACAGTAAGATTACATTCGGCAAGATGATAGAGGTTTAATATCTCTTATCCAATATGCATGGGATTGGACATAGTCCACATTTTGGAGTTTTTCAGATTCTTGAAATAATTATATAGACTTTAATAGTTGAACAGCCCTAACCAAAAGTTCTGAAATCTGTGGCACAGGGAACAGTCATGTGCAAGCACCTGGTGTGGGGGTGGGGGAAAGCGAGTCTCAAAAGACACCTTCCACCACCACCTAGATTTCCAACCTCTGGTCTCCAAAAAACAAAGCATCTGTTCTCTAAGTCATCTCGCCTGTGGAACTTTGGGATGACAGCTCTTTGAACAAGAAAAGATTCGGAAAGCTGGGCGTGGTGGTGCACGCCTTTAATCCCAGCACTCGGGAGGCAGAGGTAGGAGGATTGCTGAGAGTTTGAGGCCACCCTGAGACTACATAGTGAATTCCAGGTCAGCCTGGGCTAGAGTGAGACCCTACCTTGAAAACAAAACAAAACAAAACAAAAAGAAAAAAAGGAAGGAAGGAAGGGAGGGAGGGAGGGAAAAAGGAAAGAAGAAAGGAAGGAAAGAAGGAGGGAAAGAAGGAAGGAAGATAGAAAAGAAGGACCTGGGCATAGGAGATATGGGTTGAAGGAAGGAAGCAGGGCACATTTAGAAGAGCTGCATTTTCTTCAGGGGCACTCATGACAGGTTCATAAGCAGGAGCAGCAGCCATTCATTCTGCAAGCTTTTCCTAAGGATCTGGCCCAGGGCAGGACAGGTTTTATCTGTCTGCTTTGCTTTGTAGCTACTCATGGGACACTGTAGCATAGGTGTATATACCAAGGGACCCTTCACAGAAACACAGGAACCAAGTTAGACTAGGTGAGGGGCTGGAGACCAGCAAGAAGCCCTTCACACCTGACTCCCTGCTTTTCAATCTGCCTGTGAAAGAGTCCAAATAGCCCAGCCCATGGTCCTCTTTACTCCACCCCTCCCCAGCCCAGAGCCCAGTCACAGACCACATGGGTCCCACATGCCCCCTGCTTAGCAATGCTAACCAGGGACATCTGGTAGAACTTTACTTTCTGATCTGGTATTAGATGGAACATGCTTTTGTTTGTTTGTTTTGACTTCTTTGAAATGTGCGTATAAATTGATCTTCCAAACTCCACAGTCTACTAAGATATTTGGAAAAACCCTTCCCCTAGGCTTTTCCCAGTGTATGCCTGTACCCACTACCACAGAAAATAGCTTTGATCAAATGCTATCTCCAAGGGATAATGATTGGAAAATCAAATTTTAAAAAAGCAACCTGTTGGGGCTCAGTGGTTAAGGCACTTGCCTGCAAAATCTAATGATCCAAGTTTGATTTCCCTAATACCCATGTAAATCCAAATGGACAAAAGAGATGCATGCATCTGGAGTTCCTTTGCAGTGGCTAGAGGCCCTGGTGCACCCATTTTCTTTCTCTCTCTCTGTCTTTCTGCTTGTAAATATATATTGGATTTTCAAAGTAGGGTCTCACTCTAGCCCAGGCTGACCTGGATGTAGTCTCAGGGTGGGCTTGAACTCACAGCGATTCTCCTACCTCAGCCTCCCAAGTGCTGGGATTAAAGGCATGCACCACCAAGCCCGGCTCAATAAAAGTATTTTTAAAAAGTAACTGGTGGGCTGGAGAGATGGCTTAGCAGTTAAGGCGCCTGCCTGCTAAGCCTAAGAACCCGGTTCCAATCTCCAGGTCCCACGTTTAGCCAGATGCAAAGTGACACAAGGGCGCAATGCCGCACTTGCCCACAAGGGGGCAGACGCATCTGGATTTCGTTCACAGCAGCTGAGAGACTGCTGGCGCGCCCATCTCTATCTGTCTTCCTCTCCCTCTCTCTCTCTCCAAAAATAAAAAAAATAAAAAATAAATAAATAAAAGGAAATGTATTCCTTATTTAAAAAAAAAAAGTAACTGGTGAAAAAGAAAATAGCCAGGCATGTGGCACAGGCTTTTAATCCCAGCACCTGTGAGGCAGAGGTAGGAGGGTCCCCATGAGTTCCACCCTGAGACTATATAGTGAATTCCAGGTTAGCTTGGGCTAGAGCGAGATCCTACCTCAAAAAACCAAAAGAAA
Organism: Orientallactaga sibirica; assembly: GCA_036365145.1. NCBI lineage: Eukaryota > Metazoa > Chordata > Mammalia > Rodentia > Dipodidae > Orientallactaga > Orientallactaga sibirica. The sequence continues at coordinate 13,302,907 of JAEOAD010000048.1, read as the reverse complement.
GAAATAAGAAAATAAAAGCAAGAAAAAAAATAATAATAAAAGCAAATAAAACAAGAATCCATGTTGACAAGTCTTTCCTTAGTGGGGCAGGCAGAATAATGGTGCTCGATCATGCCCACATCCTAATTTCTAGAACCTATGAGAATATTACCCTGCAGATGTAACAAGGTTCATGGTTCATAGTTCATGGTCATAAGATGAACCTGGTTTATGTGGGTGGCGCCATCTAATCATAAAGGTTCTTTCAAAAAGCAACCCCTATGTAAGTCACAGTTAGCATGAAATGTGACCATGGAGGCTGGTCCGAGAAATACAGCATTGCTGCCTAAAATGGAGGAAGGGGCTATCAGCCAAAGAATGTGGGTGCTCTCGAGAATCTGAGAAGGGCAAGGAAAGGTGTGGATTTTTTTCCCTGGACCCTTCAAAGAGGAACACAGGCCTGCCCATGTTGTTTTAGCCCATGTCAGAATTTTAACCTGCAACTCCACTTTTGTTTTTGTTGTTGTTGTTGTTTTGAGGTAGGGTCTCACTCTAGCCTAGGCTGACCTGAACTTCACTCGGTAGTCTCAGGGTGGCCTTGTACTCAGATCCTCCTACCTCTGCCTCCCAAGTGCTGGTATTAAAGATGTGCACCACCATGCCTGGGCTCCCAATTCCACTTTTTGACGTTTATTTCCATGCCATTAAGAAGGGAAGGCATTCCATTTTCTCTCAAACAAGCCCGACCTGCCCAACAGCAGTGTGTGCTGCTGGAGTTGGCTTCAAAGGGTGTCATTGACAGTTCGGTGATGCTTGGATGACCATCCAGTGCAACATAGCTTAGAGGAGGAAGGGATTTATTTCACCTTACAGATGCAGGGGAAGTTCCATCAATGGCAGAAGAAGCTGCTCACTTCCATACCTCCAAGCAGAGTGAGAAAAACAAACAGCCAGCAAACACCAAAAACAGCAGCACAAACCTGTAGCAAGCAGGACTCCTCAGTGCTTAAACCTCTCTGCATTCCTTTGAGCTGGAATTAAGATCCACCCCCCAAACACATCTGTGGGCTGGATGCCAGGATCCACCTCCCAGTGACACCTCCTCCAGTCAGGTAGCTGGAGATCCAAGGTACAAGATTGAATAAAACACCTGAGTCTATGGGGGACATGCATTCAAACCACCTCACAGGCTTTCCTATGCCATGTCTTGATACTGTGATAGACTGCCTGGTCTTGTTTTCCTTGTACATTCTAAGCTTCTTACGGCAAACACTGCCTTTTTTTTTTTTTTTTTTTTTTTTTTTTTTTTTTTTTTTTTTGCTTTTTCAAGGTAGGGTTTCTCTCCAGCCCAGGCTGACCTGGATTTCCCTACATAGTCTCAGTGTGGCCCTGAACTCACGGTGATCCTCCTCCCAAGTGCTGGGATTGAAGGCATGGGCCACCACGCCCAGCTTTTTTTTTTTTAATTTGAGAGAGACAGAGAGAGATGATAGAGAGAGACAGAGAATGGGCATGCCTGGGCTTCTCAGCCGCTGTGAACAAACTTGACGTGTGCACCCCCTTTTGAGCATGTGCAACATTGTGCGCTTGCGTCACTTTTTGTGTCTGGCTAAACGTGGGACCTGGAGAATCAAACAGGCGTTCTTAGGCTTCGCAGGCAGGCGCCTTAACTGCTAAGCCATCTCTGCAGCCCGACACTGACTTCTTGACTGCACTGTCTCTAGATCCAACATAGAGGCTGCCACATGAATGATGCAAAAGCGTGGAAACCGGAACTGCACAGGCTTCCACAGGGACCTAACAGGACCTCCAGAGGCAGGCATCAGAGCTCTTTTCAGACATGTGGGGTCAAATCTGATGTCCTCGTTAATATCTATCTATCTATCTATCTATCTATCTATCTATCTATCTATCTATCTATCTGTGTGTGTGTCATTGCGTTGAATGGAATTACTGTTAAGTGTAACCATGACAACAAGAAATCTCATTCACATGGAGAGAACAATGAGTCATTCAGAGAGTGTCAGTGAAGGCCAAGCTTCCCAAGAAAACCTTTGTACAATGCAAGCTCCAGGCTCCTTTCATGACGAGTGCTCTAAATGACTCCCTATGTGGCGCATTAAACTCCTCCTTCCAGAAAAGGCACGGAACCCAGAAACAAAGCTTCACTCAGGAAATTCTATTTCTTTCTGGAAAGAAATGGGGAAATGGGCCTTCACAATTTGTTTTCACTGTTAAGAAGATAGTATTGAAGTTGCTTTCTAGACAGGCCAAATGCGGGCACTGAGAGTATGAATAACATGGCTTCCTTCCCATGGTTAGTTACGTTCAATGGTCAGGAACAGAGGGTCTCTGGGAGCTGGCAGGTATGGAATCTAGAGAATGCCATACTGGCCAGGGTCTGCACTTCTGTTGCTCTCTCCGCAGTGAAGCCCCCCTAACCAGGGCATTCTGCAGCCCCATGATGTTGTTGCAAGACCTAGCAACTTCACGTCTGTGCAGAGAGCCTGCTTTCTGGCCCTCCTGTAAGGAATCAACAGGTTCCCCCCAGCGTATAGAGTTTGAACCCAACCTACCTGGGTAGCTGCTCTGCATTGAGATGATCCTGAAGGTTTCTCTCTCCCTCTTTCTCTCCCTACCTCAAGCCCTACTTATTGGCTTTAAGCATCCTCACAATTCTCTTCCCATCATTTAACCCTGACGTTAGGTAACAGACCCAACTCTGGCTCCCACCATTCCAGAGGTTAGCCTCTGAAAATGTGCTTTCCAGGATTTTTCACTGGGTTTAGGCATTCCAGGGGATGACACTCCTCACCAGCGATGCCTCCCGCACCACACATTTTGCAGCGTTCAGAGGATCCTATGAGATAACTGGGACCTACTGGGAACAGGACTTCCAAAAGGCAAACATGTCTGGAAGGCTCTGGTACAAGGCCATTTTTTGCTGGCTAATAAGCGGGGTCTCTGGAACCAAAGGGAGCACACGGCTCTTCTTAAAATTGAAGGTGTTAAGCTGGGCGTGGTGGCGCACACCTTTAATCCCAGCACTCGGGAGGCAGAGGTAGGAGGATCACCGAGAGTTCAAGGCCACTCTGAGACGACAGAGTGAGTTCCAGGTCAGCCTGGGCTAGAGCGAGACCCTACCTGGAAAAACCAAAGAAATAAAAAAAGAGGTTCCTATGTGCATTCGCAGTTTAGGTGAACTTTCTTTCTGCCTTCCTTCCAGTCCCTAGCTCCATGAGGCAGGACGTACCCCTGACAAGCGATGGTACTGAATTTGTCCCAGGGAATGAGAAGAGCAATCCATTCACCTTCACGTCACAGTAGGCATGTAGCAGGGCTTCTGGTGACACTGGTGTGCCCTGGGCAGTGGCTGGTACAGGTTGGTCAAGTCAGAAGTAGTCAACAGGAAGTGAACGCTGGGATGTGAGATCTGGCTAGCTGCCTGACAATTTTGTCTTCTTGGATCATGTTTGAGTGATGCTGTGACGACAGGTCTGTGGTAGGGGGCGTTTAAAACTCAAGAAATAATTAATGAATGACGAATACATTTTTATCTGCCATAACTCAGCATGATCAGGAACAAAGATAAAACACAGGTGGGCTGGCAATTGGAGCACTTAGAGCGAGCCTTACCCTCCACGCACCTGGTTGCTTGGGAGGGACGGGCTGAAGTGACAGCATGAGCTCTGGGTCGGGAGGTCTGTGGCAGTGGAGAGCCTCATTCTTTCCAGCAAAGGACAAGCCCAGCCAAGCATAACTTTGCCACAGAAAGACGGACTCAACTGTCAACAACTGGGGAAGAGAAAGGTCTCATTCAGTCCAAGTGAAACAAAAAGGAAAAAGGTATGGTGTGGGGGAACCCTGACATTATATACTCCTTCAGAGGCAGCACCTTGAGCTGGACATGGTGGCACACACAGTAACCCAAACACCTGGGAAGCAGAAGGAAAATTGAGAGTTGAGAAATGGGCATGGTGAATTACAGGTCAGCCTGGGCTAGAGCAAGACTCTACCTCAAATAATAAAATAATAATAATAATAATAATAATAATAATAATAATAATTGAGAGTTGAAGGTCAGCTTGTGCTACACAGAAAAAAACATTTCAGAGGGAAACAGAAAGCGGCATCTCTAGGGAAAATCTGAGAAGCAGCCAATAGGGTAGGAAGATGGACTCTCATCTAATGTTGTAACAGGGGCTGAGGGAGCTCAGGGTACTTAGAATGCACAAGGCCCTGGGGTCAATCTTTAGTATGAAACAAAACAACAAAAACCCAAACAAACATACAAAGAGAGAGAGATAAAAGGCTGGAGAGATGGCTTAGTGGTTAAGGCACTTGCCTGCAAAACCTAAGGACCCATGTTTGACTCTCCAGGATCCACGTAAGCCAGATGCACAAGGTGACACAAGCACGCAAGGTCACATGTGTGCACAAAGTGGTCCACATCTCTGGAGTTCGATTGCAGTGGCTGGAGGCCCTGGGGTGCCAATTCCCTCTCTTTCTCTTTCGCTCTCATAAAAAAAATAAAGGTGAAATGGGCTACAAAAGAAATGAGAAAAATCATAGGAAATCTGAGTTGAAAACAGTGTGTTAGAGGTGAGAATCTGATGATCTGAGAGAAAGCCAGGAGCTGGGAAAGGAGATAAGCAAGGTGAAGTACACGTGGGAGGTCATGAGTCTCGGGAGCAAGAGATTTGGTGTTACTTTGTGAGGGGTGGACGCTAAGTAGGGTACCTATTTTGTATGCAGACCATCAGTGAGGGATAGTTTCCTGGGGCGAAGGGTCAATTTGTATTGCTCAAATGACCAAGGACACTTCTTTCCTTAATCTTCCCTGTATTCGATACTTTGGCATAGCTGGGACCAAAAATACCTGAAAGAAATAATGTAAGGGAGAAAAGATTTATTTTGGCTCATGGTTTCAGAGGGTTCCATCTCTGGTGGTTGGGCACTATGCGCATGGGCAGACCATCATAGCCATGGGAACATGTGGCTGAGAAGGTTCTTGACTTTTTTTTTTTATATTTTATTATTTATTTATTTGAGAGAGAGAGATACAGAAATAGGCAGGTAGAGAGAGAGAGAGAGAGAGAGAGAGAGAGAGGGTGCTCCAGGGCCTCCAGCCACTGCAAACGAACTCCAGATGCATGCACCCCCTTGTGCATCTGGCTTACGTGGGTCTGGAGAATCGAGCCTTGAACCGGGGTCCTTAGGCTTCATAGGTAAGTGTTTAACCGCTAAGCCATCTCTCCAGCCCGGTTCTTGACTTTTTAGACAGAAAGCAGAGGCAGAGCAATAAGAAGGAGCCAGGCATAAGACACTCCAGATGACCCACACCTAGTGACCTACTTCCTCTGGATAAATCCTATCTCTTAAATTTTCCAGTACCACCAACTGGGAAACAATCATTTGAAATATGAATCTGTGGGGGACATTTCATATTCAAACCATAATACCCTGTGATGGTTGATCTCTGATTGTTAGCTTGATAAGATTTAGAATCGCCATGGAAACAAATTTCTGGTTCATGTCTGTGATGGACTTTCTAGGTTGGACAACTTGAGGTGGGAGGATCCACCCTGACTATGGGTGGTACCATCCGTAGACTGGGTTCCTAGATTATATAAAAGGGAGAAAGCTTGGGCTGGAGAGATGGCTTAGTGGTTAAGGCACTTGCCTACAAAGCCTAAGAGCCCAGGTTCAATTTCCCCATAAAACCAGATTCACAAGGTAGTGCATTTGTCTAGAGTTTATTTGCAGTGGCTAGAGGACCTGATGCAACCATTCTCTTTCTCTCTCTCAAATAAATTACACACACACACACACACACACACACACACACACAGGCTTATGTATATATAGATGTGTGTGTGTCTATGTCTATATATGAGAAAGCTGAGCATTCAGTATTCACTGCTCTCGATTTCCCCCCTGCTGATGTGATGGTGAGACGCCAGCTTTCTGCCATGTTTCCGCTGACATGATGGACTCTACCTTCTGGAACTGTAAACCAAATGAAACCCTTTTCCTTCCATGAGTTGTGTCTGGTTGGACATCTTGCCCCACAAACAAGAAAGTTACTGATATACAACCTCACCTCTATAGATTTTTCACTACGGGGGTGGCTGGACTTTTAATTGGTCTATAATACCTCTATGGGCCTTGCAAACACAGGGTTGTTGTTTTTTTTGTTGTTTTGTTCTTATATATTTTAATTTTATTTATTTATTTATTTATTTGAGAGAGAAAGAGGCAGAGAGAGAAAGTGGGCACACCAGGGCCTCCAGCCACTGCAAACAAACTCCAGATACATGTACCCCATTGTGCATCTGGCTTACATGGGTCCTGGAGAGTCAAACTAGGATCCTCTGGCTTTGCAGGCAAATGCCTTAATCACTAAGCCATCTCTTCAGCCCAAAACACAGAGGTTTTTAATTGAAGAATATTTTTCCTATCAAGTGGCACTACAATATATATGTTAATATCTACCCACTATTAACCTATGCAGAAGCAAAGAATAAATGGGGTTTCAAGCCATTTCCTCTGAGCACAGTGAATAGCCTAGAGCTATCTTTCAGGTGACTCATGTCCAAGCTAATAATCCATCAGGATGGTTTCTTGTCAAAGGGATGTCCATGGTGTGAGCCAAAAGTCACCATCAAAGTCACCGGATAAGCTGGGCCGGGTACATCCTAACAGGAAAGGCTAGGTACATCATGGGAATACAGAGCTTACATGAAATCTTAAGAGAAAACTGTAAAAATAAAATAAAATAAAATAAAATAAAATAAAATAAAATAAAATAAACACTTTTCATTGGCCACAAGTGGTCACAGCCCCAGAATTCCAGGCCCAGATAAAAGCTCTCCAATGGAAATATAAAGAGGTCATTCTGAGGCCAGCATCCTGTATTCTCATGTTTTATGGGAAAATCAAATATCATGTGTCACCATAGACCATGAGAAAAAAGTACAATGGGGCTGGAGAAATGGCTCAGCAGTTAAGGCACTTGCCTGCAAAACCTAATGACCCATACCCACATAAAACCAGATGCACAAAGTGGCGCATGCATCTGGAGTTTGTTTGCAGGATGCCCTGGCATGCCCATTCCACCCCCTCCACCTGCAAATAAATATATATAAATCTAAAAAAGAAAAAGTAGGGTTGGGGAGATGGCTTAGTGGTTAAGGCACTTGCCTACAATCCTAAGGACCCAGGTTTGATTCCCCAGAACCCACGTAAGCCAGGTGCACAAGGTGGCGCATGTGTCTGGAGTTTGTTTGCAGGGGCTCGAGGCCCTGGAGTGCCCATATTCTATTTCTTCTCTCTCTCTCTGCTTGCAAATAAATAAAATTTTTTTTAAAAAAAGAAAAAGTACAATGTCTTAATAGACACATGAGTAGCAGGAATCCAAAATATGTAGAAAGAGTAGCCACACAACCTCTTTGCATTAAAAAAAAAAACTCGACCATAATGGCAAGAGCAGCTAATGAAGAGAAGCTGTGCCATGCGGGTGGCTCAACAGGAAGTGGGTTCTATGAGAAGATGAGAGCGGCTACACACAAGCTTGGAGCTCAGGACTGTATGCGGAATATCTTCCCAGATGTCTTGGGCCTTCTTCCCTTTGTCCTGGATCCATTGAGAGCCCAGTGGTTTGGCTTTGCTTTGCTTCCCTGCAGAAAACCTCTCAGTTAGCTGTGGTCCCTCCCGAGACTCCGTCCCTAGCACACCCTGCTCAGAAACTTGCAGGAGTGTCCTATAGCCTTCTAGATCCTTCCAAAGCTCCCCGAAGCTAGGACAAATGGCCTTTCTAGTCTTGTGTTGCTTTTTGTCCTCCACTTTCTTTTAGTGGGCTCATTGCCAGTTCTCAGCTTATTCTTGGATTTCTGTGCTCCAGGCTGTCTCCCTTGGAACCGCCTCCTCGTACCTCAACCCTGTGGCCATCAGTACCTGACAGAGTCCAGAGCTCGTGTTTTCAATGCCTGGCTTAACGGCACTATGCAAAACCTATCCGCAGTCTCCCGTGGGGTAGTTCCACGACAGTTGCCACACTGTGCTTTTAGCTTTCAGTCATTCGTTCCTCTATCAAATATACCAACGTGAGGGTCAGCCTGTGTGTGATTACCTTGGTATTTGCCCTGCCTCCCTGGTATAGGTGGCCAGCCATATTAGATCTCACTTTATTGGCTTTGGACAAGTCCCTGAGTCTTGGTGCCCTCATCTATAAACGGGTTTAACAGGAGTGTGTCCTTCACTGGGATTACCATCAGATACAAACAGTGCTGAGGGCACAATTTCTTTTCAGCTCTTGGAACACCTCCCAACAGCCTTCTCTGGCCAAACAGCTTATGGTGTTTTGGTCTCCCGGTGCACCAAAATTAACTAAGATCCTTCAAACCATATTAATGCCTCAGCCACACCCTCCAGAGAGCCTCCTTCCATGGGTGGGTCTCCATGTGTTCCTCATGTAGAGCGAGGGTGGAGACACCTGGAAAATCATTAGTGACTTTACATTTCTGCCCTTTTAGCCCCTTATTTCTAGAGCCATTTCGAGAGCCAAGCGCTGTGATCTTAGAGGAACCATTTTCCAGAATACACCAGCGTTAATACCCAGAGACCAGCATTTCTCCTTGTTCCCTAAATGCCTTGTCGGTCATTCCTTCTGGGTTCCCATCATGACTCAGCATTTTAAGCATTTCTTGGTTTCCCTTTTCATTCTCATAATATATAGCAAGTAATTAAAATGCCAGATAATAAAAGCGCAGGCAGTGGTGAGACATAGGGGTCGATGAGCAAATAACCATGATTCCAGCTCTCTGAGAGATGAGCTTGACCCCTTGACCTTGAAAGGGCAGGTCCTAGGAGATGGCACACATGGGGGTGGTCTGCCTGCCTGGGCAGGCGCAAGGACAATTAAGCTGATGTAGTGATTGCTGATAGCGAAATATGGATTCCTATTTCTGGCCCTCTAGCTTTTTAAAATCCTTTGTTCATAATTATATGTCTGAAGCTGCTAGTTCTTACTGGGCATTGCATTTCAATGGGAATTTGGCCAAAGGCAAGACTGGAGAATTTGGTCCCCCTGTGGCCAACTTGGAGGGCTGAGTCAAGACCATTCCGCTGAGTCAATTCTCTCTTTGAATGCAGGACTTATGTAACTTCAGAGGAGTTGAACACAGGGGTTTCATTGCCAAGATACAGCTGGGTGGGGGGTGGGGTGGGGGTAGGATTTAAATTTGAGATACAGATAGTGCTCAAAGGCAAAGGAAATGTGATCTCTGAGGGGGGAGAAAAGTAGAGAGAGAGAGAGGGAGGGATGAGGGGAGGAAGGGCAGAAAGAAGGCAGAATTTGGAGACATGAGTACTGGACCTATTGTATGAGAGCTGCTAAGAAAACTATGGCTTTGGGGAGCCTTCCTGTTTCCTGTTCCCCTCAGATGCCCTCCTCCCACAAGCTCCCATTGATTCTTCCAGATCTGATGGCTTCCAGTGATGGTTGGTTTTCTGATAGACCAGGCAATATGACTTAAAAATCATCATGAAGAACCTGTGCAGGAAGGAGGAAGGTGATTCTGAGAACCAGCTCCCTTCACTCCAAGACCTGAGCTCTGGCTGCACAGTACCTCATTCCACCCCCCTCCTCCGCGCCCCCCACACTTCCAAGGAGACTCAAACCCCACATGGGACTTAGAGCTGCAGCCACAAGCTCCAGATGCCTCCGGACATAACCAAGCTTGAAAGTAGTGGGGATGGGACCTTGAACATAGTTTGCCAGGTGAGAAAACTAACGCCTTTGGAGAGGTGACGTTACCCTTATCATACATCTTGCCTACAACAGAGACGGGGCCAGAGCCTGTCTCCTCCAACGTCTCTGGGCTAGAAAACACCAGGCTGGCATCAGGCTCCTCCATGGCTGGAGAAGGAAACTTCCTTGGCCACAACACCCGGGCTATATTTCCATGGCTGGGGAGGGGAGGGGGAATGCTTTTGGATTTTCCGTTTGTTTGTTTAGGCACCAATTACACAAACTGAACAGCAGGGCTCAGCCAGGCATTCTTCATGTATGAAGTCACCCGCTTCCAGGGCAATCTACCTGTCGAACAAGGTTTTTATGTAGACGAGGCCCACAAAGAAAGCTCTCCCAAGGCGCCTGGAGAGAATGTATGCAAAAAATCTTCCAAGTGCTCTGCAGCTTCACCCTGTACTTCAGACTCAAATATTTGTTTTACATCAGAAAATGGCTCAGGGCACTGGCACGAGCTACTAAGTTCAAGATTATGGTGTCACGTGGCCAGATAAATGCCCAGCATGAGTCAGGATTTCTCCAGAGCTAGCTCCTCCTCTAATCAACACCTCTGAACAACAGCACCTGAGTCAAAAAGAGTCAAGCGTCTTTCCTGGGACTGGGAGTTCAAACCTCCCATTGCTTTATTTCCTCTGAATCCAGGCAGGCCTGTCAACTCCCACCGAGGACCAGACCTGGTTCCTCTGTTGTCACCCAACAGGGACTCAGCGGGTTTTCTGTTCCCTGTTTTATGCCAAGTATTGTCTGCTAAAAAGTCTCTTGTGCTGTTCCTGCCCCATCCTCCTACCTCTCAAGAGGAAGGAAGTCCTTGTGGGAGTGACGAGAGATGGATTAAGACATCTTTCCCTCAAATCCTGCGTGGGTGCCACTGGAATAGGTAGAATTCCTGGCTGCAGGCAAATGACGCTTTGATGAGCCTCCATGCCATTCCCTCCACACACGGGACCTGGAGTTACACACAGGCTGCGAGGTGCGGAGGACAGAGGTGACAGGCTCCTCATCAAATGGAATGTAAACAAACCTGGAGAGGCATCCAGCCAGGCCTCACACGTCCTCTGCTATTCCAGGGCTGGCTCCAGGGTTCATCCTGAGCGGGGGAGGGGGGCAATGGAGGGGGTCCTGGCATTTTTCCAGCATGAAGAAGGAAGTGCCGGCCTTGGTACTGGGAGCATCTGCGTTGCGAGTCCCAATCAGGTTTGAGCTCTGTAAACTGCACACACCCCCTTCTGCCATCCTGGGTGAAATTCTTGTCATGAGAAAAGGGAGGCAGCCTCTCATTCTGTGATGGCAAATAACACATTTCCTCCCCCTTTTGATGACATCCAATGATCCCCAAACCCACCTAAACTAGAAGTCACCTGCTTAAAATTCTTTCCAAGGCCGGATGAAAGGAAGGGATTGTGCAGGAGCCAAGAGCAAAGGGTTTACCCTTCTTCAATTAAAACCAAACCAGGAAGCCGGGACGTGGTGGCGCACGCCTTTAATCCCAGCACTCGGGAGACAGAGGTAAGAGGATCGCCATGAGTTCAAGGTCACCCTGAGAATACAGAGTGAATTCCAGGTCAGCCTGGGCTAGAGTGAGACCCTATCTTGAAAAACCAAAAACAAAACAAAAATAAATAAATAAATAAACCAGGGCTGGCGAGATGGCTCAGCAGATAAGGCACTTGCCTGCAAAGCCTAACAACCCAGGTTTGATTCCCCAGTACCCACATAAAGCCAGATGCACAAAGTGGCACATGAATCTAAAGTTTGTATGCAGTGGCTGGAGGTCTTGGTGTGCCCTTGCTCTCCCCCTATTTCTCTCCTTCTCTCTGCAAATAAATAAAATATTAAACAAAAAACACCAAATTAAACTAAAATCTACTGAAGTTGGTTGATTTCTTTCTCTTCTAGGATTCCGTGTCATCTTTCTTAGCTATGTCACAAGTTGTCTATTAACCCAGCTTGTCACTGAGGACTTCCTAATACCGACCAAAAGCCCATGAACCTTACGGAGGAGTCATCTCATCAGTGAGCTGGTGCTGGGCCAGAGCTCAAGTCCAACCTCCCTATTGGACAGATAAGGAATCGAGGGTTCGGGATTGGCCTTGGTTTCGCAACCCTTTCTGTGGTTGTCTGGCGACTAACACAGCTGCCCCTCCCCGTTCTGACCTGGCGTGGGCTCAGGAGCTCCCATTAAGGCTTCAGTGAAATGGAAAACTTGCTGGACGAGTTAGGACCCACCTGCCAGGAGCTGCTAGCATTATGTAAACATAGCAAAGCCTTGTCTCCCCCTAATGACACAAGTGACATGGAGTCCTAGCGTGTAATACTTCATGAAAGTTACCTTCTCCACTCTGGGGATGTGAGTTTAATCCTAAGACTTCTCACCTTCCCTTGCATTCTGAAGATGGATAGGGGAACTTTTTTTTTTTTTTCTTTTTGTTCCAGTTCCTTGTTTTGTTTTAGTTGCTGGGCATGCGGGTTCTGTTTTAGGAATGTAGACTGCATTGGCTGATGGCTGTGGAGGGGGAGGATACAGACAGCAACATACACACAAAGGCATGTATATACACATACAAGCCAGTCATACCACACACATGTGTACACAGACACACATTCATACATAAATGCACTCATACAGAAACAAACATGCCACATGCAAATATAAACAAACACATGTCACACAAACAATGCCATATATGTGTATAGTCACACATGTCAATACATAAACCCTCAAACACATGCTACACAGTTATAGACATGCCATACACACACTCCTACACAAAACACACATAGACACATACAGACACACATGCCACACACATTTCTCTCTCTCTCTCTCTCTCTCTCTCACACACACACACACACACACACAAATGCCTGCAGTTGCCAAGGACCCCAATGTTTGTTCCCAGTGGCTGGCTCAGCAGAAAATTTGGCTGAGTTGCAAGGCTGTGTTTGGAAGGTGGGCGTTGTAATGAGCAAATACATTTCCCAAGTTCAGGAAAACACCAGCAAGGAGAAGCCAAAGCAGGGAGAGAAAATGTCTCCCCCCCCCCCACAAGAATAACTCTGAAAGTTGGGGCAGATTTTCACCTACTAAACTGAATGCCGTTGTTTTATCTCGCAGTTTCTCAGCCCACAGAGCCTCAGATGAAGCTGAGAGGTGCCAGTCTGCTGGGCATACCCTAAGCTGGCGCAGATGACGTCACTGTTGGTTGACAGCATCTGCTCTGAAAGCACTGTTGCTAGCCACCATCAGCGGGGGACACAAAAACGTGCAACCTGAGAGTCGCTCCACTATCAGAATGTTGGGAGGAGTCAGTCACACACTACTGGGGGGGGTCACAATGTCTTAGGATATTGCCTTTCCTTATGTGACACTTAAGCAATAGAGGACGGTGTGACTAATTAAAGAACGTGAGGAATCAGATTTGGAAGAACGAAAAAATAAAGCTTTCTTCAATAATTTCCCAACTTCTTCAGATTTTAGCAGTTTGAACAACAACAACAAATGTAACCAAGGATATCTTATTTTTTATTTTTATTTTTTTTTTTATTGAGGGCCTCACTCTAGCCCAGGCTGACCTGGAATTCACTGTGTAGTCTCAGAGTGGCTTCGAACTGATTTCAATCCTCCTACCTCTGCCTCCCCATGGCTGGAATTAAAGGCGTGTGCCACCACACCTGGTCAAGGACATCGTCTCTATAAGAAAACATGGTAAATTAATGCTTTAAAATTAATGCAATTATATTAATTGACCAGCTTACTAGAATAATATAGCAAGAACCCATATGTGCAGAAGGGCAGATGGGAATGGTTATTATGTCAGAAGGAAACAAACAAAAATTGTTTTCTTGTCAGGTTGGAATTGAATAACTCAGGTAAGTGATGAAGGACTGAGGCAAGGATGGTTCTTTTTTTAATACATTTTTAATTTTTTTTTGTTTTTATTTATTTATTTATTTGAGAGTGACAGGCAGAGGGAGAAAGAGGCAGGGTGGGGGGAGAGAAGAGAGAATGGATACACCAGGGCCTCTAGCCACTGCAAATGAACTCCAGACACATGCACCACCTTGTGCATTTGGCTTACGTGGGTCCTGGGGAATCAAGCCTGGGTCCTTAGGTTTCACAGGCAAGTATCTTAACCACTGAGCCATCTCTCCAACCCCTGAATGGGATTCTTGAACTTCCAGCTCCAGATAGGTCTGGATTTGTTTTCTCCCTCTGAGTTAGTCAGTTTTCTGTTGCTTTACCAGAAAGACCTGAAAGAACCCACTTATAAAGAGGAAAGATTTGTTTTGCCTCACTGTTTGGGAGGTTTTGGTGTACGTGGCTTGGCACTGTTGCTTGGGCCTGTGCTGGCACAGTACATTATAGTGGCTGGGAAAAATGTACTGTGTAGTTTGATAGGACTTTCACCTCACGTACAGAAAAGGAAAGAAAGACAAAGCGACTCTGGAGCTCCACAGTGAGCTCGAGTGACCCGACTTCCTCCCCTGGGTCCCACTTTCTAAAGGCACTACCACCTCCCAATCATGACATGGGCTTGGGCCCAGCCAACCCTTCAACACATAGACCTTTGTGGAATATTCTAGATCCAAACTGCAGTAACTGCTCCAAAAAGTGGGGCCTCCACCCTAAGGGTCATTTAAATTCTAGATTCAGAAATAAACGAGTCACCTTTAATATATTGGTCATAAAATGAATCCGTTTGGCTATTAACACACATTTTCTTTTAGCCAAATTTTCCCCAAATGCTTTCAAGTCATAAGTAGATCAACAAACAAAAATGTAGGAAAAGAAATGACATATAGGCATGATATTTCTTAGATTTGTTTTTTTTCAAGGTAGAGGTCTCACTCTAGCCCAGGCTGGAATTCACTAGGTAGTCTCAGGGTGGCCTCGAACTCATGGCAATCCTCCTACCTCTGCCTCCTGAGTGCTGGAATTAAAGGTGTGCGCCACCACGCCCGGCTCTCTTAGATTTTTTTTTTTTTTTTAAATGAGCCTTTTCAAGAAGAGTCTTGCCTACTTCTCTATGAGGTGGAGGTGTTTTGAAGATTAGCTCACAATGAAATGTGTTAAGCATTGCCTTAACCAACACCTCCCCCCAACCCCATGTCACAGTTGTTATAGACACAACCAGGGGCAAAGGGAGAGCCAGCAAAAGGTGGTCCCCAACAAGCATGGAGTCGGGCATGGTAAGGTTATCAGAATGAAGATTCTGGAAACCTGTCTGGATTTTACCCCATGTTTCAAAAAAATATTTTATTTGGGGCTGGAGAGATGGCTTAACAGTTAAGTACTTGCCTGTGAAGCCTAAGGACCCCAGTTCAAGGCTTGATTCCCCAGGACCCATTATGCCAGATGCAAAGGTGGCACATGCATCTGGAGTTCGTTTGCAGTCGCTGGAGGCCCTGGTGTGCCCATTCTCTCTATATAACTCTCAAATAAATAAATAAAAATAAATAAATTAAAAATATTTTGTTTATTTGAGAGAGAGAGGAGGAGGAGGCAGATAGAGAGAAAGAGGGAATGCGTGTACCAGTGCCTCCAGCCACTGCAAATGAATTCCAGACGCATGTGCCCCTTGTGCATTTGGCTTACATGGGTCCTGGGGAGTTGAACTTGGGTCCTTTGGCTTCACAGGCAAAGGCCTTAACCACTAAGCCATCTCTCCAGCGCCCCCTCCTATGTTTTTTGATGTGTTTAGTCTATTAAAAGGAGTTCTTTTATGAATGAATTTCTTTCAGAAACATTGATAGGAAATAGCCATTTCTTTTCATTTTTCAAATCATTTTTTATCTGACCTGAAATAATTAGGAACTTTATTAAATTGAAGAGACTGAACTTGCCTAGGATAAACGGATTGGATGGGAACCCTTAGATCAAGCAGGGCCCTCGGAGCCTGCCAGAAGACTGCATTCAGGCCAATAGTTTCTTACGTGTCCCTAAAACAAAAGCACTCAGGCTGTGCTGGCTGCCAGGCAATGGGGAGGACAGGTAAGGGGACCTGTGTCACGCTGGCTTGGCCTTGGCCTGGCGTCCTTAGAAAGTAGAGCTGGAGGCCAAGGCATTGGGAGTACTGCTATACTAGAGGTTGCCATTCCCAGGAGAAAGGAATGAGAGAAGAGGCAGAAAAGAGGGAGAACCATTGAAAAGTTGCCTAACTGGGCGGTCACTGCTTATTATTAAGCTCTACTGACTCCCCAGTGGTTGGACCATCATTTTTTTTAATTTAAATTTTATTTTATTTATTTACTAAGAGAGAGAGAGAGAGAGAGGCAGATAGAGAGATTGAGAATGGGCATGCCAGGGCCCCTAGCCACTGCAAATGAACTCCAGATGCATGTGCCATTTTACGTGGATCCTGGGGAATCAACCCTGGGTCCTTAGGCTTTACAGACAAGTGCCTTACTGCTAAGCCATCTCTCCAGCCCATGGACTATCTTTTGTGATGACATATGAATGGCTGAATCTTAGGACCTGTCTTCTATGAGGAGGAGGAGATGGAGAGCTGATGCGTCTGCTCCCACTGGTGCAGGAGAAAGCACACTCGCTCGTGGTTGCACACTTGTAGTTCCTTGATGTCTTGTGGTAGAGCCGAACACAGAAGCCCGAGCTGCAAGTGATGTTCACATGCACCGTGGGTCGCAGACCCACTCACGTTCCTGAGGTGCTTCTCACATTCCATGAAGGAGTGGTGTCAAAAGGACTTTTTGTGACAGTGACCAAGATACTAGTCAGAAACAACTTGAGAGAGAAAAGATTTATTTTGGCTAGTGGTTGGAGAGGCTGAGTCTGCCATGCTGAACAGGGCATGCTGGCGCAGTTCAGCTCAGTGTATTTCACGGCCAGCCAAGAAACAGAGAAAAGGAAGATGTTTGTGTTTAGTTCATCCACTCTCTCTTTCCTTTTTTATTTTTTATTTTTATTTATGTATTTATTAGAAACAGAGAGAGGGAGAGAGAGAGAAAGAGAGAGAGAGAGAGAATGGGCATGCCAGGGCCTCCAGCCATTGCAAACGAACTCCAGATGCATTTGCCCCCTTGTGCATCTGGGCTTACATGGGACCTGGAGAATCAAACCGGGGTCCTTAGGCTTTGCAGGCAAGCGCCTTAACCGCTAAGCCATCTCCCCAGCCCTCTCTTTCCTCTTTTATTCCATTTAGGCCCCCAGGCCATGGGATGGTGCCCACACAAGGATATATGTGTTGAAGGTTCTGTCCTGAGCAGGGAGAAGTGACGAGATCATAAACACTCTGTGACCTAATCAATGACTGATCAATGAGTGAATTTATTGGTGGATTAGTAACCGAACAGATTATTGGGAAACTGGATGGTGGAGGTCTGACTGTACCAAGTACGTTGCTGGGACGTGCCTTTGAGGGGAGCATCTTGTCCCTGGCCTCTTCCTTTTTATTTTCTGCTTGCTGGATTCTGTGAAGTGAGCAGCTCAGGTCCACCACGCCGTCTCTGCCGTGATGCGTTCTCTCACCTCAGGTACAAAGCAACCATGGACTACAACTTCTGAAACTGTGAACCAAAATAAATCCATTCAACTCCATTCAACTGTTTCTTCCAGATAGTTGTCACAGCAATAAAAAAATTTATAAAAAATTAAAAAATAAACTGGCTAATACATGGTCAGAGTTTCAATCATCATTTCAGACGTGAGATGGCCTCGGGAATGGGACCTGCTTGTGGCAAAGGACAAAAGTCACAAGGAACAGAGGTTCCTGTCAACACAGAGCCACCAAACCATCTCTGAACTGCTTATCCATGGACATTTTTATTTATTTATTTTTACTGACAACTTCTATACTTATAGACAATAAACCATAAATCATGATATTTTCCTCCTCTCCCCCCCTCACAACTCCACTCTCCATCATATCCCTTCCCTCTCTCCATTAGTCTCTCTTTTAATTTGATGTCTTCATCTTTTTCTTCTACTATGAGGGCCTTGTGAAGGTCTTGCTAGGCACTGCAAGGTCATGGGTATTGAGGCCAATTTCTGTCTGGACAGTTGCATGGTAAGGAGTCGTATCCTTCCTTTGGCTCTTACATTCTTTCCACCCCCTCTTCCTCAATGGACCCTGAGCCTTGGAGGGTGTGACAGAGATGTTTCAATGCTGGACACTCCTCCGTCCCTTCTTCTCAGCACTATGTTGCCTTTTGGGTCATCCCAGTGGTCCCTGCATCTGAAAAGAGAAGCTTCTCTAACCAGAAGTGAGAGTAACATTAATATGTGAATATGAACATTAAGTGTAGTGCTTTCAAGGCAGTTTGGTGGGAATAATATATACATTTAGCCAGAGAAGAGCAGGCTTTATACCCCTAAGGCTCATGACCTCCCCTGCCATAGGCTTTTGATTAGGTTTTTCAGCACCAGGCATCTATTCCCTCTGGTAGAGTGGGTCTTCAGTTCCCTGGACTTTCTTTTTTTTTTTTTTTGAGGTAGGGTCTCACTCTAGTTCAGGCTGACCTGGAATTCACTATGTAGTCTCAGGATGGCCTCGAACTCATGGTGATCCTCCTACCTCTGCCTCCCGAGTGCTGGGATTAAAGGCGTGCGCCACCACGCCCGGCTCCCTGGACATCTTTACAGCAAGGAAAGCACATTGCCTTACTTAAGCCATTGTTATTTTGGGTTTTCTGTTCCTTTGGCTGAAGGTAAATTCTAAATCATGTTACATCCAAAGTAGGGAGGTAGAAGACTGTACCCTTCTATACCTGTCTCCTCCAGGCATCTTAAAAAAAATTTTTTTTGTTTACATACTTGCGAGAGAGAGAAAGACAGATAGAGAATGGGTGCTCCAGAGTCTCCAGCCACTGCAAATGAACTCTGGATGCATACACCACCTTGTGTATCTATCTGCCTTACGTGGGTCCTGGGGAATCCAACCTGAGCCCTTAGGCTTTGCAGGCCAACGTCTAACCGCTAAGCCATCTCTCCAGCCCTCCTCCAAGCACCTTTGACTAGCGCATCTCAGGTTATAGCTGATAACTGGCTGATTGGGCAGTGCTCTGGATCAGGCACACAGGTACCTCATAGAACACAGACACTTGTTCCCATGAAAGGGGCAGGTTAGTGCCATACTTGTCTTTTCCATACCTATTTGTCTGGCCCCCAGTCTTCTTGCTATCTTATCTCATATTCATCTTTTCATAGAAGCCTCTTTGCTTAAACCCTTTCCATGGTACATTTAGTATGTCATCCTACCCCGCCAGTGCTGACGATTAAAAAGAATAATAGTTTCTGTCTGTGTTGATGAGGAATTTGGGGGAAGATGTGAACTGGCCATTCTCACTCAGAGGCCTCTTATGCAGGTGCTAAC
Organism: Orientallactaga sibirica; assembly: GCA_036365145.1. Taxonomy (NCBI): domain Eukaryota; kingdom Metazoa; phylum Chordata; class Mammalia; order Rodentia; family Dipodidae; genus Orientallactaga; species Orientallactaga sibirica. The sequence continues at coordinate 13,283,788 of JAEOAD010000048.1, read as the reverse complement.
ATACGTTGGCTGGAGGTCAGGGCCCCAGTCATCTGATGACGGGCTGCACTGTGTGGTTCCATCCACATGCCTGGGAAGCTGGACACGGGGGTTCTCGGCAAGATCCCCGACTCTAAGGCACGGAGACCAGCTTCCCCCAGAAGGACCAGGATTGCCTCTGATACCCGTGTCTCAGGAGTATATTCCTTCCCTTCTACCATATCCCAGTGGAAGAGAAAGTTGCACTATCTCCCTTGGTTTAAGGGGAGAGGCTGTGGAAATCATGTGTCTGTGATGTGCAAGAGATCACTTATGGGATGGAGTGTCTATTGGGGTAGATACTGCACAACACAAAACCCATTCTCTCTCTCTCTCTTTTTTTTTTTTAGTAGAAACTTTGTATGGACACATCATGTGTTGGAACCATCATTTCCCTCCTCTCTGTCCACACTCCACTGAGGGCCCTGCTCAGTGAGATTTCTGGTATTCACCTGGGGTTGTTGGGTTATGAGCTGTGAGAGCAGCAGTCAGTGATTGTGGAGGGGGTGGGCAATGTCTCTGGATATGCCCTTCCACCCTGTGGCTCTTATATTCTTTCACCACCACCACCCCCCTGAAACACTTTTCCACAAAATTCCCTGAACGTTGGTGGGCGTGTTAAGAGTGTACTTTAGCGTTGAGCTCTCAGCCACTTCTGGATTGCTGCTTTGGTACATTTTGAGTGTCCTCAGTGTCTGTCTGCATCACCCTGGTGCTGGTTGTCAGGCTCACCAATCTATGTGAACAGCAAGCACCTTAACCACTGAGCCATCTCTCCAGCCCCAAAGCCTGTTATCAACCACTGCTCTATTCTACCCCACATGGAACACTCTACAAAAGCCCATTGGGTTTAGTGCTGCTTTCTGCTACATCTGCCTTGGCTAAGAGATAATGGTTGTCACAGCCACCACCTCTGCTACCAGAGTGGTAATCATCCGTGAAAATAATGAGAAGAAATCAATCAGCTTTGAGTTTCTCACACAGGTGGTAGCTTGATCTTATTCTTTTAAAAAAATTTTTTAATTATTTTATTTATTTTTGGCGAGAGACACAGAGAGAGAGAGGGAGAGGGAGACAGAGAAGGGCGCCAGCAGTCTCTCAGGTGCTGTGAACTAAATCCAGATGAGTGTGCCCCCTTGTGGTCAAGTGTGGCATTGCGCCCTTGCATCACTTTGCATCTGGCTAAACATGGGACCTAGAGATTGGAACCCGGTTATCAGGCTTAGCAGGCAGGCGCCTTAACCGCTAAGCCATCTCTCCAGCCCTTGATCTTATTCTTTTTGTGTCTAAGTCCCTTCACCCCATCACCTTGCCTGAGGATTGAGAGTCCAGCCACTTTTGTGAAATAGAGCTTCTGATTGGCTACTCGGTGTTATAAAGAGACGGACTGGTGTCTGGAGAGATGGCTTAGCAGTTAATGCACTTGCCTGTGAAGCCTAAGGACCCATGTTCTACTCTCCAGATCCCACATTTGCCAGATGCACAAAGGTAAGGCAAGATGGCACATGCCCACTAGGTGGCGCAAGTGTCTGGAGTTCGATTGCAGTAGTTGTGGCCCTGGTGTGCCAATTCTCTCTCTCCTCTCTGTCTCTCTCCAAAGTAAAATAGTAATTAATAATAAAAAAAATCTTTTTAAAAAAGAGATGGAATGGGATTATTCCCTTTATTCAACATCCCACAGCACATCCTCTGGCCTCCTACCCTCTGTTCCATTCAGCCAAGGTGTGAGTATAAGCGGAAACATCTCTCCCGAACACCATAACACCATGGCTTCTTAGGAAAGCTTGCAAATTCTGGCCTCAGTGGAGACGGTGTTTCTGTCAAGACAAGCGTGTGGGTGAGATTTCAGCCAGTTTGCAAGCATGCCTGGGCACAGGTTGTCTGTGCAAGTGAGAGAACCAGGATTACTCTGGGGACCTACAGCTCTGCAGATGCAGAAAGAAACAGGTCATGGTGCACACCTTCCCAGAGCAGCTTGTGGTTCCCTGGGGTACCCTCCTGCCCCTTCCGTGATTCATTTGTGAGACCTTGCTACACCCCACCTTCTTGGGCTCAGCCTCTGTCTGGAAACCGGGGACTCTCGGGCTTTCTTCTTCATTAAGGGTGCTGTGCTGGTGATGTCTGTAGAGCGCACCATGTTCCTCTCATCGGAGGTGTTCCCGGGCACAAATATCACTGTCACTCGATTACACAATGTGACTAAATATAGGAGTACAGCAGAATGTCCCTTCGGCATTTGCCTGGGAGGACCAAGTGGCCCAGTGGCCATAGAGGACGCAGCTGAAAAGAGTTTGTGTGTAGCAGCATCGGCAGCAGCTGGAGTCCCTCTGTATAGCCTATCAGCCCATGATAACAGCACGGTGAGGAATGGAGTTCATAGGCCTAGGCTGCTGAGCACATGTACCCGCCCAGCAGAGAGACTCAGCTGCAGGTGCCCAGAGGGACTCTTCAAGGTCAGAAGACAGGACTCTCCCATGGATTTATTCTCCCCACACAACCCTACATTGGATAGTGGAATCCTGTGGTGCTTTGACTCAGATGTCCCCCCATAAACTCATGTGTTCGGAATGCCTGGTCCTCAGCTGGTGGCATTTTGGGAGGTGGAGCCTTGCTGGAGGAGGTGTGTTGTTGGGGGCGGGCCTAGGGGTTGTTGTGGTAGTTTGAATAGATGTCCCCCAACAGATGTAGGAGTTTCATTGAAGCTTCTTGGATTTCCAGCTACCTGGCTAGAGGAGGTGTCACTGGGGGCAGACCTGAATTCCAGCCTAAGATATGCAAAGCACTAATCTGTGTCTGGAGTTCCTGAACTGGGCTTGTTTATGGTGCTGGGGTGTGTGTGTGTGTGGGGGGGCTTTTGGCTTTTCTCTCTCTGTGTGGACCTGTATAAAGGGGACCAACTTCTTCTGCCATTATGGAACTTCCCCTGGATCTGTAAGCTTCAATAAGTTTCCTTCCTCCCATCACTGTGCCTGGTTTGGAAGTTCACGTCAGTGACCTGAGGCTGTCTGTTACAGGTGTCATAGCCAGCTCCCTGCTAGAGTTCAGCTCACTCTCTCGCTGATGTTTTCCACCCGCTGTGGCAGAGGTGAGGTCCACCCTCTGCTCGTGCCGTGCTTTCCCTGCCATCATGGAGCTTCCTCTTGAGACTGTAAGCCAGAATGAATCCTTTTCTCCTATCTGCTGCTTTTGGTCAGGTGTTTTGTCCCAGCAACAAGAAGTCCTGACACTTTCATTGTGTTGAAATTGTTCATCACTTCCCTGATAGAGAAGGCATTCGACCTTTCTCCCACCCTGTGCCTGCTGGCTCCTAAACTCACTCTTCCTTAGCAAGTGTCATGCTCAAGTAAGCTCGAGTATCCCTTCCTGGGATGTCTTATTACAATGCTTAGAAATGAGTCTTTTTGTTTGTTTGTTTGTTTGTTTGTTTGTTTGTTTGTTTTCAAGGTAGGGTCTCACTCTACCCCAGGCTGACCTGGAATTCACTATGTAGTCTCAGGCTGGCCTTGAACTCATGGCAATCCTTCTACCTCTCCCTCCCGAGTGCTGGGATTAAAGGCATGCGCCACCATGCCTGGCTTAGAAATGAGTCTTTTGATGCATTGGTGAACCAATGAGTTTATTGGACTTCCTTATAAAGTTTATGGGTGAGGGGTTGCCTATAGAAGTGTGGAGACCCCAAAGCAGCTATAGCATTGAAAGGCCTCAACCTAGCCTGGCAATGACCTCCCCATAGCTGCTTAGATGGGAGGTTCTTTTCCCTTGAAATTCCTCTTATGTCCTCTTGAGGCCATGCAGTCACTCAGGAGTCCCTGAGACCTCAGATGAGGGTCTGATGACCCTTCTCACCCCCCTCCGTGTCCAATATTGATAGTCTCTTATGAGCAGTCTCAGGCACTTCTGACAAAGATGACAACAGCTGTTTTCCTTGGAAGACAGCGTCACATACCAGGATGAAGCAAGCCTAGCTTGTAGGGAGGGCCGTCTGATCAAGATCAGTGCCCAGGTAGGTGTAGGGTGGGCCCTGGCCAGCGTATGACAGCCTCCAGGCTGCCTGAGAGTACTTGCTCAGTTAAGGTCAAGTGGAGGGGGAAGGACTTGGACACCTCTTGTGACATGAAAACCTGAAGTTGATTTTAAATCCATCCATGTGCCCCGTGAGCTGACTCACCCTGTCCCATGCTGTCTGTGCGTGTGTGACGTCAATCAGCTGTCATTCTGAACCTGGAAGCAAACCTTTCAGGATTTGGCAGGTTCTTGCTGGCCAGGTTGAGTGGGTGGGCTTTAAAAAAAGGAAGAGAAATGCAGGGCATAGTGGCGCCACACGCCTTTCATCCCAGCACTCGGAAGGCAGAGGTAGGAGGATTGCCGAGAGTTCAAAGCCACCCTGAGACTACATAGTGAGTTCCAGGTCAGCCTAAGCTAGAGTGAGACCTTACCTCGGAAAACCAATAAATAATAAATAAATAAACGAAAAGGAAGGAAGATCTTCAGCCGAGGAAGGAGCATGTTGGTGGCTGATCCTTTGCTCTTCACCCCATGTTGTCCTGGTCCGGTCACGGCCTCCAGATATGTGGTTGCCTGCCTTGTCCTTTTACAAGTGGTTTGTTCCAAGAACTCACTGGATGCATGAAAGCACAGATTGTACTAAGCCCTGGAAGGACCATGGTCCGTCCTTTTTTCTTCTTCTTCTTCTTCTTTTTCCCTTTTGTTTTTTCGACATAGGGTCTCACTCTAGCCCAGGCTGACCTTGAACTCACAGCAATCCTCCTACCTCTGCCTTCCAAGTGCTGGGATTAAAGGCGTGAGCCACCATGCCCGGCTCCATGGTTTGTCCTATACATACACACACACACGACAAAATTATTTTATAAATTGGGGACAGTGACAGATTGATGATAATAGGTAATAATAAACTGACATCCTAACAGTACTGTACAGTTCCCTGTGTGAATGCGGCCTTCCTCGGAACATCTCACTGTCCTCTCCTGACTCCTGTTAGCCACGAGTTACTGAAAACTGCAAAGAAGAGGAGACGACTGTGTAAACGGGACTGACAATTATTTCTTGTCTCCAACACTTAAAGTTCACAAAGGATATGTGTATTTCTCCTTTCCAGCGTTGCACAGAGGCTAATCCTGGGTTCTGGCTTTTCGCTGTATCTTCCTTAGGGAACATGAAGATGTTCAATTACATGCTTGTTGAAGAAAGAGTCAACGGATAAATGAATGAGCATGGAGGCTGGGTTTCTCCCATCAGCAGGTAAGAAAAAGACACGTGAGGAGCCACACACACATCTCCCATCTGGGGCTGGACAGATGGCTCAGCAGTTAAGGTACTTACCTGAACCCAAGGTCCAGGGTTCAATTCCCCAGTACCCATGTGTGGTGGTTTGATTCGGGTGTCCCCCATAAACTTAGGTGTTCTGGATGCCAGGTTCCCCAGCTGATGCAATTGGAAATTAAAGCCTCCTGAAGGCTGTGTATTGTTGGGGGCGGGCTCATGGGTAACACAGCCTGTTTGCCTAAGCCAGTGTTTGGCACACTCTCCTGTTGCTATTGTCCACCTTATGTTGGCCAGGGGGTGATGTCCACCTTCTGCTCATGCCATCATTTCCCCCTGCCATTGTGGAGCATCCCTTTGAGTCTGTAAGCCAAAATGAACCCTTTTTCCCCTCAAAGCTGCTCTTGGTGGGGTGATTTCTGCCAGCAATGTGAACCTGACTGCAACACCGTGTAAAGCCAGATGCACACGGTGACACCTGCATCTGGAGTTCATTTGCAGTGGCTAGAGGCTCGAGCATGCCCATTCTCTCTCTCTCTCTCTCAAATAGAATGAGTAAAATATTTTCCTTAAAAAAAAAAAATCCCATCTGATTCTCCTATTTTTCTCACCAATTTCTCTTCTGTTCGTGTGCTGCCCAGCCTTCATTCCCAGTGCCACTCACCATGGGTTCCTGCGGGCTCTGTCCATTTCCTCATTCAACTCCATCTGCTGCCCTGGCTCTGTAAGAGGAATAGCTTCCGCCAAGTGGCTAACCCCTTAATGCACACCTTCCCTGCATCCCGTCGGGCCTTTGATCTCCACACCGGATCCTCTGGGAAGGCTGGGACAGGTTGGATAATTGTAGCAATTTTCTTCTCAGTGCTGTGCAAGATGCCTGATCAGAAGTAGCTTATGGTAGGAAAGGGTTTGTTTCGGCTTACAGTTTCAAGAGAGAGGCTTCATCGTGGTGGAGAAAGCTCCAGATGCCAAACAACCAGGGGAGTGTCACATCCTCACAGCAGGAGGTAGGAAGTATTTCCCAGTCCTGGGCCTAGAGCCTGCTCCCCCGCCCCAGTGACGTCTCCTCTAACAAGGCTCCCAGAGGCCCTTTAACTTTCCCAAATTGCTCCCAGCTGAGGGGGGCAAGTGTTGCAAACAGGGGAGCCTATGAGGGCCATTTCCATTCAAATGGCCTCACTAAATGGCACCTGGTGCCAAAAAGATGGGTCGAGGCTCATCTACCTGTGCCAAGCTGCTTGAATTCTGCCCCAGTTCCCCAGGCCATGGGACAGCAGTGGCTGGACCTCCTAAGAGAAACAGAGGGGAAATGTGTCAGCTTTGCATCACTGTAAGAAGATATCTCTGAGAATCCACTTAGAAGGAAGAAAGGTCGGTGTTGGCTCATGGTGTCAAAGATTTTAGTCCCTGCTTACTCTGTTCCTGTTACCTTGGGCCTATGCCACCACAGTGCCCACGGAGACATGAACTGTGGTGGAAGACACCTGCTGACCTCATGGTACTGGGAAGCAAAGAAAGAGGCTACCAATGACCCCAATCTCCTAACAGTTCTACCAACTTCCTGACAGTGACATGGGCTCTGGAGCAGGCCTTCAGCACATGGGTCTTTTTAGGGAGAAATTTCATCTTCAAACTAGAACAGAAAATCTCTTTCAGAAGTTTAATGTGGTTATTTATTTTTAAAAATATTTTTATTTATTTATTTGCAAAGAGAGAGAGAAAGAGGGAGGGAGAGAGAATGGGCACCCTAAGGCCTCCAGCAGCTTCAAATCAACTCCAGGTGCATGTGCCACTGTGCATCTGGCTTTCCGTGGCTACTGGGAAATTGAACATGGCTTGTTAAGCTTTGCAGACAAGCGCCTTAAATGCTGAGCCATCTCTCCAGTTCTGATGTGGTATTTTTTTTTTTTTTCTTTCACTTTTTGAGATAGGATCTCGCTCTAGTCCAGGCTGACCTGGAATTCACTATGTAGTCTCAGGGTGGCCTTGAGCTCACAGCAATCTTCCTACCTCCGCCTCATGAAGGCTGAGATTGAAGGCATGCTTCACCACACCTGGCTAATGTGGTATTTTAATGTGCTCTTTTGTGAAAAAAAAAAAAAAAAAATCTTCCTCAGGGACAATTAACTTTTAGCCTTTCCCATGATGCCCTTGCCTCTCTTTCTGCCCGGCCTCCCTCCTTTTTAAGAGAGGAAGAAAAAAACAACAAGGTATTTCTTCTTCCAGCTTTCTCTAGTTAGGATTTAAAAAGAAGAAAGACAGCATCTTTCCTGAGCTCATCAGCAACCGAATTTGTAGAAAATCTCTGGGCAAACTCTCCCGCACCACCCCCACCCCCCCCAGTAAGCTGTTCCAAATCAGTGTGAAGATGTTAATTAAATTAACACCGTCTCTGTTTTCCAAGAAGGGTAAATAAGATCAACTAAATTTATACCAGGAAGGAAGGAAACTAATTTTACACAATTAAAAAAAGGAGAAGGATTTACAAAAGCAGCCATTTAAAGGGGATTATGGAAAATTCTGAATCAAGAGGCCAGGAAGTCACAGGTCCTTGATAGCTTTTCTAAATAACTTCCAAATTCTGACAGCAATTATTCAGTGACACCCAAGAGCTGAGCTAGTCCTTATGAAGAGAAAAGTGATGGGAGTCTGGAGAGAGAATTACATCACCACAATCAGGAATCAGATCTGACCCAGGGAAGTCCCACGGAAGTAATCCCCAGGGCTGGTCTTTTAAATGCTTCAAGGATTGGAGTTAAACATACTGTTTAAATCATGAGCCAGAGAGGACGCCCAGCCCCTTATTTTGTAGCATTCGATTTCTGGAGAGGTCAAAGGGGAAGTTCGCTAGGATTTATGGGAGGTTTATAGTAAAAATATAAACCCAGATGAGTAAAACACAAGGAACCCTGGTCAGTAATGATTAGAGGTGAATGCACATGGCATGCCAGGACGTGTGTGTGTGTGTGTGTGTGTGTGTGTGTGTGTGTGTGTGTGTGGGGGGGCTTATGTAAAGGTTGACTAGAGATTAGCAGGTAAAACTATCAGGAAAAGAGCATAGATTTCCTGAAAAAGCTCAGATTGAGTAATACGCAGTTACATTGTGTAATTGTGTGTGTGGTGGTGGGGAGGGGATGGGAGGAGAATATTCTAGAATAATCTGAATATCCTAGACATACTAGGATACATTTATGAATTGCATACAAGAGGGAGTTTGTTTTGCTCTCTTAGGAAATCACATACCATTTTGACTCTTCTTTAAAAAAAAAAAATTATTTATTTGAGAGAGTGAATGAGCATGCCAGGGTCTCCAGCCACTACAAATGAATTCCAGATGCATGTGCCACTTTGTGCATCTGGCTTACATGGGTTCTGGGGAACCAAACCGAGGTCCTTTGGCTTTGCAGGCAAACACCTTAACCGCTAAGCCATCTCTCCAGCTCTGACTCTTGTGCTTCTTAAAAGACATGAAAACACCTGAGACAATTGAGAGAGTGACATGAATGACACAAAAGAATGCCTGGACAAAAGGAGGTTTCTCTATTAGAAAAGGTTTAAGAATCAGGACTATCAGGACCCTAAAGAGGAATGCTTGGGGTGGTGGAGGGTGTGTGGGGGTGAGATATTTTTGATTTCCACTACATGACAGTATTTTGGAAGGAAGATGCAGGTCAGATGTTCTCTGAGCATACGCAGGCTGGACTAATGAGCAAGTTTCTGATGTCTTTCCGTTTCCTACAGATCAAGGCAAAGCTGTTGCTCAGCAAGGCAAGGTCCCATCTGTCACTCAGCAGCCTGCTGCAACCAGATGCCCCTGCCATTGTGGCTCCTGCCCAGCCTGTTTCCTGAACCACACCTCCCTGCCTCCAGCAATTTTCAAGGTCCATTGAGCCTCATCTGGTTCACAACCGGCACCCCAAGTCTGATGTTCACTCAGCTCAAAACTGTGCCAGAGATTAACCAACACCACCCCCAGAAATGTTGTTAAATTAACAATTCAGAGAATAATTAGCCGCAAGTGGTGGCGCACACCTTTAATCCCAGCACTAGGGAGGCAGAGGTAGGAGGAGCGATGTGAGTTTGAGGCCAGCCTGAGACTACAGAGTGCATTCCAGGTCAGCCTGAGTTACAGCAAGACCCTACTTGGAAAAACAAAACAAAGCAAAGAATAATTAAAGTATTTGTTTTTAGAGGCAGAGTCATACTATGTAGCCCAGGCTGGCCATCCCCCTGCCTCAGTCTTTTGAGTATTTAGATTATAGTCATATATGACCAGTCATACACTGGCCTCAAATAGAGAATATTTAATGCCAAAGATAAAGATATAGAAAGCAGATGTGTAATAAGGAAGTTTAGAGTACAAAGCTGTGTCCTGTGACCTCTAAATGCCTCTCTGGTTCCCTAGTTCAGTCCTTTGTAACAATCCCCAGGGCTGTCACGTACATCACGGGGAAAGGGGCTTTCTCTTGAGGATGTGGTTGGGGCCATTGTGTGTTGCAGTCACAGGACCTCGCAGACCAGCTAAGTTATAAAGAACAGAGATGCATCTCTACAGAGCGGCTGCATCTAGTGATGGCCTCCTGCTGCGTCATGGGGGGGGGGCAGAAGATGTCACATGATCAGGCACAGCAAGCATACCCATTCAGGTCTCTCTTCCATCAAGAGGTCCTACCCTGGGCTGGAGAGATGGCTTAGCGGTTAAGCCCATGCCCGTGAAGCCTAAGGACCCCGGTTCAATGCTCCAGGTCCCACGTAAGCCAGATGCACATGGTGACACACGTGTCTGGAGTTCGTTTGCAGTGGCTGGAGGCCCTGGCGCGCCCATTCTCACTCTCTCTGTGTCCCTCTCTATCTGAAATAAATAAATAAATAAATAAATAAATAAATAAATAAATAAATAAATAAATAAAATAAATCTTAAAAAAAAAAGGTCCTACCCTAATGATTTCACCTAACTTTAATACTCTCGCAAAGGCCCAACCTCCAAATACTATCAACATGGGAATCTCAGGATTAAATTTCTAACACATGAATTTGGGGGGACCATGCAAACCACAGCAGAAACATAGTTTGCTGCAAGATCCTGCTTCAGTTTGAATATGGAGGTGACAATTGGTAGCTACCCAACAGCTGAGTAACCCAGGAAAATCCGTTTTGCCTTCTCCAAGGAAATCTACTGATCTTGCTGCTTAGCTATAGATTCTAACTCCTGAGTGAGAAGTTTCTTGGTCTCATTTTAACACCGATCCAAAGAAGCCTTCGCTAAGTAGGTTGTACCTACCTGGCACAGATTTTTCGTACTGTAAATAAATTCCACAACACCTTCCTGAGTGCTTCTGGTGATTAGACAGTATGTGTAATCTGAGAATAACCCAATTCATCCAGTTGCATGTTTCCAGGCATATGCTAGCCCATGGATGCTTCTGTGTGGGTTTTTGATTTAGGGCACATTGGGAGAAGAGTCTGGGGAGTCTGCCAGCTTCCTGGGAGGAAGAGAATGGTGTGTCTGTGGAAGTTCATCAGCCTCTCCACTTGACCTAGGCAAGCTTCCCCGCAGGAACACAATCCTGGCAATGATCCCCTTCTGCTACGAGAGAAGTCTTTCAATAAGCGTCAGTACTGTCCTGAAATCCTATTACATTGTAAGAGGCCCAAAGGGATTGTGGGAAGTCATTATTTTGTTTCTCTGTCTGGGCAGAACAGTACTTTCCATTACAGGGACCTGGAAGGTTCTCTTGCTCTGCTACATTTCCACACGTCTCTTATTACACTTGATCTTTTTGTTTGTCGTGTTTAGGACACATTAGAACTCCTCGGCTTCCCATGGCGTCTCTCTCCCTCTTGCCAAAATTATGCAAATTAAGAATAACCCCAATCTGGTTGATGTTGTTATGATTGAAGAGTAATTGGGTTGTAATATGCTCATCTTTATGGTAATACTTGTCCCCAAAGAGACAGAAACCTGAAAATACTCATAGGGGAGTCCTTTGAGGGACAGGATTAAGAGCTGAGAGGCTGGGGAGGAGATGGACAGAAACAGAATGGGGTGGAAATGTAGATACAAGGCCTTTAAAAACTGAAGTTTGGGTGGCTAGAGAGATGGCTTAATGGTTAAGGCACTTGCCTGCAAAGCTTAAGGACCCAGGTTGAATTCCCTAGTACCCATGTAAGCCACATGCACAAGGGGCACATGTGTCTGGAGTTCATTTGCAGTGGCTGGAAGCCCATTCTCTCTCTTGTATCTGCCTCTTTTTTTCTCTCTCTCTCTCCTTTCTTTCTAAAATAAAAAATAAAAATATTTTAAAAAAAAAAAAAAAACCCTGAAGTTTTTGTTTCTTCATGGTTCTTTCTTTTTGTAAGTTTTAAAAGAGGATGTGCATGTATTTTTTTCTTTTCCTTTTTGTTTTTTGAGGCAGAGTCTTGCTCTAGCCCAGGCTGATGTGCTAGCATTCTAAGCAGAAAAAACAATATAATCTTTGAAAAGAGAAACCTTCCTGGCAGGTACAAAAGGTTGAGGCTGGCCTTGCTGGAGCATCTTGCAGCAGGAACTTAGGGATGCTGCTCAGTACAGGACAAGCGTGGTCCAGGGAAATTCCTGGGCAGGGATCAGGAACGTTGCTAAGTCAGCTGTTAAATGATTGAGGGGACAGCAGGTCTAAGCTGCACCTCAGGGCCACTGGGAGGGTGTTGCAGTTACCTCATTGCCAGCTTATGGGAGGAAAGGATTTATTTCAGCCTTAGGGATTCCAAGGGAAGCTTCATCATGGTGGGTGAAGCTGGCTCACTCTATCACACATCCATAGCAGAGACCCAACAGCCAACCAGCCACCACAGCTGTGACCACAGAGCAAACTCGAATCTGCCCCAAAACCTCCTCAGCAGGGCTCCACCTGATGGACACAAAGTAGGAAACAGTCAGAAATGCCTGAGGGACTGGAGAGATGGCTTAGTGGTTAAGGCACTTGGCTGTGAAGCCTAGAGACCCAGGCTCAATTCCCTAGAAAGCCAGATGCCCTAAATGGTGCATGCGTCTGGAGTTTGTTTGCAGTGACCAGAGGCCCTGGTGCATCTATTCTCTCTCTCTCAAACAAATGAATAAAATATCAAAAAAATATTTTATTTCTTTATCTGAGAGAGAGAGAAACAGGGAGAGAGAGATAAGAATGGGTACTGTAAATTGTACTGCAAACAAACTTCAGAGGTTCTCGCCCCAGTGCATCTTGATCAACCTGGAGAATAGTGAGTCCTGCCTTTGCAATCAAACAAGTTAAATCTCTTAAGCCAACTCTCCAGCCCAAATAAAAATATTTTATTTTTTGGTTTTGTAAGGTAGGGTCTCACTCTGGTCCAGGCTTACTAAAATTAATGCAAACTCAATCACCATCAGCCATCATCAAACTTCCTGCCTACCTCTGCCTCCCGAGTGCTGGGATTAACCAGAGACTAACCCGTCTCCAAAATATTTTTAAAATTCCCGTGGCTGCCCCTCATTTTATTCAAACCACCACAGAGGGTGAAAACAAAAAATAAGAATTTCAGAGCTCAGTGTGAACCATGACTTGGAAACTAAGTGCCATGCTTGGTCTGTGTTTCTTCATTTCTTTGTCCAAACACATTCTACAAATAAAGATAAAAGAAAATATCCATTGTCCATCTGGTCCAAAGGCTCTTGAATGCCTAAATGTCCTCCATAGACTCATGTACTTGAATTCTTAATCCCTAGTTGGGTGATGTTCCTTCGTAAAGGTTGTGGAACCTTTAGAAGGTGGAGCCTTGATGGAGGAAGTGTGCCACTGGGGGTGGCAGGCCTTGAGGTTCTGTGGTAGAAAAGAAAACTAAAAGTTGAACTGATTCCCTGAGTTACTGTAAGAGTTCATTGCTGAGGATCTAAAACTTATCTTTGTCAGCATGTGGAAAAATCCAAAAAAGAAGAAACTGTCCAAGAAAGAGCCCAAAGGGACGATAAGAAGGAAGACAGTTTAGGCTAAAACAAAGTAACATGGAGTCCATTGTGAGGGGGCCTGACTACATAAATGATTGACGTGCAAATTGCCACATCTCATTGTTCACTTACCCCTCCCTTTGGCTATGAAAACTATAAAATGGAAATAAGAGCTCAGCTTGTAACCTAAAACCTTTGGGAGGGCCACCTGCTTTTTTTTGCCCTGACTTTTCCAACTCAAAATCTGGTGTTGTAGTGAGTCCAATATCTTCTGCAACAGTTTCAGTCAGTCCATTACAAATTTAACCTTGATCAAATTTCTCCATGCCTGGGCAGCAGAACGCTGGATGCCATCCGTCTACTCCAGTACGCCCAGTTCCAACAAAGTCCTCCATGCGGTCGTTCCTTCCCCAAACCTTCTACTCCTGCCACGCCTCCCCATCAGTACTTTCTGCCATGTAGCATTCTGACAAACTCCATCAGAATAGTCCTAAAACCACGCTTACCACTCCAGACTTTCATCTCCATGCTGACGTGAAGCGGGATGCCACCCTCCATGCCCATTCCTCCAAAACAAACTTTCCTCCATGCGGACGTGACACGGGATGCCACCCGGTTCATCTCACACGCACTCCCCATCATGACAGACTTTCCTCCATGCGGACAGCTTCAGGATGCCACCCTTCTACTCCTGAACGCTCCCCGCCAGGACGGACTTTCCATGGAGGAAGGGATGCCACCCGTTACTCCTGCCACACTCTCCCGCCATGAAGACTTTCCTCCATGGCAAGAGAAGCAGCCTGCCACACAGGACCAGGCAAGAGAGCAAAAGCCAACCAGCCACCACAGCACACAGACTTTCCAAACAACTGCCCAAAATGCCACCCAGCACACTCCTGCCAACTCTCCCTAGACACATTTGGATATTTTTCCATGGAATCGTCAAACCCATCACCATGCCACCCTTCTACCAGTGACCTTGCCTCCAGAAGGACTTTCCTCCAAACCATGCGGGACGTGACAAACCACTGAATATATTGGGGACCCTATATTCAAACTACCACAGCCGTTAAATGATTGGACTTTCTGCACCATCAGGGCCACTGGGAGGGTGTTGCCACCCTTCTACTCCTTGTCACGCTCTATGGGAGGAAAGGACTTTCCTCCATGTGCTTAGGGATGATGCAGGATGCCACCCTTCTACTGGGCCACGCTGGCTCACGCCATCACGGACTTTCCACAGCAGAGACCCAACAGCTAGCACCAGCAAGCACCAACTTCTACTCCTGACGCTCTCCCGCCATGACGGACTTTCCTCCATGATCTGCCCCCATGGACACACCTTCTACTCCAGCCAGGGCTCCCGCCTGATGGACTTTCCTCCATGGGGCAGTCAGAAATGCCTGATGCCACTGGAGAGATGGCTCTAGTGGTGCCACGCTCTCCCGAGACCCAGGCGGACTTTCCTCCATGGTGCATGCGTCTGAGTTTGTTTGCAGTGACCAGAGGCCCCCTGCCTACCTCTCTCTCAAACAAATGAATAAAATATCAAAAAATATTTTATTTCCACGCTATCTGCCAGAGAGGAAACAGGGAGAGAGAGAGAAAGAGAATGGGTACTCCAGGATGCCACCCAAACTTCTACTCCTGCCACGCTCTCCCCGCCATGACGGACTTTCCTCCATGCGGACGTGACGCGGGATGCCACCCTTCTACTCCTGCCACGCTCTCCAGCCCAAATAAAATATTTTTTTAATTTTATTTTTGGTTTTGTACCCTTCTACTCTCACTCGCTCCAGGCTGACCTGGACTTTCCTCCATGTGTCTCAGGGTGGCCTGAACACTTGGCGATCCCCTACCTCTGCCTCCTGCTGGGATTAAAGGCGTGTCCCGCCATGAAATAAAATTTCCTCCAAATTCCCGTGACTGGGATGCCACCCTTCTTCAAACCACCACAGAGGGTGAAAACAAAAATAAGAATTTCCTCAGTGTGAACCATGACTTGGAAACTAAGTGCCATGCCACTGTGTTTCTTCATTTCCACGTCCAAACACATTCCCGCAAATAAAGATAAAAGAAAATATCCATTGTGTGGACGGTGGTGGGGGCGTTGAATGCCAAATGTCCTCCTACTCATGCCACACTTCCCGCCCTAGTTGGATGTTCCTCCATGTGCACGGTTGTGGAACCACCCTTCTAGCCTTGATGGAGGAAGTCCCGCCATGGCGGACTTTCCTTCTGTGGTAGAAAAGAAAACTAAATGCCACCTGATTCCCCTGAGCTCTCCCCGCCAAGAGGACTTTTCCATGAGGATCTAAAACTTATCTTTGCCACCATGTGGAAAATCCAAAAAAGAAGCTGTCCCCGAGCCCAAAGGGACTTTCCTCCAGGAAAGACAGTTTAGGCTAAAACAAAGTAACATGGATGCCACCCTTCTACTCCTGCCACGCTCCCAAATTGCCACATCTCATTTGTTCTTCCATGTGGACGGCTAATGCCACCCTAAAATGGAAATAAGAGCCAGCTCTCCCGCCATGAGCTTTCCTCCATGCTGGCCACCTCGCTTTTTGCCACCCTTCTACTTTGCCACGCTCTCCCGTGTTGCTGGACTTTCCAGAGATTTCTGCAACAGTTTGACACTATGCCACCCTTCTACTCTCTTTCCTAGCATTTCAAAACTCCATGCTGACATGATGCAGGATGCCACCCTTCTACTCCTGCCACGCTCTCCCCGCCATGATGGACTTTCCCTAGAAACCATCAGCCAAAAATAAACTCCTCCTCTCAGTGGCTCTTGGTTGGGTATTTTTGTCCCAGCAACAAAAGAGTGACTGATAGACCCATCATATATATATCCCTGTCTAACGCGCAGACAGCAGCTCTCGGTTACCCTTGGGTGACGAGACTGCGTGGGAATAAACTTGCTGAACATATTTAGTCCAAGGTTGCCTCAAACCTACAGCCAGGTAGCTCCTGACTACATTCTCAGTGATGAGCAAGGAGGTGTTGGGAGGATTGCAGGAAGATCTGTCTGTGGAGGTATGAGAGAAGGAGGGCTATGACCTCTTTGGGAAAACTTTTTGTGATTTTTGTTTGCTTGTTTTCCAGCAGAACCCAGGGCTTTGTACTTGCTAGAAGTGCTCATCCCAACCCCCTTTGGAAAATCTTTTAAAAATATTTTATTTGTTTATTTGATAGAGAGAGAGAGAAAGAATGGTGGTGCACCAGGGCCTTCAGCCACTGCAAACGAACTCCAGGTGCATGCACCACTTTGTGCAGTGGCTTGCATACATTCTGAAGAATCGAACCTGGGTCCTTTGGCTTTGCAGGCAAGCACCTTAGCCACTCAGCCATCTCTCCAGCCCTGGAAATCTTAAGGAAATAAATCAGGTGGTGATGCTAAGAAAAGGGGCTTCTGGGGGCTGGAGAGATGGCTGAGTGGTTAAGGTGCTTGCCAGCAAAGCCAAACGAGCCATATTCCATTCTCCAGGACCCATGTAAGCCAGATGCACAAGTTGGAGCACGTGTCTAGAGCTTGTTTGCAGTGGCTGGAGGCCCTGGAACACCCACTCTCTCTCTTTCTCTCGTTCTCCCTCCCACTCTCTCAAATAAATAAAAATTAAAAATAAAATAAAAAGGGTCTCTGTGTTGGAGCTACTGGGGGCATGCCCCAGTTCACACCTTTTATCGCATCCCTCCACTAAGAGCTTCCCTGGGCTCTCCTGAAGTGGTGAGTTGTCCTTCCCTTATCACCCTGCTTTTCTCTAAAAGCTTTAAAGAATTCTCAGAGCCATTAAGGCTTTCCTCAGCTAATTTTCTTCCCCTACTTTTTTCAGGAAGTCACACATTATTGTCAGCAGATGGATCTTCTAAACACCCTGGATGGAAAGAGCCATCCACTGGGGAGCAATGTGAACCTGGGGAAGCCAGGTGTGCTCTGCTGACGTGGCAGCTTCCTGTTTTCTAAGCTCCTGGTCCCAATGGTATGAGCCAAAGTATGTTCACGTTGATGTGTGATCTGTTTGGGTCATTGTACAGAAGAGTCAAGGGACCTCTGAAGGACCAGTCAGTGGGTGGAGACAAAGACCCAACTTTCTACTCTGGAAAGTGGGTCTAAAACCAGTAATATACATAAATCCCCCAAGGCTCACACGCTACTGGCCATGCTGCTATCGTGAGCAAGACAATCGAGATTCAGTGTGTTTCCCAGGGGACTGGTTTCCAGGACGCCTTCTAACGACAGTAATGAACTGTTTTCTGAATGTCAGAGAGGAGGATGTTTGTTGATTACACGTCTTTTTTAATTAGTTGTAGGCACAGATGTCTTTTTTTTTCTGACATAAACTTCTATGATTGAACATACTCAGCAAAAAACAAAAAAAGAAAAAAAGAAAAGAAAATCCAATAGGCAGAAAGTATCTTTTCCCTATTTCCATTTTACTGGTTCAGTGTGAATTTCCTTGGAAGAGATGATCTTCAAAGCATTAAAAGTCTTTGTCCAGAGCCAATCATGGTAGCGCACACCTTTAATCCCAGCACTCGGGAAGCAGAGGTAGGAGGATCGCCGTGAGTTCACAGCCAGCCTGAGACTACATAGTGAATTCCAGGTCAGCCTGGGCTAGAGTGACACCCTACCTTGGAAAAAAATGTCTTTGCTTAGTTTGAATCTTTTTTTAAAGTTTTGATTTATTTATTTATTTATTTATTTGTAAGGAGAGAGGAGAGGGAAGAGAATGGGTGCACCAGGGCCTCTAGTCACTACAAACCAACTCCAGATGCACGCACCACTTTGCGCATCTGGTTTTATATGGGTACTGGAGAATCAAATTCAGGTCATTAGGCTTTACAATCAAACGCCTTAACCATCTCTCCAGCTCCCTATTTGAATCTTGAAGGTCTAGGTCCCTCAGAGGACCATGTGTTAAAGGTTTGCTTCCAGGATGGCACTGTTGGAAAGTGGTGGAACCTTTATGAGGTGGGAGAGGCCCTTAGGTCTTTGAGGGTGTGTCTCTGAAAGAGGATATTGAGACACCCCCCAAGTCTCTCCTTCCTCTTTCTTCCTTCTGTTTGTTTGCTGACAGTTGAATGGTTTTTTTTTTTGCTTCATGCTGCCACCATGATGTGCTTCCTGAAGGTCACAGGACCCAATGACAGGGTCAACCAATCATGGACTGCAATTTTCCAGAACTGTAGCCAAAATAAATCTTCTCTCTTTACATGTTTATTATCTCCAGTATTTGTTATAGTGATGTAAAGTTGACTAAAGCATTCCTCCATGAATCACTTCAGCCCAGAGAGAGCTCTCATTTTCATACACAAACACTTTCAAGTGAGGTGCTATGGCCCAGTGAAACCCTGTGGGTGTTAAGCACGACATATGTTTGGTTGTGTTAATCTTATTTATAATAAGGCTTTGGGCAACTTCATGTTTTTCTCCACTACACGGTTATCTACCCTTAAAAATTCCATTTGAGGGGCTGGAGAGATAGCTTAGTGGTTAAGGCCCTTGCCTGCGATGCCTAAGGACTACCGAGGGAGGCGTGCTTTCATCACAACTTTTCTTGAGGAGTGAGGGTAGGGTGGCATCTTGTTCCCTGCAGGCTGGCTGGACGCTGATTTGGGGTTCATATTTACTGCAACCCAGGAGCTGAGTGTGGTAGGTAGGACCACCCACCTTTGTGATTCCCCCTCTAAGCCCTTTTCCTCAAAGATCAGAGCTTCCCGGAGGACTGAAGCCAGGAAGGGATTCCTTCTTTCCACATTTCCATCTTCAGGAGCTGCTGTGTTTCCTTGGCAGAGAATCCCAATCCAACGGATAAATACATTACTGCAAATGGAAGCAAAATAAATCGACTGAGCGTGCCTGCCTGCTCCAAGCTCTAGCACACACTGCAGTCACTCCTAGAAGGAGAGAGGACCCCAGGAGCCTTTTTTTTTTTTCTTCCCCATGACACTCATGCACACACCTCTGCAGCATCGAAGACCCAATGTCCCTAAACTCAGCTATGTTGGAGAGAGAGAGAGAGTTCTCTGGTTTCTAGTTCAAACAGAGCTTACCTTGAAAGCGGTGGGCATGGCCATCTGGGTGCCTTGTGAGCAACCCTGCAGAGAGGTGAGGACCCTAGAATCACCATCTTGGGTGGTTCCCACTCCAGGCTTCAACTCCCTGAGCATCAGGAGATGGGGGTGGGGCGGGGTAGAGGGGGCCTCACAGGCAGGAAGGGGTCAACAGAGGGTCAACAGATACTGTGGCGTCCAGCGCCTCCAATGGCTAGGGACTGTCCAGCAGAGAAGTTCCAGAAGCAGGAAGTAAATTACAGGTGTTATTTTCAGTGGCTGGTAAATGAATGGTGTGTGCTATTAGCTATACTGGGCGCCACAGTTACAGCTTTGCTCTTGCCAAGTCTGTGTCCCCACCCAAGTGACCAGACACAAGGAGCAGATGCCTAGTCTGGTGGTGGTAGTGGGGCGGGGGGAGTTGTCCCCAGTGGAGGCTCCACCCTTTCCTCTTTGGGTATGAGAGGCCAAGTCCTCCCCCCACGTCCACTCCACTCTGCAATGGCCTGGACAGGTGGTTGGTGAGCTCTGGCCACACACAGAGTGTTTGCAATTCAAGACGCCCTATTTTAGTGTAAGGCAGAAAGAGGCGTACCCTGTTCAAGACAATGAATGGGCTCCTTCCTGGGTTCTCCCTCCCTCCCCTTCCCACTGTGTCCTCTGTCTTCAAAGGGCTACATCTCAGTTTCTGAAAGGGGCAAGATCTCAGTCTCTCTCTCCCTCTCTGTCTCTCTGCCTGTCTCTCTCTCTTCTGTCTCTGTTCCTCTGACTCCCTTTTTTTTCTCTCTCTGTCTCCTCTGGCTTCGGCTCTGCATCTGTTCAACACACCCTCTCCCCTCCCCTCACCGCCTCGTCTTATACATCTTTCTCTTTTCAGTTCCTCTTAATAATTTACTCAGCAACTGACAATAGCCCCCACTTCCTTGCTGCAAGCTCCCACACTCCTTTAGCTACAGAACAAACAACTCCCAGGAAGCTGCAGCAGCCATCTTGTCCTTTTGGTTCTTAGGGTGCCCTGCTCCCTACCCCCAGAGCTGAACATATAGCCTGTGGAATATTTAGGTAACTCTCTCCTTTTTGCTTTTTGTTTATGCAACACTGGGAATTGAACTTATGGCCTTCCTCATGCTAGGCAACCACTCTACTGCCATTGGGCTACTCCCAGTCCTTTTACTTTTTTTTTTTTTTAATGTTTTTATTTATATGCAAGAAGAGAAAGTGAGAGGGACAGAGAATGGGTGTGGCAGGAACAAATGAACTCCAGATGTTTGTACCACTTTGTGCATCCAGCTTTTTGAGGATGCTGGGAATTGAACCCGTGTTGTTGGGCTTTGTAGGCAAGCACCTGAACCATTGAGCCATCTCTACAGCCCCCTCAATCTTTTTTCTCTTATTTTAATTTTGAAAACAGGGTCTCAATCCCAGCACTCGGGAGGCAGAGGTAGCCTGTGAGTTCAAGGCCTTACATAGTTAATTCCAGGTCAGCCTGGGCCAGAGTGAGACCCTACCTCTGTCTCATCCTCTAGCAGCTGGAGGCTTGTGCCACCAGCCTGGGCCTCTCTTTCACTTCATGTGCTGTGGTCACACAGGTCATTTGTTTGACTGGGCAGCTTTGCATCTCTCAGGAAAGCAACCAAGACTCGGGCCACTTAAAGCACATCTTTCTGGACATTGCTCATAAACATTTTGGTGGCAAAGGATCGCGAGAGCAGTGATACATTCAAATGCAAAATTATGGGATTATTTGTAGATTTCAGTGACTCATTCTGAGAGTTTTCCTTATGATTCAGAAAAAGAAGGTCTCCTTATAGATTCAATCTCCTAACGACTGCAGTGCTGGAAACAAAAAAACCCCAGAGGGGAGCAGTTGTGACTTCTTCATGTAGTTCAGTCGGTGCTGGATTAAACGGGTAGTAATGCTTCATTAAATACACTCAGCTCTATTGAATAGCGCCTTATCAAAATTGTTTTTGTGGACCAGGGAGATGGCTAAGTGGTTAAAGGTGCTTGTTTGTAATCCCTTCTGTCATGGGTTTGAGTCTCCAATATCCACGTGCACAAAGTGGCACATGTAGCTGGTTCATTTGCAGCAGTATGAGGCCTTGGCGCACCCATTCTCTCTCTCTCTTTCTCTCCCACTCTCTCTCCTGCCCCCCAAATTAAAATAGTTTTAAGGATATATATTTGAACTTAGCTGTTACTCAAATAATGATAGTTTACCCTTTAATTTTTTAATTATTATTTTATTTATTTTTGGAGAGAGACACAGAGAGAGACAGACAGAGAGGAAGAGGGAGACAGCACCAGCAGTCTCTCAGCTGCTGTGAACGAAATCCAGATGTGCATGCCCCTTGTGGTCAAGTGCGGCATTGCGCCCTTGTGTCACTGCATCTGGCTAAACGTGGGACCTGGAGATTGGAACCAGGTTCTTAGTCTTAGCAGGCAGGCGCCTTAACCACTAAGCCATCTCTCCAGCCCTACTCTTTAATTTTTATTTATGTACATAAGTTGTACAATATAATGAATTTTATTGTGACACTTTCATACATTTATGCATTTATTTGAGAGAGAGAAAGAGGCAGATAGTGAGAGAGAAAGACTGGTTGTTACAAACGAATGAACTCCAGATGCTTGAGCCACCTTGTGCATCTGGCTTATGTGAGTCCTGGGGAATCAAACCTGGGTCCTTTGGCTTTGCAGACAACTACTTTAACTGCCAAACTATCTCTCCAGCCCAATTGTGACATTTTCATACATGCATAAAATATACTTTGACCATATTGGTCACCTTTTTTTTTTTTTTTTCAAGTCTCACTCTAGCCCAGGTAGACCTGGAATTCACTATGTAGTCTCAGACTGGCCATGAACTCCAGTGGTCCTCCTGCCTCTGCCTCCCGAGTGCTGGGATTAAAGGCGTGTGCCACCATGCCCAGCTTTGTCGACTTCTTAAAGCATTGTACTACAGCTGTTGTAAGATGATGAAATCTTGCAACACCCTGCTCTGTCTTGTTTGGTACATAGATCATTCCCCTGTGCAGTGTGTCTGTATATGCTACTCAGCCGTTCGTCTCATAGTCACGTGGACTGTGTGTCAGTATCACAGTGCTTGTTTCAAGCAATCCTTATTAATGCTCACAAGTATAAGAATAGTGATGCTGGCAGTTTTATTACAGTTTGCTTACTATTGTTAATCTCTTAACGTACCAGATAATAAATTAAACATTGACATAGGGTCAAAAGCATAGTAAACACAAGACTTAGTTTCCACGGGGAGTCGTGGAACATAACCCTAACAGATAAGGCGAGAATTACTGGCTTACTGTGTGCCAGGCTCTGAGATAAGAGCTAAAGCATGAATTGATTAATTGCTCCAAATAGACTTACAAAATAGCATTGTTATCATTTAAAATAAAAGACATCAGAGCTGGGAGATTTTGCCTAGCGTGCCAAGGCCCTGGGTTCCATCCTCGGGGCTTCAAAACAAAAAACAAACCCCAAAGATCTCCTTAAAATAAGAAACACCAAGAACGTGTCTTGCTTGTGACATCATACTGAGTAAGTGGCACAGCTGGGACTTGAATCCAAATCTAGCTGATTCCAAAATGTGGGCTTTTCTAAACACTATTCTGCCCAAGCCCAGGCTTCGGAGGTGCCCGCAAGGTGGAGTGCACAGAGTGGGTAACTATTGGCACCCACACCCGGGTCCAGGCTGCAACTCCCCAGCTTTCCTTCCTAGCAACTTCTCTCAGCATTTCACAGGTCCAAGCATACACTGGAGAGAAGGGGGCTGTGTGACATTTCTGCTCACTGAATTGCTCTATGTGTGTGTGTGTGTGTGTGTGTGTGTGTGTGAGATAAGACGACAAGCTCAGGTGTTGCTCCTCAGGCACCACCCCCTTTTATTAAAAAAATGTTCCTTTATTCATTTGCAAGCAGAGAGGGACAGACAGAAGACAGACAGAAGACAGACAAAGAGTAAGGGTTCTGCCAGGGCCTCCAGCTGCTGCAAATGAACTCCAAATGCATATGCCACTTTGGGCATCTGGCTTTATGTGGATACTGGGTAATTGAACCCCAGTCATCAGGCTTAACTGCTAAGCCATCTCCCCAGCTCCCTAGCCCCCACCCTTTTTTTGAGACAGGGTCTTTCATTGGCCTGAAAGTTGACAAGTAGGCTAGACTGGCTGGCCCAGCTAGCACCAGAGATTCTCTGCTTTTTTGCCTCACCACCTTCCTTTTTGTTGTTGTTGTTTTGCTTGTTTGTTTTGTTTTCAAGGTAACATTTCACTGTAGCCCAGGCTGTCTTTAAAGTCATGGTGATCCTCCTACCTCTGCCTCCTGAGTGCTGTGATGACAGGCATGTGCCACTATGCCTTGCATTTTCTTTTTTTTTTTTTTTTTAACATGGGCTCTGGGGTTAGAACTCAGGTCCTCATGCTTACAAAGTAAACACTTTACTTACTGAGCTATCTCCCCATTTTTATTTATTTGAGAGAGAGAGAGAGAGAGAGAGACAGAAAGAAAGAGGCAGAGCTGGAGAGATGGCTTAGTGGTGAAGGCACTTACATGCAAAGCCTAAGAACTCATGTTCCAATCTCCAGGTCCCACATAGCCAGATGCACAATGATGCAAGTGCGCAATGTTGCACATATGTACAAGGGGGCTCTCACATCTGGAGTTTGTTCACAGTGGCTGAAGGCCCATGGCGTGTCCATTCTCTCTCTTTCTGCCTTTTTTTTCTCTCTCTCTCTCAAAATAAATAATAAAAAAAATTCTCAGGGCTGGAGAGATAGCTTAGCAGTTAAGGTGTTTGCCTGCAAAGCCAAAGGATCCTGGTTTGATTCTCCAGGACCCACATAAGCCAGATGCACAAGGGGGCACATGCATCTGGAGTTAGTTTGCAGTGGCTGGAGGCACTGACACACCCTTTCTTTCTTTCTTTCTTTCTTTCTTTCTTCTTTCTTTCTTTCTTTCTCTCTCTCTCTCAAATAAATAAATAAATAAAATACATTTTAAAAAATTCTCAAAAAAATAAAAAAGAAAAGATGCCAGGCATGGTGGCACACACCTTTAATCTCAGCACGTGAGAGGCAGAGGTAGGAGGATCACTGGGACTACAATAGTAAATTCCAGATCAGCCTGGGCTAGAGTGAAACTCTTACCTCAAAAAAAGAAAGAAAGAAAGAAAGAAAAAAAGAAAGAAAGAAAGAAAGAAAGAAAGAAAGAAAGAAAGAGGCATGCCAGAGCCTCCTACCACTGCACACGAACACTTTGTGCATCCAGCTTTATGTGGGTGCTGGGACTTGAACCCAGACCACCAGCCTTTGCAACAATCACCTTTAAATCTCTCCAGCAACCCTCCCTTACTTTTTAAGAGGGGTTGTTGGCCCATATCCAGCCTAAAGCTTGCTCCAGTTTAGGGAGTCAATATCTCGTACTATTACAGATGCCTCTTGTTTGTAAAAGAGGGAGCTTTCTGACCCTCCCTCATAACCAGGATGTTGAGTTTTCTCATCCCTGATTTTGGAGGAGTCTGGACAACGAAAGGACAGTGAACTGATTTAGCATTTTGATTTCTTCTGGGAGTTAAAGTATAGCCAGGGTCTTGTTTTCGGAACCTTTCTCCTCTTGGTTTCTTCAGGAATACAGTCCCACCTCTCCATTACCAGATGAAGCAGGGTTCTCGCGGACTCCTGAAGAAGTGTGCTGCTGGGCAGGTGTCGGGCATCTGTGAGCCCAGTACTTCGGCCCAGGTCCAACCTGGGCAAAGGACCCTTGAGTGCAGACATTGCTCTGCACTGTCATTACCAATCTCTCCTCGGAATGCATCCGGGTACAAAGTCACCCATGTCGACAGCAAGCTTAAGGTCTCAGGAAAGTCAGAAGTCATGGTGCCTGGGGCTGAGGAGATGGCACAGCATTTAAAGCGCTTGCCTGAAAAGTCTAAGGACCTACATTCTGTTCTCCAGTACCCACATAAAGCCAGGTGCACAATGTGGCACATACATCTGGAATTTGTTTGCAGTGGCTAGAGGCCCTTGCATTCTCTATCTACCTACCTCTTTCTGTTTGTCTCTCTCTCACTCTCAAATAAATATAAAATAGTCTTAAAAAAATAAAAGAGGGCTGGGGAGATGGCTTAGTGGTTAAGGTGCTTGCCTGTGAAGCCTAAAGACCCAGGTTCCATTCCCCGGTACCCACCTAAACCAGATACTCAAGATGGTCTGGAGTTCGTTTGCAGCATCTGAAGGCCCTGGTGCGCCCATTCTCTCACTTTCTCTCTCACACTCATTCTCAAATAAATAAATATGTTTAAAAAACATTTTAAAAAATAAAAGAAATACAGATATGTTAGGGTTCCCAGGATTGGGTGGTTGTATTCAATCACCCGCCAGGTGGTCATTAAAGTACTTAACATGGCCTTAGAAATAAAAGTCAAGTGCTTGGGCAATAATGGAGCTAGGAATGGACAATAAGATCTGTCCTCTTCCCTCTTAAAAGGACTTGCTGTTTCCATAATGTGTAAGGATTTTCCCAAGACCTGCCCGGACTCAGAACCCCCAAAGGATAAAGTGCTCACAGCAACAGCTCTGACCACACCCATGGTTGGACTGGCTCTGTTTTCATCAACATCCTTCACATTTAAGTCAACATTTTGTCGAGACAATATTCTCTTCTTGGCATGCTTAGAAAATTGATGTTGTAACTAAATTATAACAATAAGCGTGGTCACCAAGTCCCTTTCTGTAAAGAGAAAATGGCTCAGCTTTCTCTGGGGAATATGGGAATTTTCTATGATTAAAATGAATCCATGAGCCGGGTGTGGTGGCGCACGCCTTTAATCCCAGCACTCGGGAGGCAGAGGTAGGAGGATCGCCGAGAGTTCAAGGCCACCCTGAGACTACATAGTGAATTCCAGGTCAGCCTGGACCAGAGTGAGACCCTTCTATGAAAAAAATGAATCCATGGTCTTTGGCAGACAAAAATCTAATGGTTTCTGGGCATGGCAGTGCAAGTCTTTAATGCCTGTACTCAGGAGGCAGAGGTAGGAGGATCTCTGTGTGAGGCCACCCTGAAACTACATAGGGAATTCCAGGTCAGCCTGGGCTCTACCTCGAAATACCAAAAAATAAAAGATAAAAATTTTAAAAATAAAATAAATCTGAAGGTATGGAAGACAAAACATTTACTTATTAAGTAGCAACTTTGGACTGTCCTGGAAAACACCGTTGCTCATAAAGGCATTCACAATCAGTAGCAGCTGGCTTCTACAGTTTCTGCTCGGTATTATGCAAAATAAAAAGACATTGTCTTAGCTAGGCTGGCTGGCCTCTGAACCCAGTTGACATTCTAATTGGCAGGTAAGGGTAAACAGGTGGGTCTTAGAGAGACAAGCCAGTAACCAGCCTGGGACTAATTTGAAGAAATCAATGCCTTCTGTCAGTCTAGCTGACATTGTACTAACACATTTAGGTCCTGGTCTATTTTCAGAATATCTGGAGTTTTTCTTTGGTCAAAGGCTTTTGGGAACTATGAGGGAGATGCAGTTGCTTTACAAATCTCATTCGATTGTAGGATCCAATCCAATAAAAATATAGTGCCAATGGTCGTGGTCTATTTTCTGTTGCAACAAGAGAGTTTGTGAGGTGGGGTAATTCACAAAGGCAAGAAGTGCATTTGGGCTCACGGATCTAGGGCAGGACAGACCAAGAGTAAATTTCTGGCTTCCACTCACCTCTGCTTCAGGTCAAGGTGGGAAGCAGGTTTGTGCAGGATTGACACGCTACGAGGACATGCTTGGTGACAGTCCACTCTCTTGGTGATCAATACAGCATGGAGGAAGTGAGAACTCACTTGAAAGAGAAGGACACGCATCCTTTTCGACCTGTCCACCTGTCACAGGCTCCACCTCCCTGAGCACCATATGCTGCGAGCAAACTTGGCCCTGAGTTCCAGAGGGGTCCAACCACAGTCAGACATGGCGGTACACTGTATGCTGGCCAAGGCAACTGGAAAATGACGTCCGCTTCGAGGCGCTGCAATGCAGATGTATCGTGACATGCGGTCATGGAAGCAGAGAGGAAAGATTTAGATGCCCTGGGCTCTGGACTCCACGCCAAACACAGGACGGTGGGATAGGAGGATGGGAGATGGGCTAACTCGGAAAGGAGAAAGGGAAGAGCCAAGGACTAGCTTCCCGTCTTCAAGTATTTGAGGAGCAGTGAGGGAGAAGGAATAAGTGGGTTTTATTTTAGAAAAAGACGCAAGGGAAGAACAAGAAGATGTTGAGGGAAGGGCAGAGGAAAAAAGGACGTGGTAAGAGAGTGATTTTTAAAAATATTTTGTTTATTTATTTGTTTGAGAGAAAGAGGCACAGAAAGAGAGAGAGAGAGAGAAAGAGAGAGAGGGAGAGAGGGAATGGCACGCCAGGGCCTCCAGCCACTGCAACCAAACTCCAGATGCATGCACTCACTTGTGCATCTGGCTTACATGGGTCCTGGAGAATCGAACTGAGATCCTTTGGCTTTGCAGGCAAATGCCTTAACCACTAAGCCATCTCCAGCCCTGAGAGTGATTTTTATAGCTCGGCATAAAAAAACAACCTTCTTTAAAAAAAAAAAAAACTTTAACAAACCAAAGTGCTCACTGTTGAAAGAGGTCTCTCTCTCTCTCTCCATTGTCCATCAGAATGCAAACTCTAAAGGCACTCATCAAGCACCCCCACAGGACAAAGTTGCAGCCTTAGGCAGGGTGCAAGCAGTTTCTGGTCACATTCACCTCTGAGAATCTGAGTTTCTGTGCTGGGCTAGGCTGTGTCCTGCTGGGACCTCTTGGTAGCAGGGCAGGAAATGGAGTATAAGTACCTGGGCTCATTGGTCCGAGTGCATTTAAACCAAAGGGCCCCATAGATGCATTAGGCAAAGGCCATGTGTCTCTTCCTCAGGGGCCCTGCTTGACAGAGGTCCCTTCCCCTAGAGTAACAACGGGGCCAGTCTCCATGAGAAGCAAGCTTGTTTCACAGATATGGATGACAAAGGTTACTGATTCCTGGGTTCATGCCTATCAAAGACTCGGGGGCAGCTCTGGGCAAAGGGCAAGCAGAGAGAAGGATAGGGAGATTTGCCCAAACAGCATTTCACCCAGACACCAACTGTAAGGCTGTTCACAAGCTAGTCCAGAGGCAAAGATTTATATACAGAAAAACAGAGTACAACCATTCAAACTGACTGGCATATCCAGCTTTTTAAAATTTAATTTATTATTTATTTATCTGTGAGCAGAGGAAGAGAGACAGAGAGAATGATTCAGCCAGGGCCTCTAGCCACTGCAAACGAACTCCAGATGAGTGCACCACTTTTTGCATCTGCCTTTACGTGAGTACTGAGGAGTCAAACTCGGGTTGTTAAGCTTTGCAAGCACTTTAACCACTAAGACATCTCTCCAGCCCTTATCCAAATTTAAAAAAAAAGAATGAAACATAGTTCAGTCGAATATTTAATACATGGATACATGGCGAGTTCTTTGAGAACAGTGTCCTATTTGTTTTAGCGTTCCTGGAATTGAATATAGCGTCCAATACATTGTGAGAGTTTCAATAAATATGAGTGCATTTATTGACGGTTTGATTCAGGTCTCCCCCATCCCCGCCCATAACCTTATGTGTGCTGAATGCTTGATCCCTAGTGATGACAGTTTGGGGACTGGAACCTTGTTGAAGTTGTGTTTTTAAGTGCGAGCTTATGGGTGTTAGAGCCATCTTCCCATTGCCAGTGTTTGACTCACTCTCCTGCTACTGTTGTCCACCTGATGTTGGTCAGAAGATGACGTCCAGCTTCCGCTCATGCCACGTTTTCCTCTGCCATCATGGAGCTTCCCTTGGAGTCGCTAAGCCAACATAAACCCTTTCCTCCTACTAGCTGCTTTGGGCAATGTGAATTGTGCCAGCCATGTGAAGACACTTGCAACAGCACTGAACATGGTTCTGTACGTGGTAGATGGCTTCAGGTACCTGGTCAAGTGCACAGAGGTATCCATTCTCACTGGTCCTGAGGCCTGGCCTCTGTTCTGGAGCCCAGCACAGACTCTTCTATCATCTCTTTTTGCATCTCAGTGGACTCCCTCACTCTCTGGGTCGTTTAGGTAATGCTCATGGGATTTCCACCATGTCATAGGTGCCATGCTCGATGTGGGTCATGGTGACATAAAGACCAGCCACAGACCTGCCTCCCAAATCTCTCCCTCCAATGGCTGGGGGGACGTGGAGTACTTAGTATGACCAGGGCTGCTCCTTAAAAAACAAAAATATCCAATGAAAATAACTTAAAAGAAACTATCTGAAAACCTTTATGATTTGCAATTTCTTTGATTCAAAAATTGATCCAGGATTCAGGCATGGTGGCTCAGGCCTTTAATCCCAGCACTCAGGAAGCAGAGGTAGGAGGATGGCGGTGAGTTTGAGGCCAGCCTAAGACTACATAGTGAATTCCAGGTCAGCCTGGGGTAGAGGGAGACCCTACCTCGAAAAACCAAAAACAATAATAATAATAATAAAGGCTGGAGGGATGGCTTAGCAGTTAAGGCATTTACCTGCAAAGCCAAAGGACCCTGGTTTGATTCCCAGGTCCCACATAAGCCAGATGCACAAGATGGCGCATGAGTCTGGAGTTTTGTTTGCAGTGGCTGGAGGCCATTTTCTCTCTCGCTCGCTCTTTCTGACTGTTAAATAAAAAAAACTTAAACAAAAAAATTTTTTTTAAATTGACCCAGAGCTGAGGGTATATGTCAGAAGACTTGCCTAGCAAAATTGAGGCTCCGTGTTTCATCCCCAACACCACCAAAAATAAATAAAACAAATATACAGATATATGTTATGTGTATAATATATATATATGCCAAAACTTGTTCAATGTCTTTAGTAAAAAATAAACCCAGAATGCTCTCTTTGGCAGCATATATACTAAAATTGAAACGATGCAGGGAAGATTAGCATGGCCCTTGCACAAGGATGACACGCAAATTCCTGAAGTGTTCCATATTTTTTAAATAAAGTAAATTAAAAAGAAAAACACATAGAATGCATCATGCCCAAGAAAAAATGTCAAATGCCTAAGTCCCATTCCCCCTCAGCTTGACCAAAGCCATTACAATAGATAGAAATGACTCTCTCTCAAAATCAGATGCTCAGGATCACGGCTTACCCAGCTGCGGGCCCACTCAGCCATGATTGTGAACCGGTTAGCGAAACAAAGAGATTTGCAAGGCTCCCTGAAACCTCGCTGTTGAAAAGCTGGACGGTTTTACAAAAGGATGCTCTGTTCTTTACATAGGTCTTCAGATAAGAAAGGTCAAATCAAAACAAAGATAACAAACAAAAACAACAATCCAGAGAGATGGGAGATACTGGGAAGAAAAAAAGGGGAGTGTTAGGGGAGCCTGATGGCCGTGGAACATCGGAAGGGGCTGGAAGACAGAGCTCTGAGTAGGACAGGAGAAGAGGGATCAGTAATGAAGACTGGGACGCATCAACTTGGGGCACAGTTGTTAAGCTCTGCCTCGAATACATAGAAGGTGGCATCTCTTTGTTGCAGATCTGCTGAGAGCCTCAAATTTCTGGCTCCCTGAGTTCCCAGGGACGTGCCCCTGATGTTGAGGACAGCGATAGATGAGTCGCCACCAGCTGGATGCTGTCCAGCACATGGATGCTGGGGTAGCCCGAGAGCAAAGGAGACAGAGCTGTAGGAGCAGATGGCTGAGACACACATTCAGCCCCTCTCAGGTGCATTTCTGGCCATATCTCACTTCTTTCACAGTTGGTGAAGCAAGACATTTTCATATTCTTTTTTTTTTTTTTTTTTTTTGGTTTTGTGAGGTAGGGTCTCACTCTGGTCCAGGCTGACCTGGAATTAACTATGTAGTCTCAGGGTGGCCTCGAACTCTCGGCGATCCTCCTACCTCTGCCTCCCGAGTGCTGGGATTAAAGGCGTGTGCCACCACGCCCGGCCCATATTCTTTTTATGTCCAACCACACAGCATTTTTTGTTTTGTTTTGGAGGTAGGGTTTCACTGTAACCCAGGCTGAACTGGAAGTTACTTTAGACCCAGGCTGGCCTTGAACTCACAGTGATGCTCATACCGCAGCCTCTGGACTTCTGGGATTGCAGGCATGAGCCACCTCCTCGCCTGGCTCACACAGCATATTTTAAAAACGAGTGGGACAAGGACTTACTGGAGTCAAGAGCCTTTATGAGGAGAAAGCTGGGGAAAAAAGCTGTGGACCCCCCTCCTCCGTACATGGGCTGAAGGCTTCCCGGAGAGATGTAGAGGCTTGCGCCTGCCTTATATAAATATTGTAAGGATTGATATGATCATGTCGGCAAACTGCTCCACACTCCTGAGAGAGAAAGACTTACAAGGATGTGGTTTTATTATTCATAACACGGTGTGTGCTTACTGTGGGAGAAAGATGCAAACGGCCTGCGGCTGTAATTTCACTCTCACTCCTCCTGCGCTGGGGACCAGCAGCTTAGGCTTCTGTGTTTGAAAAATAAGTTCCTTTATCCCCAGTGACTCCAGTCCATGAGACTTGAATGATGGAGCCGGGGAAAGTTCGATAAGAGCAATGGCATTGCCCCAGTGAGATTTGCCTGAGTGGGACAGTTCAACCAGTAAGGAGGAAATTAGACAAGGAAACTCAACCTCTTCGAGCTGGAATTCTCTCTCAACAAGATATTGCTGAGCAAAAAATAAAAATAAAAATAAATAAATAAATAAAATCAATAGCAGGAGAGACAAAAATCAAACCATACCTAGGTTTTAGCACCTTGGGGAAATAACAGGAAGAAGGAAACTTTATTAAAACTGCTTGGCATCCACCCGCCCCATCCCTTCCTTGTGCTTCTGTTTGATGTATTCCTGTCCATTTTGGAGGGCAAAGGCGGTCGTAGGCAGATTGATCTTGCTCTAAATAGACACTTAGTTAGCTGTGAGCTGTGGGTACTGGATACAGACTTTCCTGGGACGCATATAAGAGGGAAGCCCGTCTAATCCCCACAGAAAGAACAGTGGTAGTGAAACGGGGTGCTAGGGGTTCAGCAAAGTCCTTGAACACCAAACCCTAGGTTTGTGTCATTTTTTTTTTTTTGCGAGAGTGAGAGAGAGAGAGAGAGAATATTGGCATGCCAGGGTCTCCAACCCCTGCAATCAAACTCCAGATGCATGTGCTCCCTTGTACCCATATGGAACCTGGCATGCTTGTGTCACTGTGCATCTGGCTTACGTCGGACCTGGAGAGTTGAACATGAGTCCTTAGGCTTCGCAAGCAAAGTGCCTTAACTGCTAAGCCATCTCTCCAGGTTTTGTCTATTTTTAACAAAAGAATTGAATAAAAATAAGACTGAGAAGGATAATTATTAAATGATTATATTTATTGAGTGAAGTACGGAACCAAGGAAAGGAGAATGCATACACCTGCGTGGCTTGAGAGCCTATGTGGAGGGCTATGTGGTGGGCTTGGAAAAACAGTACAGAGGACAGGAAAGAGAGTTCAAAGAGCTCCCACCATGCGGAGGGCATAAAGAGCCCATGTGGAAAGTCAGGGCTAGGGGTTTCTCCCCTTGGCTTGGCTAAGGTCAGGCAGCACAGAGAGCTTGCCCCACTCCCCTTGCAAATGTGTTTATAACCTTACAGTGGTGGGCACTACCTGCCAGCTCAGGCAAGCCAAAGGAGCAGTGACTGGTCCCAGCTAGGGGCTGCCTCAGGACGCAGCCAGCCATGATGCCAAGTTCTGGGATCTAAGCTTGACCAACCATAATGTCAGGATTCTAGAAAAAGACC
Organism: Orientallactaga sibirica; assembly: GCA_036365145.1. Classification (NCBI taxonomy): domain Eukaryota; kingdom Metazoa; phylum Chordata; class Mammalia; order Rodentia; family Dipodidae; genus Orientallactaga; species Orientallactaga sibirica. Next base: position 13,250,658 of record JAEOAD010000048.1, on the reverse strand, counting down.
TTCCTCCCAGGGAGGGGCTCAGGTATGGACAAACAGCTGTAGGGGAGGAGACAAGAGATAAAAAGTCAGATCGTCCTTTGATCTCGAGCAAGCGCAGGCCTTCCTGCGTTTTGACTTTCAGAAGCCCAGTCGCCCTAACTTCACAGAGGGCTTTTCAAGCCTGGGGAGAAACCAGAACATTGCTAGAAAGAAAAAGAAAAGTGAGAGCCTGGTGTGGTGGCACATGCCTTTCATCCCAGCACTTGGGACACAGAGGTAGGAGGATCGCCATGAGTTTGAGGCCACCCTGAGACTACCAGATCCTCTGACTACCAGATCCTCTGATCCGGGGTCTTTTAGCAGTCAAGGTGTTGACCAGCTGTGGTCATCTCAGGCTCAGGGCGATAAGAATCTGCTTCCAAGGTCCCTCGTGTGGCTGTGACTGGCCTCACTGAAGTAAGACCTTGTGTCCACATGACTGGCTGGCCAGCATCTCTCTCAGTTGCTGGCCAGGTGGCGTCTCCAGAGGGCAGCCCCCAGCAGACAAGCTTGCTTCATGCTGCGAATCAGGGGGAAGAGCAGACCGAGGAAATGCAAGCAAGAAGGAAGGCACAGCTTCTTCTGTGACCTATTTGTGAAGGGAAACACCAGACCCAGCCCATCCATCCGCAAAAGGGAGGGATTCTAGGCCGGGTGTGGTGGCGCACACCTGTGATCCCAGCACTCGGGAGACAGAGGTAGGAGGATGGCCGTGAGTTCGAGGCCACCCTGAGACTACATAGTGAATTCCAGGACAACCTGGGCTAGAGACCCTACCTCGAAAACCAAAAAAAAAAAAAAGAAAGGAAGGGGGAGGGAGGGAGGGAGGGAGGGAGGGAGGGAGGGAGGGAGGATGATCCTCAGTAATGGTCATGGCGACTCTGCATTGTAACCCCAGGCTCAGACCAAAGCAAGGCGCCTGCTCTCTTCTCTCCTTCTGCCAAGCCTTGACCAGCTGGGAGCTCACTGTAGGCTCCCTGCTTTCTTAAGCACCGTGGAGTTCAGAAAGCAGAAATGTTCTTTCTCTCTTCCTGTGAAGAAAAGTTCAGGCTTTCCAAGCCTCATGGAGTTATTGGACGCTGTGTGATAAGGAAGTAGGAATCAAAAGCACAAGTGGTTCTGGAGAGATGGCTTAGTGGTCAAGGCGTTTGCCTGCAAAGCCAAAGGACCCAGGTTCAATTCTCAGGATCCACATAAGCCAGATGCACAAGATGGCACATGCACCTGGAGTTCCTTTGCAGTGGCTAAAGACCCTGGCGTGCCCTCTCTCTCTCTCTCTCTCTCTCTCTCTCTCATCTCTCTCTTTCAAATGAATGAATAAATAAATGGCATAGACAGCCTCTCTCTCTCTTTCAAATAAATAAATGGCATAGACAGCCCGAGATGGACAAGGCTCTCTCCTGGTGCCCACCCAGCCCCCATCATCACATTGTAACCATGACCTTGTGCTGAAGCCACATGTGGTGGGAGAGAGGTCTCACACAGAGACCCTTGTGCCCATCCTCCAGCTCTCATCCTAGTGAAAAGGCATCCATACAAAAGACCTCCAAGAAGCCAGTGCCAGGGGACGGAAAGAGTCAAAGTTCCTGGCACCCGAGGAGGAAGTTGTCTAACAGGAAGAGATTTCACACTGTGCTGACAGCTTATCTCACAGTTGTTTATTTAAGGTACTGGGGATTGAATTTTGGTATACACACACACACACACACACACACACACAAGTGCCCTACTGCTAAGAGACATACCCAGTCCTTCACATTTAAATTAAAACATGGATATGGCGGGGCAGGGTGGTGCTTTTGTTTCATCTGTTCTCTTTTTTTAAAAAAAATATTTAGGGCTGGAGAAATGGCTTAGCGGTTAAGCACTTGCCTGTGAAGCCTAAGGACCCTGGTTCGAGGTTCGATTCCTCAGGACCCATGTAAGCCAGATGAACAAGGTGGCGCATGCATCTGGAGTTCGTTTGCAGTGGCCGGAGGTCCTGGTCTCTCTCTCTCTCTCTCTCTCTCTCCTCTTTCTCTCTCTCTCATGTAAATAGATAAATAAATAATCTTTTAAAAATTATTTATTTATTTATTTGAGAGAGAAAGAGCAAGAGAATGGGTATGCCAGTGCACCAGGGCCTCCCACTGCTGAAAATGAACTCTGGACACATGCGCCACTTTGTGCATCTCACGATATGTGGGTACTGGGGAATCACCCAGGATGTCAGGCTTTAACCACTGAGCCATCTCTCCGGGCCCTTGTTTCATCTTTTCTGGACAATTGTAAGCTACCACAGAAAAGGCAAAGAAAAACTAGGAATCTTTCTTTTCCCAAATTGGCCAAACTGTCAATAAATCCATTTTCTTCTACCAATTTCTGTTCCTAGTTTCTTTGGAATATAAGGAAACTGAGGCAGCGGGTTTATGGGCCTAAGAGCCCTGTGGCAATCTCAGGAAGTCCACTGGGCTCAGTGCCCACTCACTTGCCAGTGTGGTTCCACCTCAGCCTGGCCTTGAAGGGCTGGGACGCGACTGTGTAGAGCTGTTGGCATATATAAGGCCCTGGGTTCAATCCCTGGTAATTGCAAAAGTGACAAACAACCTGAGCAATCCAGTTCTCCCTTGGTTGTGTGGGAATTGGTTCTGGGGCTTTCTGAGGGTATCTGAATCTGAGCATAATGCTGGCAAATCCTCTGTACGTTTTAATTTAATCTCTGGATGAATTAGAATGCGTAATACAATGCAAGTGTTCTATAAATGGTTGTTATGCTGTGTTGTTTAGGGAATAATGATAAGAAGGAAAAAAGCCCCCATGTACATACTCAGTACTGATGTAATTAGAAGAAAAACGAGCCCAGCCCCTCCCCCATCCCACCCCCTGCAGGAACGGGAAGAGATAGCTTCTCACAGCACCAGTGCTTCCAAGGCCAGGACCTGGGCCAACAGTGTCCTTCTCAGGACACACATTTTTCGTCATAAGATCGCCACAGTGACATTATAGGCACAAGAATGAGGTCGGATCACAACTTTCCAACAAGTTCAAACAAAAATCTTAAGCTAAGATGCCAAATTAAAAACAATGGGGTAGTCAGGCATGGTGGCGCACACCTTTCATCCTGGCACTCGGGAGGCAGAGGTAGGAGATCACCATGAGTTCAAGTCCACCCTGAGAGACTACATAGTAAATTCCAGGTCAGCCTGGGCTAGAGTGAGACCCTACCTCAAAAAAACCAAAATAAGAAAAAAGCCGGGCGTGGTGGCGCACGCCTTTAATCCCAGCACTCGGGAGGCAGAGGTAGGAGGATCGCTGTGAGTTCAAGGCTACCCTGAGACTACATAGTTAATTCCAGGTCAGCCTGGGCCAGAGTGAGACCCTACCTCAAAAAATAAAATAAAATAAAATAAATAAATAAATAAATAAAATAATTTTTTTTAAAAAAAAACCAACAAAAAAAGAAAAAAAGAAAAGAAAAAAACACCTCCAAAAAAACCAATGGGATAAAATATCTTGAGTTGGGGGTGAGGTGGCAGCTCTAGGGCACTTCTAATGCAGACAAGGTCAAGGAGAAGGAAAGCGATGGGATACCTATAAAGATTTGCTTCAAAAGAACTCCAAGGTCCTGGGGAAGATTGCTATCACTCTCAGATGCTCTGTGCCAACCCGACACAGTGGCTGTCCTGCCTATGAGAGCCGGATCCAGAACACTCCAGAGAACCAGGCTTCAGAGCTTCCTCCTCACCCTCTGGCCCGCCCTTGGCATCTCCTTGCAATGTGTTCAGATCCCAGCTGGTCTCTTCCACTCCTCGTCATCAGTCATAGAGGGCCTGCATTAGAGTGGACCCTGGAGGCGAATGAAGAACGATGCTTGGGTAGTAAGGGTCCCTAAGCCCTGTCACCCTTAAAAGTCAAGTTATAGGGAAAGAGCAAAAAACCCCTTACAAGGGTGTGCAAATCCTCCTAAATGGCCAGTCTCCCTCATCAAGTCTGTTTCTCTCCCGTGAACTAAAGTTTCTAGAAAAGCAATATTTCAAAACCAAAGGACCCACGGTCAATTCCCCAGGACCCACGTAAGCCAGATGCACAAGGTGGTGCATGCGTCTGCGGTTTGTTTGCACTGGCTGGAAGCCCTGGCGTGCCCATTCTCCTCTTTCAATCTCTATTCTCTCAAATAAATAAAAAAAAAATTAAAAATTGCATTATTTCAGTTTTATCTGTTGTAAGTATCTATTATACTTACTTCCAGCAAGGCTGAATGGACCGATAAAAAGCCCCTGTGATCACAGAGAACCGATGGAAAAATTGATCAAGCTGCAGTTTTATTAATCCCAGGGTCCAACAGCAGAACATTCTAAATTATGTTTCAACAGGATAAGACCCCAGCCCCAAGGCTTGGGCTCCAGCCCCAAAGCCATTAGATCCTTAAATAGCTGCAGACCTTTGACTTCCCCAGATCAATGGAGTCACTACTGATGGAGGCACTAAACTAACATCCTGGTGACTATCAGTTGATCAGGTCTGATCCTTTCTGGAATGTAAGGACAGACCCAGCTTCCACCAACCCTAGGGCTCAGAATGTCATCAGATAGCATCTGGCCTATGGTGGAGATTCCACACCCTCCTTCTCCCCATAACCCGCCTACCTGATGGTCAGCCAATGTATTTGAACAGTGCCTGGTTTTATTACTTGCTTTTGTTCTGTAATTATAAAACCTTCATGAAATTGTTAACACTGTTGAAACATGGAATTGGAGTAACCTAAATCTTTTTTAAAAAATATTTTATTTTTATTTATTTATTAGAGTGAGAGGGGGGAAAGAGGCAAGTAGAGAGAAAGAGAAAGAATGGGTGTTCCAGGGCATCCAGCCACTGTAAATGAACCCCAGATGCATGGGTCACCTTGTGCATCTGGCTTACGTGGGTCCTGGGGAATCGAACCTGGGTCCTCTGCTTTGCAGGCAAGTGCCTTAATCTCTAAGCCATCTCTCCAGCCCTAACCTAAATCTTTTGTTCCTGGGCCACAGTCACTCATATTTGGTTCCAGAATAAATTATCTCTTATCTTTTCCATCAACACTTGCAGTAGGGAAAAATCCTGCTCACAAATTACACCTCAACCCAAATGTCAGGTGCTTTGAGAACCGTGCAGCACCCCCAAGTCCCCTCACCTAGCTCATCAATCCTGCCCAGGAGACGGCCTGTGAATCCAGACTCCGTCCCCTATCAGCAGGAGTGCCCCAGTGTGGGCTCACCTCTACATTCCCCACCATGCCCACCACTGTTGCCATTTCTTCACTTGGTGAGATCCGGCAGCCCACCTTTTCCACAGCTCCCCCCTCACACCCGCTCTGCTCACTATCATTGTTGCCCTCACTCTCCTTCACCACCGTGGTCCCCAGATCTGCCGAGGTGCTGTGTCACTGCTCTATTCTGCTCAGCCCCCAAGTTGGCTCCGTTCTGATCAGTCACTGGGTGTCACAGCACAGTCCATCCTCCAGCACACACACAGCACTGAGAAGTTCTGCACTCTCTGCTCTCCGAGGACCACACAGTCAACCCCAGCTGACAAGGCTTTCAAAGGTGTTAAATGAGCTCCAGGTGAACCCCACTAAGGGCTCCTAATAGTGCCCAGAGGGAAGGCTGCGTGCTGCTAGACCGCCCATACTGCCCTTGTCACCTCATAAATGCATGTCACCGGCCCCCAAGGGACAGGAGAAGGGAAATGATGGATACCCTAGACAAGCCTGCCTTTCTGCTAATTGAAAGTGAAAGGGGACCAAGTCAGTTCTCTACTCAAGCCACACTTGGAGCAGGGGTTCCCCTGGGGCTCTTTCTCAAGTCACCACCTGAGCCCCTTCCCCCCACTCTTCCCTCACTGCTTTCCAGGAAGAGAGAGCTCATCTCCACCCACTACCCCGCCCCCAGCCGGCAGGAAAGGGGCCAAGTGTTGAGCAATCACTTTGCTAGTGACCTCCTTGCGGCCTTCCAGACAACAGCGACAGACTGCTGGGCAGCCCCGAGTCACAGCAGTTACCCGTGTCCTGCCCTGCAGGCAAGGAGGGCTGGCACACCAGTACAGGGACAGTCACTGCAAAGGATGCTACTTTCCAAAGGCTCTTGTCCCAGGAGGCCTGAAGCTGCCTCAGGCCTGGCTGCTCAGAATGCCAGTCTTTTGTAACGGTGGCTGAGCCCTTGGGGTACAGCGGGGAGGGGGTGTGCAGGAGGGTGGGGAGCCAGTACCTCTCAGCCCCACAGCCTTCCTAACCAGACCCATTAAACTGGAACCTTAAGGGCAGGACTTGAAAATCAAATTAAAATTAAAAAAAAAATTTTTTTTAAGGTAGGGTTTCACAGACCTGGAAGTCACTATGTAGTCTCAGAGTGGCCTCGAACTCATGGAGATCCTCCTACCTCTACCTTCCAAGTGCTGGGATTAAAGGGGTGCGCGCCATCATGCCTGGTTGGAATTTTTTTTTAACTTTTTAAAACCTATTATTTGGAAGTATTTTCAAACTGAATGAAAGACTGCAAGACAAATATCCATCTGGCCACCATACTATAAACCTCTATGTTCAGTTTAACTTGCTTACTTTAGCATTTTTCTCCTATATACACAATTCCTCATACTCACCCAATATAATTTGAAAAATTCTGAAACGCTTGAAGGTAATTATATCATGATCCTTCACTCCAAAAAAAAAAAAAAAAAAAAAAAGGTTCCCGTATGTAAATTCCCAAGAGTGGGAGCCATTGCCAGGCGTGGTGGCACAAGCCTTTAATATCGCCACTCGGGAGGCAGAGGTGGGAGGATCACCATGAGTTCGAGGCCACCCTGAGACTACATAGTGAATTCCAGGTCAGCCTAGGCTAGAGTGAGACCCTACCTCAAAAAATCAACCAACCAAGCAAACAAACAAAAAAGAGTAGGAGCCATCTTCTATATCACCACAGGGCAGCTACCGTGATGCAGCATGTTTGCAATCAAGATGTTTCCAGGCCTCCAGGTGAGTCCAGTGTGCAGCTACGGAGAACTCCCCAAGACCTCCTCTCCTATCCAGGTGATACAGGAATTTGGGGTTCCTTGTCTGCCAACACACCGATAATTTCAGATGTTCCAAGATCCTTGTTCTATGAATGCAAAGAACAAAATCCATGGACCTGAGGATAAAGTTCAGGAAGATTTTATTACAGTTTAAAGCTTGGGGGTGCGGGGAGCATGGAGAAAGGGGGCTTAAGCCTAGAACCTAAGAGAAGGAAGCAAGGTGGAGCTCTTGTCCAGGGAGGCGAGAGGGGGTTGGGAAGCCTGCCTCGAGACTCCGATCTGGGATGTTTCATGGGGAGTGGCTGTGTGAGGAAGACCAGGTCGGCAGGTTGCTATGGACAAAGCCCAGATTTTCCAGCTTTGCCAGTGATCTTAGGTAAGGGTCCGTGTGTCTGTCTCTAGGAACGGTGCAGGCTTAATCTAGAGATCTTTCCCGGATGGCGTGACACCCAGGTTTCTGCAGTGACATAATCAAGGAAAAAACAACAGTTACTTTTGGGGTACCCAGTCTGTCTAGCTGATTTCTGTCTCCTGTCACGGGGAGGAGGAGTGGCTGATAGCCACTGGCACCTCTCAGGCTCACCCATCTGGACCTATCACCAGGAGCAGACGGGTCCGTGCCCGCCCGAGACACAGGGCAATGTGGACTCCTGGGTGTCATTGCACTTGCTCCTGTTTCTCTTTCTTCTTACATCTCATTTCTCCATTTCCCCAGAGGGACCATGACCCAGGCTTCTTCCTTAAGTAGCAGGTGATTTATTAATACTTTAACTCACCCCCAGAGCCACACTCCAGGCATTGGACACTTGTTCTGGGGCACCCATGTGCGAACACTTAAGATACGCTTTTAGTTAGAATTGACATGTGCTGTCAGGGTGAACACACCACATTTCAAAGATTTAGCATGTAAGAAAAGGAATTTGTGGCTGGAGAGATGGCTGAGCAGTTAAGAGCGCTTGCTTGCAAAGCCTAAGGACCCAGGATCAGCTCCCCAGACCCCACATAAGCCAGACACACAAGGTGACACATGAGCACAAGGTCACACATGCACATAAGATGGCACACTTGTCTCAAGTTTGATTGCAGTGGCTAGAGGCCCTGGTGTGCCAAATGTCTCTCTTTCTGTCTTCCTCCCTCTCTCTCTCACACACACACTCTCTCATAAATAAAATAAAGAAAAAAAGGAATTTGAAGATTTATTTTTTTAAAGATTTATTTTTATTTATTTATCAGAGACAGAGAGAGAGAGAGAGAATGTGTGTGCACCAGGGCTTCCAGCCATTGCAAACGAACTCCAGATACATGCACCACCATGTGCATCTGGCTTACGTAGGACCTGGAGAATCGAATCTGGATCCTCAGGCTTTGCAGGCATATACCTTAACCGCTAAGCCATCTCTCCAGCCCTGAAGATGTTTAAAAATTATATTATATTACTTACATGTTGAAAGTGATATTTTGAGTATATTCAGTCAAATCAAAATATTAACTAAAGTTAAAATTTTTGGTGGATGTACACAAGTGGCTGTATTGTGTATTTTCTCTGCCTGTTCATGAGGGTGAGTGTGGGTGCTCACGTGCCACAGCGTGTGTATGTGGAGCTCAGAGGACAACTTTTGGGTGTTTTTCCTCAACTTCCACCTCTTTGGGGGGCAGACTGTCTTGTTGTTTACTGCTCCACTCACCAGGCTAGGTGATCTGTGAGCTTCTGGAAGATTCTCTAGTCTCCCCCTCCCATCTCCCTGCAGACAGCCTGGAATTATAGAAGCCCATCACAGCTTTTGGGTTTTATGTGTGGCCGGGGATTTCAAACTCACAGCAACTGCTTTGTCCACTGGGTCATCTCCCCAGCCCTTCATTCTGGGTTTAAATGTGACTGTAAAACAACTACTTAATACGTATGTGGCAGGCATTGCACTGGACAGTGTCATCTAGAAGCTCGTTGCCACAGACAGAAATGGTCCTTTTTGGGGGTGGGGTCTAGTTAAAATGAAAGAAATAATGGTGCCAGGAACGAGAAAGGAAGCAAATGTTTGTATTTGAAAGTCCAGGCCTTCCTTGGAAGAGGGTAAACTGGATAAATGAACTTTCCAGAAAGGAAAGAATGGAGTGGGGCAAATGGGAGGAGGAGTTAATCAAGCTGGAAATGCAGACTGAGACTCAGAGATATAGGAAGTATAGGGTGGGCGAAGGTCCCCCAGAGTTCAGGCCACCTCCGAGGGACGTTACCTCTGAGAGTCCATACACAGGCCGTGATGGCTTTGCAGACTTGGTTCAGAGCAGCAAACCCACGGGAGGGTCTTCTTTCCTTACCCAGCTCAGGACAAGCTGCTAGTCAAGCAGGCATCTTTCTCATTTAAAAAATTTTTATTTTATTTTAAAAGTATTTATTTATTTATTTATGAGAGAGAGAGAGACAGAGAATGGGCATAGCTGGACCTCTGGCCACTGCAGATGAACTCCAGATGCAAGTACCACCTTGTGCATCTGGCTTTACATGGGTACTGGGAAATTGAACTCAGGTTCTTAGGCTTTGCAGGGAAGTACCTTAACTGCTTAGCTATCTTTCCAGCCCCAAATTTAAAAAAAATTTTTTTCAGCCCCTAACTTATATTTTCATTGATTGAGAACATTACCACGTGAACATATTACATATGCTCATAGGATAATGCTCATACGTTCCCTCTTTTTTAAAAAATTAATTAATTTATTTATTTGCCAGCAGACAGAGAGAGAGAGATAGAAGAGAGGCAGACACAGAGAGAGAACTGGCACACCAGAGCCTCTAGCCACTGCAAACGAACTCCAGATGCATGTGCCCTTTGTGCATCTGGCTTATGTGGGTCTGGAGAACCAGGACCCTTTGGCTTTGCAGGCAAACGCTTTAAATGCTAAGCCATTTCCTCAGCCCTCATACGTACCCTCTTGCCCACCTCCATTCCACTGAGGGTCCTCCTTGGTGGGGGGAAGGGTTATAAATATTCACTGTGGGGTCATGAATGCAGCACTCTCAGAGAGGGGGACAGTGCCACAGAGGACACCTTCCCCCATTGTGGCCCTTAACATTCTCTCCATCCCCTCTTCTCCAATGCTCCCCAAGCCTTAGAGTGAGTGTTCTAAGTCTTCGTTAGCACTGAGCTCTGAGTTTCTGCTTTGATGGATTCTAAATCTCTTCCCTGAAGGAGGTTTTCAGAATAGCCCGTGAAGAGCAGCACTCATACTTAACCTGCCACTCCCTCCCTAATGTTTCCTGGGCTCTGGTGCATTTGATAGACATGACTTGTCCTATGCCTGGCAGTGGCTTTCTTTGCTTATCATACGGATGGGTCTTGGAATTCCTGGTATACACTGCCATCTGTAAAAAGCAGATCAACTAATGATGAGAGCAGCATGGATCAAAGAGCATAAACATAGACATTTAGAAGACTTTTTTTTTTTTTTTTTTTTTTTGCTGGATGTACCCTTTCCTTTTAGCCAAAGAACATCAGGTGTTTTCCTCTAGGGTCTATGACCCTCTAAGCCACAGGCTTCTGACTTGGTTCTTAGTACCAGGTCTGAGTTCCCTCCCACTGATCAGGCCTCATATCTAACCAGAGAGCAGTGGGTGACTCCTGTAGCCTGTGTGCCACTATTGCACTGGTGTGTATGTACATTTTGAAACAGGCAGGCATCTTTGAAGGATCACCTGGCTAAAGAGTGAGTATCTCAGCTATTCCGACAGATCCTGGCAGGCAATCAGGACTGCCCTTGACATCTTTGATATTGTCCAAAAGGCATGTGACAGAACACAACACCTTTCAGCCCTGGAATCTGCTGTGCCGTTGGGAGTGGAAGGGAGATGGGAAACTACTGCCACTGGATTTCTGGCCACAGTGATACAGGAAATTTGAAAGCAATGGAGCCATTCTTAGCAAGATTTTTTTTTTTTTTTTAATTTCAAAGAGAGAGAGAGAATTGGTGCACCAGGGCCTCAGCCACTATAATAGAACTCCAGATGCTTGCGCCACTTAGTGGGCATGTGTGGCCTTGTGCTTGCCTCACCTTTGTGTGTCTGGCTTATGTAGGATCCAGAGAGTCGAACATGGGTCCTTAGGCTTAGCAGGCAAGTGCCTTAACCACTAAGCCATTTCTCCATCCCGGAGCCATTCTTGACTCTTGGTTGGGCATTAACACAGGAGTTAGGGTGCTGGCCAGTCATGGTCAGGCAAAATTTCCCCTGAATCAGTGGTCTACGGGTTCTTATCTTATGAATTTCAAAGAATGACATCCACAGACCGTAGAGAATGAAGGTTAGAAAGATTTTATTACAGAGATGTGACAGTTTGAATGTATGCCTCCCCCCCTCCACTGATTCAAGTCTTTTAATAAAGCTGTGAACTTGGTTCTCTGGCTGCCTGACTGGAGGAGGTGTCACTGGGAGAACCCAAATTCCAACCCAAAGGTGCGAAGAGCGGTTTGAGCTCTGAGGGGGTCCTTCTTGCTGCTGGCGTTTTGCTTGCTGTGGCTTCTCTCTCTGCTTGGATGTCTGGAAGCATCTCCTTTCACCACTAATAGACCTTCCCCTTGATCTGTAAGCTTGAAATAAACCCCTTTCTCCCAACAACTGTGTCTGGTTTGATTTTCATCCTTGCAATGTGAAGCTGTCTACAATAATAGATTAAGAGAAGAAAAGAAGGCAGAGCTCCTGCTATAAAGCAGGGATGGGGGAGGAAGGCATCCTGGAAATGGGGGAGCCCTCCTGGTGACCCTGATTTGGGTCTTTTATGAGGATGTATTGGATGGGAGCTTGGCTGGTCAGTCCAGTTCTTATGCCAGGTGTCCAGGGGCTTTGTAATCTTATTTATGTGTTCCTGTCAAGTTTCTAGGGAAGGGGAGCTCCTTTAGAGAAGAAGAGATAAGGGGAAAAAAAAAAAAAAACAGATCCCAGGCCATATGTTTAGTAATCTTATTCACATCCTCCCATCAGATTTTAGGGGAAAAGGGGTAAGGAAAATGTTAGATCCTCTCCTTACAGGCTAAAGGACATTTCCAGATTCTATCCTCCCTCCCAAAAAAACCCCCCCAAAATCCTGTTCACTTTGGGGTTCCACTTGCCCTCAGCTGCCTAACCATATTCTGTCTGCTATTTCTCATCAACAGTAGCAGATAGAGACCACTTACCACACATGTCATGGAGCAAATGACCCCTGCTACGTGGACCTAGGGCCCAGTGTCCCCTCCTACAGCAGAATCACGTAGAGATGTTTTTCTCCTCAGAATGTCTCATTCCATGCCTGAGGTTAACAATCCAGGAGTGTTTCATGGGCTGTTAGGGGAATCAAGAGTGACTTTGGGGGCTGGAGAGATGGCTTGGCAGTTAAAGTGCCTGCCTGCCAAGCCTAATAATACTGGTTCCAATCACCAGGTCCCATGTTTAGCCAGACTCAAGAACTGATGCAAGGGTGCAATGCCACACTTTCCTGCAAGGGGGCACACACGTCTGGAGTTCATTCACAGTGGCTAAGAGGCCACTGGTGCGCCCATTCTCTCTCTCTCTCTGTCTAGCTCGCTCTCTCTCTCAAATTTAAAAAGAAAAAAGAAAAAAAAAGTGACTTTGAAAGCTCTGAAACTGATTGCCAAGTGGTGTGTGTGTGTGTGTGTGTGTATGTGTATTATAACACATGTCAATGTGCTGGACTGTAAATACACGCTTTCTAGTCCACCATCCTCTGCTTGCTCACTCACGTGACCCATGCTTACTTAAACAAGTCCTCATACCCTATACCTTCAAGAAGAATGTTCCACAGAGTGGTCTGGCATCTAGTTTTTACTCCTCCAACTCCATCTTTTATTTGAGTTTTTTGAGGTAGGGTCTCCCTCTAGCCCAGGCTGACCTGGAATTTGCTATAGTTTCAGGGTGGCCTTGAACTCATGGTGATCTTCCTACCTCTGCCTGAGTGGTGGGATTAAAGGCATGCGCCACCATGCTCGGCTTCCATCTGTTTTTTAAATCATGACTCTCCTCACCGATCTTTCTATATATAAATCAAAACCTCACCACAAATGCTTCCTCAAAGCTACAGACACTCTGGGTAGATTGGAATGCCCCCTGTTCTCTCCTGCTGCCTCCATTTCCCCCATAAGAGCACCTCACAGCTTCTTCTCGTTAAACATCTCTGGTGAGGTACCAGTGGTGGCTCCCCCCCACCCCCATGCACTGATGGTTTTCAGTCTTATTGAAGATCCTAGGAAGACTAGTATATATTAAAAAAATATTTTATTATTTATTTATTTGAGAGAGGGAGAGAGATACAGAAATAGACATGTAGAGAGAGAGAGAATGGGCATGCCAGGGACTGTAGCCACTGCAAATGAACTCCAGATGCAGGCGCCCCCTTGTGCAACTGGCTTACATGGGTCCTGGAGAATGGAGCCTTGAACCAGGGTCCTTAGGCTTCACAAGCAAGCATTTAACCACTAAGCCATCTCTCCAGCCCAAGAGTAGTATATCTTTAGGAGATGTTGTTACTGGTGAACTCTAGACTCAGTGGAATGCCAGTGCCAGAGCTGAGATTGGGCCTCACATGGGACACCAAGGACAGGCTTCCTGTCCCTTGGGTCCTCTAGTAGCCCAGAGCCTGAGAGTCAAGTACCTAACCCCTGCTTCCCTGCAAGCCCTTATTGTCATCCACCCGGCCTTCTTTCTTCTCCCAGGACTTTGCATATGCTGTTAGCCCTTCCTGGAAGGACATTTTCCCCATTTTCTGCCAGTGAAAGCCTTTCCAGGCTTTCTTCAAATCTTCATTTGCGCTCCCTGTGCTCTGAGTGGAGCCTCTGGCCCACAGTGTGTATGCATGTCTCATACCCATGACCTTGTGTCTCCCTCACTTCCACGACCTTCTGTCTCCCTCACTTCCAGGGCATGTGACCTCTGTTGCTTCTATAGCATGTATTTTGCACTGAGCCAATTGTTTTGTTGACATCCATAATATTTCAAATGGGATGGTGATTTGAATGTAGTGTCCCCATAGGCTCATGTGTTCAAACTCTTATTCCCCAGCAAAATGGTTATAGCCAACAGCTTCAGGTTCTCTGAGATGAATTCCAGACCAGGCACAGTTAGGAAGGAAGGGAAACTAAGCACTTTGCATATCTTTAGATTGGAATTTCAGGTCCACCACCACACCTTAAGACTGGACCACCCAGTGACACCTCCTCCAGTCAGGTAGCCAGAAATCCAAGAAGTTTTAATAAACTGCCGAATCTACTGGGGGCCATTTATTCAAACTACCACAGTGGTGCTCTTTGGAAAGCTGTGGAACCTGTATGTGGTACAGCCTTGCTGGTGGAAGTAGGCCACAGGGGTTGAGGTATCACAGCCTGTCCCACTTGCTCTCTCCTGCTTGCCAATGTGACGCTGGTTCTCTGCTCCTACAATGCTTCCCCCACCCCATGATGGAACTACCCTCTGGAACTATAAGCAGAAATAAACTCTTTCCTTCTGCTTAGCTATTTTGTCTCAGCAATGAGAAAGGAGCTGAAATAGCCCCCCTATTGGCATGGTTTACTTTTAGGGGGAGTGTTTCTTCCATAACTGAGATTTCACTGTCGTTGGTATTATGGGGTCCAGTGTCGGACAGGTAAGACCATCGACTCACAGAATGTGAGGCAAAACTTTATTGGGTAAAAAGAAAGAAAAGAAAGAGAATAAAAGCTGGTGTCACCAGGACTGCACCCAGCATTCAGGTCCTCAAGATGTAGCATTGTACTGTTCGGAGTGTCAGCTTTTATTGGAAATAACCACATGATGCTCATAGAAAAACAGGATGGGAGTTAAGCCATAAATCACAACTCACATGTTGCAGTTACAGCCATAAAAGTAATCTTTAAACATAAAGCACTAAGCCATCTCTCCAGCCCAAGAGTAGTATATCTTTAGGAGATGTTGTTACTGGTGAACTCTAGACTCAGTGGAATGCCAGTGCCAGAGCTGAGATTGGGCCTCACATGGGACACCAAGGACAGGCTTCCTGTCCCTTGGGTCCTCTAGTAGCCCAGAGCCTGAGAGTCAAGTACCTAACCCCTGCTTCCCTGCAAGCCCTTATTGTCATCCACCCGGCCTTCTTTCTTCTCCCAGGACTTTGCATATGCTGTTAGCCCTTCCTGGAAGGACATTTTCCCCATTTTTCTGCCAGTGAAAGCCTTTCCAGGCTTTCTTCAAATCTTCATTTGCGCTCCTGTGCTCTGAGTGGAGCCTCTGGCCCACAGTGTGTATGCATGTCTCATACCCATGACCTTGTGTCTCCCTCACTTCCACGACCTTCTGTCTCCCTCACTTCCAGGGCATGTGACCTCTGTTGCTTCTATAGCATGTATTTTGCACTGAGCCAATTGTTTTGTTGACATCCATAATATTTCAAATGGGATGGTGATTTGAATGTAGTGTCCCCCATAGGCTCATGTGTTCAAACTCTTGTTCCCCAGCAAAATGGTTATAGCCAACAGCTTCAGGTTCTCTGAGATGAATTCCAGACCAGGCACAGTTAGGAAGGAAGGGAAACTAAGCACTTTGCATATCTTTAGATTGGAATTTCAGGTCCACCACCACACCTTAAGACTGGACCACCCAGTGACACCTCCTCCAGTTAGGTAGCCAGAAATCCAAGAAGTTTTAATAAACTGCCGAATCTACTGGGGGCCATTTATTCAAACTACCACAGTGGTGCTCTTTGGAAAGCTGTGGAACCTGTATGTGGTACAGCCTTGCTGGTGGAAGTAGGCCACAGGGGTTGAGGTATCACAGCCTGTCCCACTTGCTCTCTCCTGCTTGCCAATAAGACGCTGGTTCTCTGCTCCTACAATGCTTCCCCCACCCCATGATGGAACTACCCTCTGGAACTATAAGCAGAAATAAACTCTTTCCTTCTGCTTAGCTATTTTGTCCCAGCAATGAGAAAGGAGCTGAAATAGCCCCCTATTGGCATGGTTTACTTTTAGGGGGAGTGTTTCTTCCATAACTGAGATTTCACTGTCGTTGGTATTATGGGGTCCAGTGTCGGACAGGTAAGACCATCGACTCACAGAATGTGAGGCAAAACTTTATTGGGTAAAAAAGAAAGAAAAGAAAGAGAATAAAAGCTGGTGTTACCAGGACTGTACCCAGCATTCAGGTCCTCAAGATGTAGCATTGTACTGTTCGGAGTGTCAGCTTTTATTGGAAATAACCACATGATGCTCATAGAAAAAACAGGATGGGAGTTAAGCCATAAATCACAACTCACATGTTGCAGTTACAGCCATAAAAGTAATCTTTAAACATAAAGGGGAATGTGCATTGCGGCAGGGGCATTCCATTTTAGAGGATTAAGCAAACTTTTTTTTTACAATATTTTATTTTTATTTATTTATTTGCAAGCAGAGAGTGAGAGAGAGAGAGTGAGAGAGAGAGAGAGAGAAGAGAGGCAGACAGAGAGAGAATGGGCACGCCAGGGCCACTAGCCACTGCAAATGAACTCCAGATGCATGTGCCCCTTGTGCATCTGGCTTATGTGGGTCCTGGAGAATAGAACCGGGATCCTTTGGCTTTGCAGGCAAATACCTGAACCACTAAGCCATTTCTCTAGCCCCAGATTAAGCAAACTTGAGGATAGTTCTGTTAGTTATAGGAAGCGCCTGAGAGGTGTGAAGCCAGAGTCTCCAAGTGTCTTATCTGCCCTTAAGGGTTTTGCTTAACAATGCAGGCCCAGGGTAATGCTATTCAGATCAGCAGAGCATCATGTTTACCTACTATCCTGCCTGCTCAAGCAAGTGTAAAGTGACTTCTATTTTTCTCTAAGCTTGTTGTAAAGAAATAATAACATTTTGCCCTCTTTACAGTTGGGTCACCTGTGAAAAGATGTGAGCAACACACACCTCATTCATACGATAAGTATCAGGATCCCCAAACCCACAATAATAGTCCTTTCCCCATTACCCCAGGAGTTTTCCAGCTGAAATTTGGAGGCAAATTCCCTGTACAAACAGCTTATTTATCATCCATATTTCAATTATTGATAAGTTGTTTGCTTAAAGTCCCATTAATTCACCACATACTTACAAGTTGGTATTTTTCCCCCAGAGCAAACTGACAAAGTTATTAGCATAACAAATTACAGCACCTATATGTATTAGAGACCATTTTCTGTTCCTAGAGTACCCGAGACTGGTAATTTGAAAAGAAAAGAAGTCTATGTAGCTCATAGCTTTGAAAGCCTAAGAGCTTAGCTCCAGTTTCTGCTTGTCTTCTGGTGAGGGCTTCCTGCTGCTCCATCTCTGCTAGAAAATCTGATGAGGGTAGGGGAGAGGTGCAAGGCTCACTTGATAACAAGCTATCCCCTGGTAATTGACCTAGTCTCAAGGGAAGCACATTAGTCCCTTCATGACAGTGGAACCCCCATTCCATGACCTAGTGACCTCTTAAAGATCTATCACTTCTCTAAATTATTGTCTTATGCTTAAGCCTCAAAGTAAATTTTGGTGGTGACAAACCATATTCGATCCACAGTGTCCCATAAAAGCCATCATGGACATCTGGTGGTGCCAGGGAGAATGAGGACCGAGGAGCAGTTACTTTCCGAAAGCAGGTGTTCTAAACATCAGCGTTGACATAGAAGTCAAGTGATTTTAAACACCGGAGACAAGGTCTCTGGTTACCATTCAGTTATGCTTCATAGTGTAGCCTGAGGAAGTGGGGCCGTTGCTCTAGGCTGATTGCTCCCCCCCACCCCCGGAGATTGACAAGCAGACAAAAGGATATCCTTCCCTCAAAATGGAGCTGGAAGTTCTAGGTAGGCACTTCAGCAACACCAATGTGACAGCTTTTGGAATCAAGGTGATTTATCATTCCTTTCCAATGTGTTTCTTAGGATAAACGTGGCTTCTTAAGCATTAAAGAATGTTGTAGGGCTGGAGAGATGGCTTAGTGGTTAAGGCACTTTCTGACAAAGCCAAAGGGCCCAGATTTGATTCCCCAGTACCCACATAAAACCACAAGGTGGTGCATGCGTCTGGAGTAGTGGTTGGAGGCCCTGGTGTGTCCATTCTCTCTCAGTCTCTCTCTATGCTTCTTTCTCTCTCTCAAATAAATAAACAAATAAATAAAATATTTTTTAAAAGCATGCTGCAGAGTATACCTCATGACCTTCTGACAACTAAGATGCAACTCTAACTCCAAACCCTAAGTGTAATGCAGACTTCCTGGTAGCCATTCCCGTCACCCCCACCCCCATGAGAAGCCATGGATGGTGGCATGATCAATCTACCCTTTCAGCCTTCCCATCATTTTCCTTCATCAAGTAGGATGGTAGCCATCGTGGGAATTTGTGGATGCACTTCATGAAACTGACAAAGTTCTGCTGTATTCCTGTTTTTCTGAGATTTTTTATTTTTTGTCACAATGGTTGGCATTAAATTTTATCACATGCTTTTTCTATCTGATTTATAGGATCTTGTGATTTTTCTTAGCCTATTAATTGGATGGATTATAATGATTGATTTTTTTAAACTATTGAATCAATGTAAGATAACCACCCCTGGTCTCAGGATAGAATTCTTCTTATGTGCTCCCAATATGATTAGCATCTATGTTCATGAGGTACTGAGATGGATCATTTTGTCTTATTTTGGTATAAGGGCAACACTGGCTTTCTTTTTTTATTTAAATTTTTGTTTGTTTATTTATTTATTTAAGAGCAACAGACAGAGAGAGGAAGAGACAGAGAGAAAGAGAAAAAGAGAGAGAGAGAGAGAGAATGGGTATGCCAGGGCCTCCAGCCTCTGCAAATGAACTCCAGATGTGTGCACCACCTTGTATATCTGGCTTATGTGGGTACTGGAGAATTGAGCCTTGAACTGGGGTCCTTAGGCTTCACAGGCAAGCACTTAACTGCTAAGCCATCTCTCCAGCCCAAACACTGGCTTTCTGAAATTAATTGGAAGTTCTCCCTCTTGCCTATATCTGGAAGGTATCATGTGGAGCATAAATTTTCCCAAGAGCCTCAGTAGGATCTATAAAATTAGGACTACAAGGACCAAGATCATTTGTTTCTGGACCCACACAATATTCACACGCTGTTTACTTCTAAGAGAAGATTTCTGAATTCACTCTCCAACATCTTTAACTTCTGGTCCCAAGAGACATTGACATAGAATGATCAATGAGCGAGTGACCCACAAAAACTCAAGAAAAGCTTAGAAACCAGAATGCAGTAAGACCATCTGTATGAGAAATCCTCAGTGTTTGCTTGCCTATAATGGGCCCTAACTATGTTCACAACTTGATCTTTCTGTTCAAAGTCCCCGCCATTCAACTGTAATAGGGGTGGGAAGCTTTCTCCTTTCTGTACTGTAACCCCAAATTCTTTATTGGAAGTTGGCTGGTCTTTTCCTGCTAGTAACTCTGTTGCTTGGCCATCTTATGTGATTATTCTAATCACACAGCAATCATTCTTGTTATGTGATTAAAGAGCAGCTGGAGTGAATTTGGGCTTGACCCTAAATAGAACAAATTACTTCCTGTCTGATGCAATCTTTTAGAAATCTGATAAGGATTCCACTTTAGGAAAGACAGTTCTGTTGGTTCTCAAGCCTTCCAATAGCCAATGGAAAGAAAATGTGGGAAAAGCAAAATAGCAGACATAATGGACTAACAGCTTACATCTTTTGATCCCAACCAAACTCTCCTTTTTGTAACTTTCAGTCATTCTATGTAGGGCAATCCCAGGAACAGTATACAATTTTTAAAAATTTATTTTGTTCTTTATTTTATTTATTTGCAAGAGAGAAAGAAAGAGTCAGATGGAGAATGAGCATGCCAGGGCCTTCAACCACTGTAAACAAACTCCAGACACATGTACCCTTTGTGCATCTGGCTTAGGTGGATCCTGGAGAATCAAACCTGGGTCCTTTTGGCTTCACAGGCAAATGGCTTAACTGCTAAGTCATCTCTTCAGCCCAGTATATTATTTTTTAAAAAATATTATTTATTTATTTATTTATTTATTTATTTGAAAGCAGAGAGAGAGGGAATGGGTGTGCCAGGGACTCCTGTCATTGCAAATGAACTCCAGATGCATGTGCCACCTTGTACATTGATCTGAATTTACGTAGGTACTGGGGAATCAAACCCAGGTTGTTACGCTTTGCAAGCAAGTGCCCTTAACTGCTGACCCATCCCTCCAGCCCCTGAGGATACCTTTTACCTTGGAGGATGGTTGCAAAATTTCACCATGATAACATTTGCAAGAGAACTTTGTAAGCTCCAAGTCCCTCTGCAAGTGTGAGACGTGACTTTTAAGGTTTAATATCTTGCCAGCTACTTCCTATAGTGCTTCTCTGCCCCATGTAGCCAGTTGGGTCACCTGGAAACCTTATGAAAAATTCCCTTCCCTTCCCTTCCCTTCCCTTCCCTTCCCTTCCCTTCCCTTCCCTTCCCTTCCCTTCCCTTCCCTTCCCTTCCTTCCCTTCCTGTGGTAGTTTGAAAGTATGTTCCCCAATAGACTAAGGTGTTTTATTAAAACTTGGATTTATAGGTATATTTGGGGGTGAATCTGATTTCTAGCCCAAAGGTATGCACAGAGGTTCTGAGCTCTGCCGGGATCCCTGTGGTCTTGCTGTCCATTTGTGTGCTTGGGTGTGGTGGTGTTTGGTGGTGTCTCTCTCTTCTTGGATCTGTGAAAGGCAGCCAGCAAGCTTCTTCCACCATCATGAAACTTCCCCTGGATCTGTAAGCTTCAAACAAATCCCTTCCTTCCATAAACCGTGCTTGGTTTGGATGTTCATCCCAGGAGCATGGAGCTGACTGCAGCACTTTTCCTTTCCTTTCCTTTCCTTTCCTTTCCTTTCCTTTCCTTTCCTTTCCTTTCCTTTCCTTTCCTTTCCTTTCCTTTCCTTTCCTTCCCTTTCCTTCCCTCTGTCCTCCTCATCCCTCCCCTCCCCTCCCCTCCCTTCCCCTTCCCTCCATTTCCTTCCCTCTCCTTCTCTTCCCTTCTAAGAATGTGGTGTGGTTGGGGTAAAAGGATGCAATGGCTGACAAAATGTCAGGGCAGAGGGCTGAGGAGCTGTTAAAACCAAGCAGGTAGCCGGAGAACATACTCTTCATGCCTCTTTTCTGTACCTTTAAAATTATTTCATAACAAATACCAATGTTTCCAAAGATGCCAGTACGTGGACCTGATCTTAGACCAGTTCACTCAACCTTTCAGACTTTGGCATTCTTTTGTGAAATTTCACTGAGGACACAGTTGTGATCTGTCCTTACCTCCCTGGCCCACCATCTGCCCAGCTGTAATATTTGCTTCATTGCCTACAGCCTCTACTGCCGGGACATCTCTGTCACCCGCAGCATCAGGAGCTGCAGGCCAGGGGCTTGGCTGAATGCTCCTTCAGGCCCAGCACGGTGGGCCATGCACCTCCTTTGACCTTAGCAGGACCGCCTGCTGTGGAGCCTGTGCCCAGAATTTTGACTTGGTTCCCTCCAGCCCCATTTCCTGGCTCTCCTGGGGACTGAAGGGCCACTTCTGTTTTGCCACAGCCGGTGGTTGCCATTAGTCTTCAGCCTGTTTACTCCCACGCCCAGCTGCCTGACTCCCCATTGTTCCACTCTCAGGACAACCCCTCACTTTCCTCTGCTGGCCTTCTGTCTTTCACCCTCTGCCCGGGCCTCGCCACACCACCTGCCACCAGTTTCTGTGACTTTGGCGTGAGTACTGCCCACCACCTGCCACTGAGCTTGCTGCAGAACATCTGCCTCACAGAATTAATCTCCGCACACATTCCCACCGCGTTCTGCACGCTCCCCGCCAGACAGACGCTCCTCCCACCTGAGCGCTCAATTGTCTGCTTGATGCACAAGATTCAATCCCGTGAGGGCAAGAACGAGGTCTTGCTCGTTGCTGTCTTCCCCCAGAACGAGCCTGGAGTTCCAGATAACTGTGGCATCAGTAAAAGAATGAACATCTAGTGGGGCGTCCTGCCTGGTACTCCTTAGTTTCCATCACCAGATGAATGTCATCCCTTGTATAAGCCTAGCTCCAAAGCATGATGGGAGAAGAGCAAGACCAGCAGAGCGGGAAGTGCAAAGTTTAGCTCCGTTCAGGAAGGCACGGCAAGCTGGTCTTTCTCCTTGAAACAGCCTCATTCTGGCAAGGGTATATCCTGGGACAACAGGGAGCCTCCCTCCCCCTCACCAGGGAGCTCCCCAGACACGCAGATTCTTGACTCCTGGTGGTTCCGAGTCTCTGTCCCTGAGCCCCGGCGCTTGACATACTCAGCTAGTTTTCAGTGTAGACTTCACTTTCTGAGCTGTAGTCAGAAAGCATTCTGTCAGCTGGGCTTGATGATAGCTCATTCCTCTATCTGTCATATATCTATTTAAATCTAGCTACTTTAGTTATCATATAAAGTGTTGGGCTTCATTCAGTCATTTTCAAATAAATCCTTTTTAAAGATTTATTTTTATTTATTCATTTATTAGAGACAGAGAGAGGGGG
This sequence comes from Orientallactaga sibirica, assembly GCA_036365145.1. Classification (NCBI taxonomy): domain Eukaryota; kingdom Metazoa; phylum Chordata; class Mammalia; order Rodentia; family Dipodidae; genus Orientallactaga; species Orientallactaga sibirica. The sequence continues at coordinate 13,228,111 of JAEOAD010000048.1, read as the reverse complement.
AGACAAAATGGGTGTGCCAGAGCCTCTAGCCACTACAAATGAACTCTAGATGCATGCGCCACCATGTGTATCTGGCTTACGTGGGACCTGGAGAATCGAACCTGGGTCCTTAGGCTTCGCAGGCATGTGCCTTAACTGCTAAGCCATCTCTCCAGCCCTAAATTTTTGTTGTTGTTGTTGATTTTCCTCCCACCTTCTCTATTTCTCCCTACCCCCTTGTACCCTCCCTTCCTCAGTAGCCTTCCCTCTATTTGTATGGCACATGTGTTCTATTTCCCTAACCCCCTTCCTCAACATCTCCTTTTCCTCTCTTGCAGACTCCTTTCTAGATTCATAGCCTATACCCACACACACGCACACCTATATAAAAACAAATAGCTCTTCTTTTGTTTGTTTGTTCGGTTTTTTGTTTTGTTTTGTTTTGGTTTTGGTTTGGTTTTTTTTTTTTTTTTTTTTTTTTTTTTTCGAGGTAGGGTCTCACTCTGGCCCAGGCTGACCTGGAATTCACTATGTATTCTCAGGGTGGCCTTGAACTCACGGCAATCCTCTACCTCTGCCTCCTGAGTGCTGGGATTAAAGGCGTGTGCCACCACGCCCGGCTCACTTTTTAATCACTGAATAATATTTCATTCCTTGTATGTACCAGTGTCTTAACTGTCTACCCACTGAATGTATCTTGGAAGCTTTCAGTTTGGGGCCACTATAAATAAAGCTGCTACATGTGAGTAAAGGTTTTGGTAAGAACATGTTTCAGGTCAGTTGGTCTGCTGGGTGACAGAGTGACTGCTGGTTGGGTGATACGGCTACCCTTAGCTTTGTAAGAAACTGAAATATCTTCCAGAGAGGCCACACCACTCTCCATTTCCAGCAGCGACAAACAAATGTCCCTGCTGCTCCACACCCTCACCAACATGCGGCATCCAGTGTTTTCTATGCTACTTTACTTTATTGTTTTTATTTGTATTATTCATGTGTGTGCACACGTGTGTATGTGTGTGATGATATGTGTATATGGGCACATATGTGCTGTTATACACATTTGGAGGTCAGAGGACAACCTTGGGGGTATTTCTTTTCTCTTTCCACCTTCATTTTATCGTAAGTTAAGAAAGATTTATTTTAGGGCTGAAGAGATGGCTTAGCGGTTAAGGCGCTTGCCTGCAAAGCCAAAGGACCCAGGTTCAATTCCCCAATACCCACGTAAGCCAGATGCACAAGGAGGCGCATGTGTCTGGAGTCCGTTTGCAGTGGCTAGAGGGCCTGATGTGCCCATTCTCTTTTTCCCTTTGTCTCTGCCTCCTTCTCTCTCTCTAATAAATAAATAAAAGATTAAAAAAAATTTTTAAAGAAAGCTTTATTTTAGAAAAATGAAGCAGCAAAGCTCCCGAGTGGCAAGGGGAGCTCCTGAGTGGGCAGTCCCCGCCTACATTCCTTTGAGACAGGGCTCTCCTGCCTCTGCTGCTGGCACATTCCCTATTCTTCCGTCTCCGCTTCCCATTGCCATAGACACATTGGGATTACAGGCATGTTCACCGCTTTGCATCTGGCTTATACATGGCTGCTGGGGAAGATTAAACTCTAGTTGGCAGGCTTGCAAGAAGCACCTTTAACTGTTATGTCCCCAGCCTATGCTTTATTACTTTTTGTGGGGGGGAATGGTTCGAGGTAGGCTCTCATTCTAGCCTAGGCTGACCTGAAAGTCTCCTACCTCTGCCTCCTGAGTGCTAGGATTAAAGGCGTGCACTACCACACCCAGCTCTTTATTACATTTAATTGGGAATCATTGTATATTTCATGAGATATACTGTGATGTTTCAACATATAAACAACGTGAAATGATCAACTTTGGTTAACATATTGCAACCTTACATGCTTATTTTTCTGTGGTGAGAGCATTTGAAATTCCTTCAGTGATTTTAAAATATGCAGTAACTGTAGTCACCATGCTGTGCCTCTGAGCAGCAGAACTTACTCCTCCTGCCTAACTGAGAAGTGCTTTGGATCTTAGCTGTCCGAATAAGGATGCAGTGTATCTCATGGTCATTTGAGGTTCCCTAATGACATCCTTTCAAATGCTTATCTCCATCTGTGTCTCCTCTTTGGTAAGGATTCTGTTCAGGTCTTTTGTTCATTTTTAAATTTGGCCATTTGTTACTAATTTTTGTATTTTATATATATTGGTTTTTCGAGGTAGGGTCTCACTCTAGCTCAGGCTGATCTGGAATTCTCTATATAGTCTCAGGGTGGCCTTGAGCTCACAGCAACCCTCCTACCTCTGCCTCACAAGTGCTGGGATTGAAGGTATATACCACCATGCCCAGCCTATATATATTTTATTTTATTTATTTATTTTTGTTTTTATCAAGGTAGGGTCTCACTGTAGCCCAGGCTGACCTGGAATTCACTCTGTAGTCTCAGGGTAGCTTTGAATTCACAGCAATCCTCCTACCTCTGCCTCCCGAGTGCTGGGATTAAAGGCATGTGCCCCCATACCTGGCTCTATTATATTTTTAATTTAATTTAATTTGTTTATTTGAGAGATAGAAAGAGAAAGAAGCAGAGAGAGAGAGAGGGGGAGAAAATGAGTGTGCCAGGGCCTCTAGCCACTGCAAATAAACTCCAGACACATGTGCCTCCTTGTGCATCTAGCTTTATGTGGGTACCAGGGAATTGAACCTGAGTCCTTAGGCTTCACAGGCAAGCACCTTAACCATTAAGTGATCTCTCTAGCCTGCAAAGTATTTGATTTTCATCAAACATTGTGTTTGATTCTAATCAAAGCATTCTGTGATGGGTTGAGTGTAAAAATTCCTCCCAAAGTCTAAAGTATGTGCTTGAATTCTTGATCCCCGCAAAGTGCTGGGCGGCTTGGGAAGGTTGTGGAGTGTTTAGGCTATACAGCCTTGCTGGTGGAAGTGCATCAGTTGGGGGCAGGCCTTGAGGTTTTATAGTCTGTCCCCACTTTCTCTTTCTCTCTCTCTCCATCCCTCTCTTTTTTGTATACTTCAATGCAATGCTGGTTTTCCATTCCAGCCTGCTATGCCTTCCCGGCCATGACAATAGTTCCCCTCGAACTGTAAGCCAAATTAGACCCCTTTTCATCATAAACTGCTGGCGGTTGAGTATTTTGTCCCACCAACAAGAAAGTAACTGATATTCCTACCTTATCTATTCTGTCTTTAATGGCCTATACTTTTCATATGAAAGCTAAAATTCACTGTTTCTGGTCCATCATCACACCCAAGGTTACATAGATTTTCTTTCAGTCTTCAGCAGACTTCACAGTCTTGCATTTTACACTAAGGTACAGGATCATTTTGAGCTAAGTTCATGAACACTGTACACTATGTCCAGATTAATTATGTTGCACATATATGTTCAACTGTTCCAACTCCCTTTATGGAAAAGACTTTCCTCTTCCCATGGGATTGTCTTGTCTTTTGTCAAAGCTCACTTGAATGCATTTGTGTGGCTTCATGTCCAGGATATCCATCAAGTTCTGTGAATCTATTTGTTTTCTGTTTTTGAACACAGTTTTGATCCCTGTGGTTTCACGGGCAGCTTGAGGTCAGGTAAGAGTCAGTCCTCCAATGTTCTTCACTGTTTTGTTGGCCAGTCTCTGTGTTTTGCCTTTTCATGGCAATATTAGGATTGATTTGTTGATACAAAATAACTTTGTGGGATTTTGATTAGGATTGTTTTGAATCTATAGATAAAGTTAGGAAGAAATGGCATCATAATATTGAGTCTTCCTGTCCATGCACATGGTATATTTCTATTTATTTTTTTCATCATAATTTTTAGTTTTATCACAATATATATTTTTCTATGTTTTTATCTAATTATTCATTTTTTTCTTTTTCTTTTCAAGGTAGGGGCTTGCTCTAGCCCAGGCTAACCTGGAATTCAATATGTTGTCTCGGGCTGGCCTTGAACTCACAGTTATTCTCCTACCTCTGTCTCCCAAGCACTGAGATTAAAGACATACACAACTATGTCCAGCCTCATTTACTTTTTTGACACTCTTTTAAAAATATGATTTTAAAAATATTTTGTTTATTTATTTATTTATTGGAGAGAGAGATAGAAAAAAAGAGAGAGAAAGAGGCAGGTAGAGAGAGAGAGAATGGGTATGCCTCGAGCCACTGCAGATGAACTCCAGAAGCATCTGCCACCTTGTGCATCTGACTTACGTGGGTCCTGGGGAATTGAATCTGGGTCCTTAGGCTTCACAGGCAAGCACTTTAACTGCTAAGCCATCTCTCCAGCCTGACACTTCTTTTCTTTATGTAGGACAGACTTTCTGACCTATATTACTTCCTTTCCCTGAAAAACTTCTTTTGACATCATTTGCAAGGCAAACTTATCACTGATAATTTTCTTCACCTTGTATTTCTCTGACAAAGTCCTTATTTCTCAGAGAAATGGGTATAGAAGGTCAGGGTAGTGAGTTTTCCTGTCAATACTTTAAAAATTCCACTTAATTCTTCATGCTTACATGGGTTTGGATGAGGTATCTAATGCAATTTTTTTTTTTTAAATTTGAGAGAAAGAGAGACAGAGAGAGAGAGAGAGAGAGAGAGAGAGAGAGAGAATGGAAGCACCAGGGCCTCTCAGCCGCTGTGAACGCATTCCAGATGCATGCACCCCCTTGTGGGCAAGTGAGGCATTGCGCCCTTGTGTCACTTTTTGCATCTGGCTAAACGTGGGACCTGGAGATTGAACAGGTGTTCTTAGGCTTGGCAGGCAGGCGTTTTAACCACTAAGCCATCTCTCCAGCCCTCTAATGCAATTCTTATTCTTACTCTAATGCCAGTGAGCTTCTTTCTCTTCCTCCCTCCTTCCTCCCCTTTTCCCTCCTTCTCTCCCTTCTTCCTTTCCTCTCTCCCTCTTAGTTCTTTAAAGATTTTCTTGTTTTTGGTTCTCTGTAGTTTGAATAGAATATGCCTGCATCGTGTTTTGGTTATTGATCCTTCTCAGTGTTCTCTGACCTGCCTGGATCATTGGTTCTTTATTTTGGAAGATGTTATTGCCACATTGAAGAGATCCAGAGTATACCACCAAAAAAAGCCACTTCAGCATAAGGATTATTTTGAGCTGATAGTAACTAAGAAGAAATAGACACAAGAAAAACAACCCCCTCTCTACAGGAAGGGGACTTACAATGACTAGAGACAAGTATAGGCTCTTTATCAGTCCCCAGACATCACCAAAGGAATCTACCTCACAAGGCTTCTGAAAGGACCCCTATATTCCATTGATTTCCTCAATATCTTAATAGAATGTAAATAGTTGAAATATATTTATTGGTTAAGGAATAATGAAAAGAAAAAAAATTCTATACATATTAAGGACAGATGCAGTGTGTGCATGTGTGAGTGTGCGACGCACGTGCACGTGTATATTATGAGTCAAAGAATGATTGGATCCACAGATATAAATTTTACTATCCCACGGTGTGCCATTCCTGAGTCCAAAGCTTTTCACCTTTGTCTTGTCACTTTTCCACAAGTTGCCTTTTTGTGACGATGGTCACCCCTCAGTCATATATGGGGGGTTGACTGCAGGACTGTGTCTAGATCCTGACTCTAAGAATGCTTAAGTCTTGTACATAAAATGCTGTCATATTTCCATTGAACCTTCTTTAACTTATAACAATAAAATGTAAACAGTTGTACTATATTGGTTAAGTGATAATGAAAAGGGAAAAAAATGTCTATACATATTCAGGGCAAGTGCTGTGTGTGTGTGTGTGTGTGTGTGTGTGTGTGTGTGTGTGTGTGTGTGTGAGTGAAAGATTGGGTGGATCCACAGATATGAATCCTGGGGACTCGGGGGGCTGACTGTAAGCCCATGTTCCAGTTAGCCTTTTGATCTAGTCATCACTGAAGTGCTCCTGTGCGCTTGGTGTGTCAGCAAGCACTGCTTATTTTTCTCTTTTTAATCTTTCCTTTGTCAGTCCAATTTGCAGAGCTCCATCTGGAGAACCTAAGTTCATGAATGAAGAAGTATTTTTCCTCCCCTAGGACTTGAGGCCATTTTTTTTTTAAATCAGCATACAAAGTATGAGATGTCATTATGGCATTTTCAAACGTAATTTGCTCGTTTGATCTTACACAGCCTCTACAGCCCTTCTTCTCCCCCATTCCCTGTATCTTGTATCCATCCTCCCCTAGTAGCCTCCTTCTTGCTTCCAGTGTCCCATGTGTTCTATTACTCTCCTCTACTTCTGCAAAACCTTTGGCCCCCTTTGTGGTCTGCCTTCTAGTTTCATGACATAAACCTACCCTTGTACCCATATACAGCACGTGTAAATTATATGTAACTTTTACATTAATCAGTAGGACCTGAGAGACTGGGGAGATGGCTTAGTGGGTAAAACGCTTGCTGCACAAGAATGAGGACCTGAGTTCAGATCGCCAGCATCCACGTAATGCTGGACCCGGTAGAGTCCATCTCTAATCCCAGTGCTGTTACAGTGAGTAGAGAGGCAGACAGGAGAATCCGTGGAAGCTTACAGCCCAGCTAGCCTGGCACATGCAGCGGTGAACAAGAGATCTGCATCAAGCAAGGGGGAAGGCAAGGTCTGAGACCCGATGTTGACATCTGACCTCCACACGCACACACACCATGGCATGAGCATGTCTGCGCACTCGCGTGCACGTGCGTGCACACACATGCACACAGAGGTTTTTCCAAGGTAGGGTCTTGTTCTAGCTCAGCTGACTGGAAATTTACTATGTAGTCTCAGGGTGGCCTTGAACTCATGGCAACTCTCCTACCTCTGCCTCTTGAATGCTGGGATTAAATGCATGCGCCACCATGCCTGGCTGTACATAGAGATTTTTTTTTTTAAAAAAGCTAGGATTTGGGTTGGAGAGATGGCTTAGTGGTTAAGGCTCTTGCCTGTGAAGCCTAGGGGCCCAGGTTTGATTCCCCAGTATCCACGTAAGCCAGATGCACAAGGCAGCACATGTGTCTGGAGTTTGTTTGCAGTGGCTAGAGGCCCTGGTGTGTCCATTCTCTCTCTCTCTCTCTCTCTCTCGAATAAGCAAATATAATGATAATATTTTTTTAAAGCTAGGCTCTGCACATGAGCGAGAGCATGAAGTATTTGTCTTTCTGAGTCTGGGTCACCTCATTTAATATAATTATGTCTAGAATGTCCATTTTCTGGAAAATTTCATTTTTCTTTATGGCTGAGTCAAATCCCACTATGCATATGGACCACACTTTCCCTACCCTTGCATCTGTAACGGGCATCTGGAGTGGATTCATCTCCTTGCTGCTGTGAACAGGGCAGCGGTCAGTGTGGATGTGCAAGGAGCTTCAGTGGGAGGGTGCAGGGTCCTTTGGGCATATGCCCAGGAGTGGTACAGCTAGGTCATATAATAGTTTTACTTTAATTTTTGTTTTTTACTTTTAAGTTTTTGAGGCACCTCCACACTGATTTTCATAATGGATGCACTAGATTATACCCCCGTGAATAGTAAATAAGGCTTTCTCTTCCCTAAATACTTGCCAGCATTTGTGGTCTTTTTTTTTTTTTTAAATAATAGCCACTCTGACTGGGTGACACGAAATCTCAAAACAGTGGAGCACTGCAAAACTTAAACAACTGAAAACCAAAATTGCCAACCATTGGGAGGTGGAGTTTTGCTGGAAGCAGGGTGTCAATGGTGGTGGGCCTGGGGGTCTTCTAGTCCAGACCTTCTTACAGCACTGAGCTCACTCTCTCTACTTCCCCCATGCTGCTGTGCAGATGGGACACTCAGCCGTCTGTCCTGGCCCTGTTTTCTCGGCTATGATAAGACTTCCTCTCAAGACTGAAATAAACCCTTTCCTTCCATGTTCTGCTTCTGGTGGGGATTTTGTCTCGTCAGCAACAACATTTTTAATGGTGCTGTTGCAATCAGTTCTACATTGCTGGCAAAAATCACCCGACCAAAAGCCCCTTTTGGGTTACAGACTCGAAGGGAAGCTCCATGATGGCAGGGAAAACGATGGTATGAGCAGAGGGTGAACATCACCCCCTGGCCAACATCAGGTAGACAATAGCAATAGGAGAGTGTGCCAGACACTGACAAGGGGAAACTGGCTATAATACCCATAAGCCCATCCCCAACAATACACCGCCTTCAGGAGGCGTTAATTCCCAAATCTCATCATTCAGAACACCTAAGTTTACGGGGGACACCTGAATCAAACCACCACACAGGCCAATGGCCTCATATAGATGTGTCTACCTTGAAGGACCCCAGAGGGGTGTTAACAAAGCAGCCCAGCTGAGCAATGCGTCTGCCCTCTGGGATATCCACATAGAAGGCTGACACCTCCCTGTCTGCTGGAGCGTTAAAAGCCCTCCCTAAGCGGGCATGTTTGCCCATGCCTGTAATACCAGCACTCAGGAGGCTGAGGCAGGAGGATCATAAGTCAGAGGTCAGCTTGAGCTATACAGCAAGGCCTTGTCTCAAAACAGGGAGGGCTTGGGAGATGGCTCAGCAGTTAAGGCACCTGCCTGAAAAACCTAATGACCTGGGTTCAATTAATTCCCCAGTAGCCACTTAAAGCCAGATGCTCAAGGTGACCCATGAATCTGGAGTTCATTCTCTCTTCTCACTCTCTCTCTCCTTACAAATAAATAAATAAAAATATTTAAAAAAAGAAAGAGGGCTGGAGGGATGGCTTAGTGGTTAAGGCACTTGCCTACAAAGCCAAAGGACCCAGGATCTACTCCCCAGCACCTATATAAGCCAGATGTACAAGGTGGCACATGTGTGGAGTTCGTTTGCAGTGGCTGGAGGTTTGGCACGCCATTCTCTCTCTCTCTCTCTCTCTCTCCCTCTTTCAAATAAAAATTAAAACAACATAATACAAAGGAAACAAAGACAGAACTACAATGCAGGACAGATACAATGCAGGACAAATACAATATAATACAATGGGACATAATAATAATATGATACAGTCCCTTCTTCTTCCCTCCTCCTTGTCCTTTTCCTTTTGCTTTTTTTTCTCTCTCTCTCCTGACTTCCAGAGTCAGTCTTTTATGAAGTGTTTGTTGTAGAAGTGAGTTGCAGACCTCTGGAGAGAAAATGCTATTGCAATTTAATTAATGAGAAAGAGAGTAAGGAAATAAAATAAGATTCTGCAGAAAATTCCATGCATGGGAATTGAAACCATGCTATGACTTGAATTTGATGGCCTGGAAATTGATGGACAATGGGAAAGCAAACCACAAGAGGAGTGCCTGTCTTTTGTGAGCTCACAGGAGGAGCCACTTGCATGGAGAGTGGGGTTTCTTCCTGAGTTAGGAGCCATTGAAGTAGTTTCATTTTTTTTTTAAGCTTTTTATTGACAGCTTCCATGAGTATAGACAATAAACTACAATTCCCACCCCCACTCCCACTCTCCCTCTCTCATGTCCACCCTCCATCAAATCCCCTCCCCTTTCCAATTAGTCTCTCTTCTATTTTGATGTCATCATCCTTTCCTCCTATTTTGAAGGTCTTGCGTAGAGAGTGTCAGGAACTGCAAGGTCATGAATATCAAGGTCATTTTGTATCTGGAAGACTGCATTGCAAGCAGTCCTAACCCTTCCCTTGGCTCTTACATTCTTCCCGCCACCTCTTCCGCAATAGACCCTGAGCCTTGGAGGATGTGATACAGATGTCTCAATGCTGAGCACTCCTCTGTCACTTCTTCCCAGCACTATGGTGACTTTTGAGTCATCCCAGCGGTCACCATCAGGTGGAAAGAGAAGTTTCTCTCTAACAGAAAGTTAGAGTAGCATTAATAATGGGTATAAACACTTTAAAAGTGCTTACAGGGCAGTTTGGTGGGCATAATACATGCATTTAGCCAGACAACGTTAGGTGTTACTCCCCTAGGGCTCATGACCTTCCCAGCCATAGGCTTGTGACTAGGTTTTCAGAACCAGGCATGTATTCCCTTCTGTGGAACCGGCCTCCAGTACAATCAGAGGGGGGTGGTTTCCCCTTTCTTACACTGCCATTCTGTTGTCTGGATGTGGCTGGATGCCCAGGGTATGAAACAACGTGTGTGTGGGGGGGTGCACATGTGCACGCAGGAGGGTTATTACCATACCTAGGACAGAGGCCAGCCAGCCTCCTCTTGGCCCAGGGAGGTGTGGAGTGACTCTAACACCGGCCCATCTGGAAGGGAGAGTTGCACGATTAGCAGCCCTGAAATTCCGGGTCAGGAAGCTGAAGCTGGAACCATTACAGAGGAGAGCCGCTGATTATGGAATGAGCCACTGGGCTGCCTCTACCCGGAGCTCCATTAGAATCTCATTAGCAGGCAATGGGTCAAGTGCAAAGCTGCAACTGGCCTGCTAAAAAAAGAAATGTAAACAACCTTGACAAAAACTAGGAATTCTGAGCAGGCTATGATTTAGCAAGGATGTGGGTCACATGCTATCTTTGCTTTTGCTGGCGAGAGTATAAATTGGTAAAACAGTTTGGGAAGCAATTTGGCATTATCTTGTAGAGCTGAACATTTGCCTTCCTTCTGTCTCAACAGCTCCAAGAATATGCCCTAGAGAAAGTCTCACGCACGTGCCCAGGAAACACCGTGGCAAGATGTTCACAATAACACTATCGGCAAGAGCAGAACATCGAAAACAAACAAGCCCCGTGTCCACAAGCTGATGGATAGGTACATAAGATGTGGGAGGTGGTTTGACAAGAAAATGAGGCGCTAATGCACCCCGCAGCACAGACGAACCATGAGCACATTCTGCTGAGTGGAAGAAGATAGGCAGAAGGGCCCACATGATCGGATTCTATTTCCATGAGCGTCCAGGATAGAGGAATCTAGATGGAAGTAGGTTCATGTTTGTTGGGGGTTGGTGAGACTGTAGAGAAGTGGGGAGTCGGTGCTAATGGATAACTGAGGTTCCTTCTTAGAGTGATATTAACACTCTAAAATTGACTGTTGTGACGGTTACTCAAGTCTGAACATACTAAGACATACGGAATTACAATTTAAACAAATGACTATTATGATTTGTAAATTACATCTCAGTAATGCTATTTACAAAACAACTCCAAATGCCTAAGAATGGGGGGCGGGGATGAATCCACAAAGTACCATATTACATGAGAGGATAGTATATAATAATGAAAAAACTGAAAAGACCACAGTTACATTGTTCAATATGGATGAGTGCTAGAAACACTGGTGGAATATTGGGCAGTGTCATCGAGTGAGCAAAGCAAGCAGCAGAAAACTTCAAGGAGAACTTTATAAAGTTCAAAACCAAGGAAAGACTAAATGACAGCATGTGCTGTGTGTGTGTGTGTGTGTGTGTGTGTGTGTGTGTGTGTACAGTGAGTGCCAGGGATTGACCATGCTAAATACATTCTTTGCCTCATATCCAGGAAATACACTACTTAGGTAAATATGAAAATGATATAGCAATAACCACAGGAAACAAAATAAGACAATGGATACTGGCAGATTGCAGGGCACGGTTGAAGGCCCCTCCCCTGGCTACTGGAGGTTTAGGCAGCCCTGAGCTGTCAGTCATGACTAAGGGCCCCAGACCCGAGGTTGCAGCGAGCCTAGACCCCAACAATCTCAAGACCAGCAGGCGCGAGGCTGATCCCTCCCCACAGCCCGGGGCACCTGGACATCCTGATAAGACTTAAGTTTTGCTTTCCCCAGAGCCTTTGTCTGCTTATGTCCCTATATGTTAATGAGGTATCAGCCAGCAGCCTTCACACAGCCAATCCCCCTACAACCCGTTCCCTATACCTTTTCTGGCCACTACTTAGACCATGTGACCCTTTCCCACTCACCCAAAGTCCCTACATGCTAATTAGGCACCAGTGGGACCTTTGAACTGACCAATCCCCTTATGACCCGTACTTAACCATACCTCTTGCCGCTCTTTCACAAACGCTTATTAACCCGTTCCCCCAACAAATAAATGAGCTGTTCTCTGATGCTGCCCCCCGGGTGTTTCTTCCCATCACACTCATGGCCACTCAAGACCCTGCTCCACAGCTTCCTGGACATCTCTGGGGAACTGCAGCCACAGGGACCCCAGGAACCACAGCAGATAAGAATGACAGCCTGGGAGTGGAGGATCAGGGCAGTGGGACAGGGTGACAATGTGTCATGAATGACAAGGTTTGATGAATCAAGCTGTCCGGCATCCCCTTATTATTATTCCCAACAGTAATAGCGTTAGTATCTTGTTGAACTCTCACGAGAAACCCAAGAGAGGAAATATTGCTAGTTCCACCTTCAAAATAAACAGATGTAGGGGTCTCACAAGGGGCAAGTAGCCAGTGTACACTTCATTCCATGCCTGAAGAGCCCGAGCTCTCATAATCAGCCCACCTTCTGCTGACTGCTCACCCAACTGCCTGCCTCCCTCACAAAGCAGTAGGCAAGATGGATTCAATCAACGTCTCTGGAGGGGTCTGGAGGCACCAAGAGTGTTGAGGAAATTTCCAGGTAGAGTGCTGCCTACAGTCAACTGCCACTTTGGGGAAACAAAACAAAACAAAAAAAAAAACAATGAATCATTGGCTAATCCAGGGACATTATTACCTGGAAAACAGGCAATTAGGCACCTTGATGGGAAAACCTTTGCAGGCAGTGAGCAGGCATGGGGTTGCCACCCAAAATTGGGGATCTGGGATACACAGAGAGGTGCCAAGTCCTCAGACAATATTTCACAGTCTCAGAGCAGAAGTTGAACAAGGGTCCACATGATAACACTGACCTGTTTCTGATAGGAAAGACGCCCTTAGAAGAGAAATGGAAGCCCCAGTCTTCTGGCTGGGGGTGTGGCTCAGTGGTAGAGCACACGCTTAGCATGCAAGAAGCCCTGGCTTCAACACAGGAAAGGAGGGGGGAAGGAGGTGGGGAGGAAGGAAGGAAATAAAGGGAGGGAGGGATATAGGAAGGGAAGGGAAGTACTTATCCTTGTATTTTATTAATTTAGTGACCCAGCACAGGTTGAGGGGTTCTTCCTTATTCTCCCTCCCAGTCAGGCTCCTTCTAAGCCCAAAGCAGATGTGCACTCCCACATAACCCAAGGGGATGCCTTGACTCTTTTTTTAAAAATTTTTTTTATTGACAACTTTTATACTTACATACAAAAAGACCACCTGATATTTCCCTCCCCTCCCCCCATTCCACTTTAGAAGTCCAATCTCCATCATATCCTCTCCCTCTCTCCATTAATCTCTCTCTTAATTTGATGTCATCATCTTTTTCTTCTATTTTGAGGGTCTTGCGGAGGTATTGCTAGGCACTGCAAGGTCATGGATATCAAGGCCAAAGTCTGTCTGGACAGTTGCATTGTAAGAAGTCATACCCTTCCTTTGGCTCTTCCATTCTATCCGCCCCCTCTTCGGCAATGGTCCCTGAGCCTTGGAGGGTGTGACAGAGGTGTTTCAGTGCTGGGATGCCTTGACTCTTGATCCGCTTTGCGATATCTGGTGTTAACTATAGTTTTGTCTTTAGTATCTGAGATCAAATGGAGAAAATGCAGACCTAGTGTGGGTCTTCATGGCTTAGGAGTGGGCTCTCCGTGCAATTAGATGTGCTATTAATTATCACATCACAGTCACCTCCTGCAAAGCTGCAGCAAAGCCAACAGGCTCACTAATTAGGTTGTTTTATAAGTAGACAGGAGCACTGACCAGAGGCCCTGGGAGCGCTTCCCGCCTGTCTGGAAACTGGAGGGTGGACTAAGTACTTGGGCCTGACAGACCAAGTCCTGTCAGCCGAAGCCAGACTGGGACTGGGGTGGCCCACATATGTGAAGGCTGGAAGATGAAGAGGGTTTGACCTCGAGGACACAGATGCCACCCTTCTCGTGTGATTACCCACTCTGGAAGAGGGTGCCAGCATTCTCAGTGCTGGAAGAGTTTCAGAGCTACTTGTCTGGCTAAGTGTATATATTATTCCCACCAAACTGCCCTGAAAGCACCACACTTAATGTTCATATTCATGTATTGATGCTACTCCCATTTCTGGTTAAAGAAGCTTCTCTTTTCAGATGGTAATGACCACTGGGATGACTTAAAGGGCAACAGAGAGCTGAGCAGAAGGGACGGGGGAGTGTCCAGCACTGAAACATCTCTGTCACACCCTCCAAGGCTCAGGGTCCATTGCGGAAGAGGTGGCGGAAAGAATGTAAGGGCCAGGGCTGGAGAGATGGCTTAGCAGTTAAGCACTTGCCTGTAAAGCCTAAGGATCCTGGTTCGAGGCTTGATTCCCCAGTACCCACGTAAACCAGCTGCATATGGTGGCACCTGTGTCCGGAGTTCATTTGCAGTGGCTGGAGGCCCTGGCACACCAATTCATTCTCTTTCTCTCTCTCTCCCCCTTTCTCTGTCTCTAATAAGTAAATAAAGCTTAAAAAAATAAAAAGAATGTAAGAGCCAAAGGAAGGGTACCACTCCTTACAATGCAATCATCCAGACAGAAATTGGCCTCGATATCCATGACCTTGCAGTGCCTAGCAATACCTTCACAAGACCCTCATAATAGTAGAAAAAGATGATGACATCAAATTAAAAGAGAGACTAATGGAGAGAGGGAAGGGATATAATGGAGAGCAGAGTTCTGAAGGGGAATGGGAGGAGGGAAATATCATGATTTATTTTCTGTAAGTATAGAAGTTGTCAATAAAAAATAAAAATTAAAAAAAGAAAAAAGAGTTTTGGAGCTGAACTCCAACCCCAGGCACCCCCCCCCCCACACACACACCATTTACAGAAGCACCAACCCAGCAGTCCACCTGGCTCAATGCACTGCGTCTGACCTGCTCTTAAGCCAGAAATTGAAGTCCAGCTCATAGGTCTCCATAGCAACTCTCACAGTAAAAGAAGGACATTTGTAAATATGCCTTTTGCATGTCTTCCTTGTTTTTTTTTTTTTTTTTTGAGTCAAAATATTAGCCTTTTGAAACAATTCACAGTCAGCTTGTGTAATGCAGTTGGAAGTGACGATGAGGGTTCGAGGGAGAAAAATGTCCTCTTTTTCTTCGTGCTCTGTCCCTTGATGGATTCCCAGAAGCCATGAACATCTGAATGCCAAACTCCTCTGTGGACCCATGTTTCTGAGGTGCTCCTTGGGACACAGGACAGAACAAGACGCTGCCATTTGCACTCAAATTGCTCAGGGCTCAGTGCCAGACAAAAAGCTTCCACCAGGGCAGTCCAGGAGGGGGCTGGGTACTGAATCATGGGATAAATCAGCTGTGTTCTCTGCCAGGCAAAGACATCCCTGGCCAGGCTCCCTGCGTGCCCGGTCTCCCATTCAACTGCAGAGCTTTGTGGGGGCTTAAGACCTGGATCTGGGAGCACTAGACTCTTGGCTCTCTTGGACTACTCCCATTTGTATGGAAGCTTTCAAAGGTCCCTGCCCCAATCCCAGAGGTTTTGAGTTGCTCAGTCTTTGTTGGGTCCCATGCGTGTGCTTGCTTTTTCATGTGGATGCACATGTGTGTGCATGTGCATATGGAAGCCAGAGAACAACCTCGGGGGAAGTGATCAGAAATGATCAGCCATCCACATCCTTCAAGACAAGGTCCCTCATTGGCCTAGGGCTCAACAATTAGGCAAGACTGATGGGTCAGAGAACCCCAAGGGTCCCCCAGTTTCTGTGTCTCTAGTGACGGGATCCACGGGCACATGCCACTAAGCCTGGCATTTTACATGGGCACTGGGGATCCAACTCAGGTCTTCGTGCTTGGAAGGGAAGCACTTTACCACCTGAGCTGTATCTCCCCAGGCCCTGGGCATATGTATCTTTGGAAGTTCCCAGGAGCTGTGTCATCCACCGGTACTTGAAATTAATCCACTGAGCATTCGCTAGGACACAAATTAAACAGTTACATTGATGGAGGAGGAAGAGGAGGAAGGGGAGAGGGAGGAGAAGAGGAAGAAGGAAGAGGAGGAGAAGAAGAAGAAGAGGAGGAGGAGGAAAAGAGGGAGGAAGAAGAGATGATCCCAGGAGCTCAGGCAGATGGTTTTCATTCCTTTCTCAGAAAGCATCCAAAGGCAGATGGGCCCCCTCAAGGTGGTCCTGGGATGCAAGCTCCATCATATAGAGGGAGGCGGTGGTCCACGGGATTGACATTTGATCTCCTCATCAGAGTTCACTCTTGATCCTGTGGGAAAGGAGGGGCCAAACCTTACACGTTGCCCTCAAGCTAGGGAAACTGTCTCTGCCCTGCAGGTGAGGCGGAAGAGCATGGACCCTAGACAGAGAAACTAAATCACCTTGAAAACCAATTGTCATCAAGCTGTACCCCAGCCAGCCGGCTCGGAAGCTCCAGGGCTGACCCAAGTGTCAGCACTTTTAAAATAGTGTGTCCAAATAACATTATTGAGACCTGGAGGCCATGGAGGAACGTCATTCCAGGAAAGCTACAGCATGTTTCTGGGCTCTGGAGGGTCACGCCACCTCGATGGTCTGTAGATGCAAGCATACTGAGTCCCACTCTGTGGCCATGCCCATCCTTGGTGACATCTGTCTTCAGTCTGCGCTGTTTAACCCCATTCAGATATACCATGCACACGAGGCCTGCAGTGTTTGCGAGTTTTGTACATGACCGAGAAGAGGCGACCCTGGCAACCCCCTGACAGAGCTTGAGATAAGTCTGCCTAGCTACCAAGCTGTGGGCTCAGACCAGTCCCCAGGTGCTAAATCACCTCTATACGTCTTGTTATCTATCAGCAAAGAGAGTGTGATAACACTAGCCAACACATATAGGGTACGTACTATATGAAAGTTAATTTTCCAGGCGCATATACAGAACTACCTGTAATCGCTACAACAATCTCATGGAATGGGCACAATTGCTATTCCTGCCCTGTAAATGGATCACCCCCCAGCCACACCTGAATCGTTCCTACACAGCTCTGTCACAGGGATTCAGTTGAGCCTAGTTAAGTAAGGCTGTCCCGTAACAGACAGCCAGTGAGCTATTATTATTAAAACCCAAGTCTGGCTCTTAGCTGTCAAAATAACATGTCTCATTGTCCAGGATCTAGTAGTCCCACACATGGCTGGCACATGGTGAAAATGAATAAAATGCTGAATTATTTTCAGAGAGAGAGAGAGAGAGAGAGAATGCACGTGCCCACTTTCCCATCCTCCCCATCCAGACACCAGGCTGCCCAGTGGCCAGTGTTTTCTCTGGGTCTCTGGGCTGGCCAGACTATGACTTGCCCAGCCTGTGCTCTGCTGGTCTGCATTTTGCCCTACTCCTCAGGCTTGCAAGTATGTCTCCGAGGCTAACATCTCTGTTTGTATGGGTTCCCCCTCTTTTGTCTAAAACTTCACAGATTGCCTTCCTTAGAGTCACCCCCAATACTGTTTCTTATCCTGAAAGAGCATTTTACACACTTACTGGCATTTCTTTCTTTTCTTCCTTTTTCATCATCATCATCATTATTATTATTATTATTATTATTATTATTATTATTTTGGTTTTTCAAGGTAGGGTCTCACTCTAGCTCAGGCTGACCTGGAATTCACTACATATTCTTAGGGTGGCCTTGAACTCACGGCAATCCTCCTACCTCTGTCTCCCGAGTGCTGGGATTAAAGGCATGTGCCACCACTCCCGGCTTTCTTCCCTTTTTTTTTTTTTTTTTTTCCTGAGGTAGGGTCTCACTCTAGCCCAGGCTGACCTGGAATTCACTCTGTATTCTCAGGGTGGCCTTGAACTCACAGTGAACCTCCTACCTCTGCTTCCCGAGTGCTGGGATTAAAGGCGTGTGCCACCACACCTGGCTTTCTTCCTTTTTTTAATGATTTATTTTTATTTATTTATTAGAGACAGAGAGATACAGAGAGGGAATGAATAGGTGCACCAGGGCCTCCAGCGGCTGCAAACAAACTCCAGAGGTATGCTCCACCATGTGCATCTGGTTTATGTGGGACCTGGAGAATCGAACCCGAGTCCTTAGGCTTTGCAGGCAAGCGCCTTAATAGCTAAGCTCTCTCTCTAGCCCTTCTTTCCTTGGGCTGAAAATTCCGAGTCCCAACCAGCAGGAACATTCTTGGAGTCTGCCAAGACCTGGGTTGAAATTTGCAGGAGCTCGCGGTAGTGATCTCTCTCAGGCTGCGCTGCAGGGAAGGGCAGGAGGCTAGATCTGAGCACTCTGCCCATCCCACTTCCCACCACTCACCTTTCAACCAGCCTCAGCCCATAGGAGCCAGCTGTAGGGTCACCAGCCTTGACCATCAGGTCCGCTTCTGCCCCCAGATGTGTGATCCCATCCCATCTGAAACAGTACTCAGCACAGAACCCTGCCTGACTTCTCCGGAGAAGGGGTGGGTTAGCAAACACCCCGTTAATTACCATCGTTCCTGATTCACGTTTGACCCCAGCTCTGGCATTCCACTCTTTAGATTTAGGGGTTCAGGTGTCTTCTAAGAGGCTCTAAAGGCCCCATGGAAAGATGATCTCTCACATAAAAGCAGACAGCATTGACTCGGGATGGGGAAGCGATTGGGCCCCAGCGCTGCCACTGTACCAAACAAAGCCAGGAGACCTCTGGACTTGGCTGAACAGCCCTCTAGGCTGCCTCCTGCTGTCTCACTGAACTTCACCTTGCTTAGTGAGTACCACAAGGATCCAGGGGAGAAAACTGGGGAGCAGATGGCTTAGGTCCCGACCACAGCTGTCTAAGCTCTATGGCGACACGAGTCAGCTCATCCCTGCTGGGTGCCATCAGGCCAATTCTCAGGGTAGCCAGGGCTTTGTGAAGGTTCTGAAACACTGAGCGTCCAGGTTAGGAGAAATACAGAGTTGAAGCTTTACCTAGGGCTACTGTGATGTTTCCAGAATGGACAGCTATGGTGTCCCAACAGGTATACAAGAGGAACTCGGCTTCTGACAGAAACGTTGTGCTTCAACTGGAGCATAAGAAGCATTTTTCTGCCTGAGGGGCCGAGAGGTGTGCATGGCCTGAGCGTGTTCTCCGGTGTACCTAACACTTGGATGCTTTCTGCCCCGAGGCAAGTGAAACTAGCCTGTCCCCCAAATCCCAGTCCTTTTGTACAGGTACCAAGAAGAAAGTTGAAGTGGTGTCATTACACAAAGACAGTCATTTCTCAGTGGCCCTCCCAGAGCTGCCGAGCCCCCTCTATGAGAGAAGGCTTCCCTTTGCTCAGCTTCTTGAGCGATTGATGTTGGTTTAGTGAGGTGGGGGAAGCCAACAAGACCAAAAAAACAAAGCCAGTGATACAATTCAGAACTCCAGCTACAAGTCCCTTCACGTTGCAGCAACAACCCCAGTGGTTTCCTTGGCTTTCATTTATGTTTTATTTTATTATTATTATTTTTGGTTTTTCGAGGTAGGTTCTCACTGAAGCTCTGGCTGACCTGGACTTCACTATACAGTCTCAGGGTGGCCTCGAACTCAGTGATCCTCCTACCTCTGCCTCCCGAGTGCTGGGATTAAAGGCGTGCACCACCACGCCTGGCCCTATTTTATGTTTTTATTAAGTACATACTTAGTGGGGATACCCCTCAGTGGGGTTGCTGGTATTCCCCATGGGCTTGTGGGTTATGGGTTGTGGGAACAGCAGTCAGTTATTGAGAGCAGGCAGTGCCTCTGGGTATGACATCCCAACTTGGTGGCTCTTATAAACTTTCTGCCCCTCTTCTGCAAAATTCCCTGAGCCGTGGTGGGTGAGTTTTAAGTCTACTTCAGTGATGAGCTCTTAGGAGCCTCTGGATCTCTGCTTTGGTAGGTGTTGAGTGTCCTCAGGGTCTGTCTCCTTCACTCTGGTGCTGATTGTCAGGCTCGTCATGGCAGCAGCACTCTTGCTCATCTCCCCATTCCTCTGGGGTTTCAGCTGTGGCTTGGCTGAGGTGCGAGGGGTAGTTTATCTCCCCAGGTCTCACTCCCTTCTGGAAAAGAAGAACAGGTTCTCCAACGGAGAGTGAAGTCAGCATAGGTTAACTGGAATAAGCATTATTAATTTAGGGAGAATTTGATGTATGTAACCCCTCTTTTAACCAATGACTAGTGGGAACTTATCACTGGAGAACATAATCTTTGTTCTCCATAGGATTCTGACCTGGTTCCCAATTCCAGCTATGGGTTCCTTTCCACTGAGCGGATCTCTTAGCCAATCAGAAAGCCTTTGGTTATCCACCAAGGCTGTGCGCCACCACCGCACTGGTGTGTACGTCTCGTCAGGATGGTTGCTTCCTTGGCTTTTAATTTGAATCCAAGGATGCCTGGCTAGCTCAGTCAGTAGAGCATGAGACTCTTAATTTGAATCCATGTATCCAGTTGTTGCACATTACAGTCACCTAGAGGTGAGAATGATTCCTAAACCCTGGGCATTGAGTTCCAGGCATTAGTTGTTTCTAAATGCATCAGGTGATTCCAAGGTGCAAATCAGTTGAGAATCAGTGTGTGTGTGCACATGAATGTATGTGTGGGTGTCTAGTCCTGGAATCAAACCCTCAGCCTCAGGAATGCTAAGCCTACACCATACTACTGCACCACCTCTCCAACTCCTGAGAACCAAAGTCCAAGCCATTTCTTTCTGACACTAAAATGTGCTTGTAGTGCTGGAGAGATGGCTCAGCGCTTAATGTACTTGCCTGTGAAGCCTAAGGACCCACATAAGCCAGATGCACAAGGTGGCGCATGCATCTGGAGTTCATTTGCAGTGGCTGGAGGTCCTGGTGTGCCCATTTTCTCTCTCTCCCTGATCTCTATCTGCCTCTCTCTTAAATAAACAAATAAACTATTTTAGAATATGCTTGTGAAATGCCGAGGAATTCTAACCCAGGTGAGGTTCCAGAGCTGGCATTTCCAGAGAGTCCCAGGTGATGCCATCACAGCTTGGCGCTAACCTTGGACAGACACAGCCATGGTGTAGTTGCTGCTGCCTGATGCCAGCTGATTTGGGGCAAAGATGATGTTGAAGCCATCATCTTTAGACTTGGGAATTCAAGAACATGCCTTGAAAAAAATTTATTTAGGCCAGGCATGGTGGCGCATGCCTTTAATCCCAGCACTCGGGAGGCGGAGGTAGGAGGATCACTGTGAGTTGGAGGCCACCCTAAGACTATATAGTGAATTCCAGGTCAGCCTGGGCTAGAGTGAGACCCTCCCTCCCCCTGAAACTCCCCTGGTCCAGGCTGACCTGGAATTAAAGTATTTCAGGGTGGCCTCGAACTATCCTTGCAAGCAGAGAAATTATTTATTTATTTGCAAGCAGAGAGGGAGAGAGACAATGGGCATGTCAGGACCTCCAGCCTCTGCAAATGCATGTGCCGCTTTTACATGGGTACTGGGGGATTGAACCTGGGTCATCAGGCTTTGCAGGCAAGCCCCTGATTTATCTTTCCAGCCCCAAGGAAGTGCCTCTGATAATCAGGCTTCTCTAGGCTGTCAGCCATGGTCTTGTAAACTGCGTCCACAGTTGGGACTGACATCTCCGCTTTAGGGGAGGGACTGACTTCTGGAACGCAGTGTTTCAGGCCCATCCTGACTGATAAAGGAAATCACTGATAAAGTTTTCCACAAGTCCAGTTTCCTGGGTTTCCCAGACTGTGTTTATCTGTAAACAGCTAAAGTTCAGATGAGTTGGGGGACTGCTGATCTAGTTCACTGCTGCTCCTCAGACAATCGCGTGCTGCAGAAGGGGGAAGCTGCTGCAGGCATGCAGCAATCCTGGCATTTTCTGCTGCTGGGAACTAAATAAGTATGAAAAGAGAAATCTAAGCGAGTGAAAGACAGAACCTCTTGTGAGTCACAGCCATGTGGGAAACCAGATTCTGCCTAATGATGTCAGGCTTTCCTCCACAGTGAGGCTGATTCTATGAGATGGTAAAGATAATGGCTGGGAATACTGAAAACTAATTTTCTAAGATGGTTTAGGGGCTGGAGAGATGGCTTAGGGGTTAAGACGCTTTTCTGCAAAGTCTAAGGACCCAAGTTCGATTCCCCAGTACCCACGTAAAGCCAGAGGCACAAGGTGGCACATGCATCTGGAGTTTCTTCGCAATGGGCCCTGGCATGCCCATTCTTTCTCTCTCAAATAAATAAATAAAATATTTAATTTAAAAAGGTGGTTCATTTTGGCAAGAAGGGGAGGAGATTTTGTTCCATGTTCCACGGAGAAGGGACAAGAGAGCTTCCCACCTCCCTTCCCCCTGCAGTGTCCCCCAGCGTCACCCCTTTTCACTCTTTTATTCATCACTCTGGCCTTCTGATGCCTCTTCAAAGGTTGAGGAAAAGTTTGGTTTTTTTTTTTTTTTTTTTGGTTTTGCGAGGTAGGGTCTCACTCTGGTCCAGGCTGCCCTGGAATTCACTATGTAGTCTCAGGGTGGCCCCGAACTCTTGGCGATCCTCCTACCTCTGCCTCCCGAGTGCTGGGATTAAAGGCGTGCGCCACCACACCCGGCTTGGGTTTTTGTTTTTTTTTTTTACCCAAGTTCTTACACATACAAGACAAACACTCTACCACCGAGCTGCATCCCCAACCCCATTAAAAAAAAATATGCAAGCAGAGAGAGATAGAAGAGAGACACAGAGAGAAAATGGCATGCCAAGGCCTCCAGCCACTGCAAACAAACTCCAGATGCACATGCCACCTTGTATATCTGGCTTCACGTGGATACTGAGGCATCGAACCTGGGTCATTAGGCTTTGCAGGCAAGCACCTTAACTGCTGAGTTATCTTTCTCCAGCCACCTCCCTCTACCCCCATGGTTTATGTTATTCTTATTCTGAGCCAAAGTCTCTAAGTTTCCCAGGCAGGCCTTGAACTTGCAATCCTCTTGTTTCAGCCTCTTAATGAGCTGGAATTATAGGCCTACACCATTAGCTCCATTTTTTAAAGTCACATGGCAAATTGCAGTCACAATTTTGTTTGTTTGTTTGTTTGTTTATTTATTTATTTATTTATTTATTTTGGTTTTTCGAGGTAGTGTCTCACTCTAGCTCAGGCTGACCTGGAATTCACTATGTAGTCTCAGGGTGGCCTTGAACTCATGGTGATCCTCCTACCTCTGCCTCCCAAGTTGCTGGGATTAAAGGCGTGCACCACCATGCCTGGCTAGTCACAATTCTAACATAGGAAACATAGGTAGAAAACTTTTGCCTGCCCAGCCTGGGGCCTTCCACAGCCTCCAGCCCATAGCCCCAGGTGGAAACTCCCAGATCTAAGTGCTACAGCTAGCTCTGCTCATTGTGAGAATCCAAGGGAGAAGTGAGTACCATCTCCCCAACCAACTCTCACACTCCATGCGTGGATCCCCCATCCTACCCACCATTGCCTGGAAGCCTTGCTGGCGAAGCCTCGGAGCATTCACCAAACTCATTCAACCACATGCTGTTCTCATTACCAATGCTCGGTGGTTTTGGTAAATTAGGCATGAATTTTTTAAAATAAATTTTACTTATTTATTTATTTGACACACACACACACACACACACAGAGAGGGCATGCCAGAGTCTCTAACCACTGCAGACAAACTCTAGACATATGCACCCCCTTGTGCATCTGGCTAACGTGGGTTCTGGGGAATCGAACCTGGGTCCTTTAGCTTTGCAGGAAAATGCCTTAACCGCTAAGCCATCCCTCCAGCCCTAGGCATGAATTTTTAATCTTAATCATATTTAATCTTCATTCATGTATTTATTTCCTGAGCACCTATAATTTATCAGTAAGCACCATATATTTATATACATTAATGCTTAGGATCCTGCACAGTAGGTGAGATTGTCTTCATTTTAGTCGTGAAGAGCCTGGTGTTGACAGGCTAGAAAGCTGACGGTTGAAGTTCAGGCTCCTCTTTCTAACCCCAAAGCACCTTATCTTTCCTCAAAATTATACTGTCCCCCAAACGACATTGTTTTAGACTCTGAAGGGGCTATTGGATTATAATTTTAAAATATTTTCATTTATTTATGTTTATGTATTTGAGAGAGACAGAGGGAAAGAAGGAGATTTAGAGAGACAGAGAGAGAAAGGGAGGGAGTGAATGAGAAAGGTTGAGAGTATGGGAATACCAGCCGGGGCCTCCTGCCACTGCAAACAAACTCCAGATGCGTGTGCCGCCTTGCACGTCTGGCTTTATGTGGGTACTGGGAAATTGAACCCAGTGCACCAAGCTTTCAAAGTTAGTGCCTTTAACTGCTGAGCCATTTCTCCAGCCCTTAATTGTGATTTTTTTTTTGTTGTTGTTGTTTGTTTGTTTGTTTTTTCCAGATAGGATCTTGTTTTGGCCTCGAACTCACAGTGATCCTCCTACCTCAGCCCTCCAAGTGCTGGGATTCAAAACGTGTGCCACCACACCCAGCTAATGGTAATTTTATAAAAAGAATTTTATGGAGGGCTGGAGAGATGGCTTAGCGGCTAAGGCGCATGCCGGCTGCTTCCAATCTCCAGGTCCCATGTTTAGCCAGATGCAAAACAAGGGTGCCACCCCACACCCAGCTGAGAGACTGCTGTCTCTGTCTCCCTCTCCATTTTAAAAATAAAAAAAATAATTAAATAAATAAATAAAGAAATGCCAGGCATGGTGGTGCACACCTTTAATCCCAGTACTCAGGAGGCAGAGGTAGGAGGATTGCTGTGAGTTTGAAGCCACCCTGAGACTACATAGCAAATTCCAGGTCAGCCTGAGCTAGCGTGAGACCCTACCTCGAAAAACCAAAAAAAAAAAAAAAAAAAAAAAAAAAAAAAGAATTTTATGGAAAAGATATGATAAAGCTAAAAGTATACCCACTGAAAGTAATTTTAACATGTAACAATTTCACATTCATAATTCGTTAGCATGCTTGTAAGTCAGTAAGCTAACATTTATACACATTACTTTCTGAGGAGCCATTTCTGATCTCCCCAGTCTAAGCAGGGCCCGTCATTTCCTTGTCTGGCTTCCTGGCATGAGTCTGTGTCCCTAGCTGTGTTAAATGAACACTCACACTGTGCAGGCAGACACCACATTCTACTCGCTACCAATTTAGGCTGAAAAAAAATAGCAAGATGACAAGCATTATCTGCATTGCATGCCTTTGAAGTGTTTATACTACCAGATTGTGGCCCATTTCTTTTAAATAAACTTCTTTAGTTAGGAATAGTTTGTGGTTTACAGAGAAGTTACAAAGATTCTACAGAGAGTTCTCATCCAGTTTCCCCAACACAAACATCTACATTATCCCAGTTAATTAATATAATGGCAGGCAAATTCTAAAAAAGAGCTTCTCGGGCTGGGGAAGATGGCTTAGTGGTTAAGGCACTTGCCTGCAAAGCCAAAGAACACAGGTTCGATTCCTCAGTACCCATGTAAGCTGGATGCACAAGGTGGCACATGCATCTGGAGTTCATTTGCAGTGGCTGGAGGCCCTGGTGCACCCATTCTCTCCTTTTTTCTCTCAAATAAATAAAAAAAAAACATTTTTAAAATGTGCTTCTCTTTTCTTTTTCCTGTTGTGCGTGAGTAGGTATTGCTCATGCAACCCGAAATGTGAGTTTTGGGAGCTTCAAGCTTCAACATTGGGAGTCGTATCAACCCATCCAAGTTTGATTTTTTTTTTTTTTTTTGTTTTCGACACCAGAAATAACTGGGCAGCCCTACCAGGCCCTTTGGCATGGGTTCGATGAGACACCCCCCAACACCCCCACCATCAAATACTATATAACCCTGTGTGATCTGCCTTGAGGTGGAAGTTTTCTCAAAGCTGAGTATTCAAAATGCCTGGGGGCGCCTCTTTTGACCAACATCCCTGCCACATGGAGTCAGGCCTGCTCTCCATTTGCAGACTCCTATTTGTCTCAACGAAGGTTGGCTCTCTCCTCTTGTTCCAATAAACCCTGTTTGACGAAATCAGGCCAAGGACAGGTGGTCATTAGGTCATTGCATCTGTTATATTCCTGGACAAAGCCACCCCGATGCCCAGCCCCGCCACACACGGACTTCCCAAGCAGCCGACTAACATCTAGCCTGTGGGGACCCGACACAGGGTGTGTGGGGAGCTGGGGCTCCCACCTCGTCCTGACAGCAGTGCTATGGGGAAGGTTAGATAGTAGTGGGGGACGGTAGGAGGGGACAGAGGGCAAAAAAGTGAGTGTCATTGAAAATGTTGGACAGCAGTCATTTTCCTCCACCTCCGGATCTACCATATGCTCTCTGAGCGAGAGACCAAGCTGGCGCACAGTCTTCAGAAGCGAATGGGACACTTTGGCATCTCAGGCTTGGTGCCTGGGCCTGCCATTCTGCTCCACACAGATGCCCTGCGAAAGAAGCGCCTCCTGGGGTACATAGCTGGCCTCCCAGCGATGCCCTGGAGAGGACAGGGCTGGGGGCTGGCCTGTATCACAAGCTTTTTCTTGATCTGGCTTGATCATGCCCGCCCCTCCCCAAGATTCCTTCAAAATGAGTGCTTGCTAAGCCCATCCCAGCAACTGCCCAACGCCCTTCGTTAGCACAAGCAAACCTCACACACAATATTTACACTGTTAGTTTTTCTTTTTCTTTCTTCTTTTCTTTTTTTTTAAAAATTATTGTTATTATTTATTTATTTATTTATTTATTTATTTATTTTGGAGAGAGAGACAGAGAGGGAGAGGGAGACAGAGATGGGCATGCCAGCAGTCTCTCAGGGGCTGAGAACGAAATCCAGATGTGTCCGCTCCCTCGTGGGCAAGTGCTGCATTGCGCCCTTGCGTCACTTTGCATCTGGCTAAACATGGGACCTGGAGATTGGAACAGCTGGAGATTGGAACCAGCTAAGCCATCTCTCCAGCCTGCTCTTCTTTTCTTTTCTTTTCTTTTCTTTTCTTTTCTTTTCTTTTCTTTTCTTTTCTTTTCTTTTCTTTTCTTTTCTCTTCTCTTCTCTTCTCTTCTCTTCTCCTCTCCTCTCCTCTCCTTTCTTTTTCTTTTTCTTTCTTTCTTTCTTTCTTTTTTTTTTTTTTTGAAATAAAAGAGTTGTTCTTGAATGCTCCTCTTGCCTAGCGTGCCTGTGTTTGAGTTGGATCACTCCCTGGGCTTTGAGGCTTTGGGGCCTTGGCTGTGAGAGAGCAGAGGAGTCTAAGAGGCTCCTGCTCAACACATAGCCAGGAGCGGAACAGGAGAGAGAACTTTCTGCAGATGAAAGCGCAAGAGGAAAATGTACGAACACAAGGACACTTCAGAGGAGGAAGAGGAAATGCTACAAAAGGGGATTTTTGAAGGAATAAGGACTTGCCTTGCAAGTCAGAATGTTATAGAGAGTTCTAGAAATGTGAGGTTTCACTTCATGGCTGGGATGCAAAAGAAAGAAAGAGCTGAGCGTGGTGGCGAACGACTTTAATCCCAGCACTCTGGAGGTAGAGGTAGGAGGATCGCTGTGAGTTTGAGGCCAGCCTGAGACTATAGAGTGAGTTCCAGATCAGCCTGGACAATGGTGAGACCCTACCTTGAAACACACACACACACACACACACACACACACACACACACACACACACACAAATTCGGGGCTGGAGAGATGGCTTAGCGGTTAAGTGCTTGCCTGTGAAGCCTAAGGACTGCTGTTCAAGGCTCAATTCCCCAGGACCCATGTAAGCCAGATGCACAAGGTGGCACATGCATCTGGAATTCATTTGCAGTGGCTGGAAGCCCTGGTGTACCCATTTTTTCTCTCTCTCTCTACCTCTTTCTCTGTCACTCTCAATAAATAAACATAAATAAATAAAAATAAACAATGTTAGAAAAAGTTCTAGGGCTGGAGAGATGGCTCAGTGGTTAAGGAGCTTGCCTGAAAAACTTAACGACCTGAGTTCTATTTCACAGTGCCACATAAAGCCAGATGCCGTATGCAGCAGCTGGAGGCCGTGCATAACCATTCTTTCTGTCTCTCTCCTCTCTCTCTTTGCTTGCAAATAAATAAATAAAATATATTTTATTTATTTATTTGAGAGAGAGAAAAAGAGAATGGGCATGCCAGGGCCTCCAACCACTGCAAACAAACTCCAGATGTATGTGTCCCCTTCTGCATCTGGCTTACATAGGTCCTGGAGAATTGAACCAGGATCCTTTCGCTTTGCAGGCAAATGCCTTAACTGCTAAGCCATCTCCCCAACCCTAAATAAAATAGTTACCTCCCTCTGGTTGGAATTTGAAAGCATGAAAACCTAAATAAAATATGTCTAAGTTAAAAAAATATTCTAGCTTGGCATGGTGGCGTACACCTTTAATCCCAGCACTCGGGAGGCTGAGGTAGGAGGATCACTGTGAGTTTGAGGCCACCCTGAGACTACAGAGTGAATTCCAGGTCAGCCTGGGCTAGAGTGAAACCCTGCCTCGAAAAACAAAACAAAACAAAAAAAGTAAAGGAAGAGATACTACTTCCTTTGCCTTCCAGAGCACCTCTCCCCCTGCCATGTCTTGAAACCTCCCACTAGCTCCTCCTTCTTAAAGTTTCCCTCACTTCCCAACAGTACCAAGCTGGACACTCAGCCTTTAACACATGGACCCTTGGGGGCGATTCTTTATGCAAATTATAGCAACTTTTAGTAGTCTTTTGATATCCCAGGGGTCCTACACCTAGTCTTAAGGGATCCTCACATCACAAACAAAAGAGTTCACTGAGTTCCATAAAAAAGGCCTCATTGGAGATCTCTGCAGATTAGGACTATGACCTAGCAGAATAAAGGATGGCACTAAGGTGCCTGAAAATTGAGTCAAGTAGGGCCGGAGAGATGGCTCAGTCGTTAAGGCACTTTTCTGCAAAGGCTAAGGACCCAGGTTTTAGTCCCCAGTTACCCACGTATAGCCAGATGCACAAAGTGGAGCATGCATCTGGAGTGTGCTTGTAGTGGCTAGAGGCCCTAGTGTGCCCATTCTTTCTCTCTCTCTAATAAATAAATAAATACCTCTCTTTTTTGCTTTTTTGAGGTAGGGTCTCACTCTAGGCCAGGCTGACCTGGAATTCACTATGTAGTCTCAGGGTGGCCTTGAACTCACGGCGATCCTCCTACCTCTGCCTCCCGAGTGCTGGGATTAAATAAAAGAGTGCATCACCACGCCTGGCTCTCACTCACTTTTAATTCATTTTGAAAAAAAAATTTAAAGATAGTTATTTATTGCCAGGCATGGTGGCGCCCACCTTTAATCCCAGCACTCGGGAGGCAGAGGTAGGAGGATCGCCAAGAGTTCAAGGCCACCCTGAGACTACATAGTGAATTCCAGGTCAGCCTGGCCTAGAGTGAGACCCTACCTCAAAAAAGCAAAAAAAAAAAGAGTGAGATGCTATGAGAAGAGCGACAGCCAAACCTAAAAGGACAAACCCGGTCTGCCCCACTCCTGTGAAGCACCAGATAGGCAAGCTCAGGGACAGGAAGTACAGTGGCGCTTGGAAGGGGGAGGAGAGCCAGGATGTACAGTTTACTGGGGACACTGTCCTCGCTGCATCTGAGCACTGCACTGAAAATTGGCTCAAATGCTCTAAGGTAAGGGGATGAAGGCGAGAAGGGGGTATGAGGAGGGTTAATCAGAATTTAAGATTTATGAATAAGCCATATGGAAATCTACTAGCCAATAACATATATGTTTTCAAAAAGGGGGTTTGGGCAGAAGTATCTTATAAAGGTGGACAATGCTGTACCCGGAAGCCATAGATGGTTATTAGAAAAGTTTCAGTGCCAGGGGTGAGTTGTTGTCGAGGGAGGCCCCTAATGCCCCCCAAAACATTCCAGACTATTGTAAAGGTTCTTGGTTGCCCACCAGAACCAGCTGGTAAGACTACTAGGAGGAAAAAAAAAATGACATCAAAACAGAAGAGAGACTAGTTGGAAAGAAGGGATTTAATGGGGCTGGGGAGATGGCTTAGCCATTAAGGCACATGCCTGCTTAGTGTTTGGAGTTTGTTTGCAGTGGCTAGAGGCCCTGGAGCACCCATTCTCACTCTTTCTCTCTCCCTCTCTCTGTTTCTAATAAATAAATAAATAAAAATAAATAAATAAAAATAAAAATCTTTTTTTAAAGTTTATAAAGAAGTGATTTAGTGGAGGGGAGATTTTGGAGAGAATGATGGAGGGTGGTGGGATATATTATTTATTATATTGGGATATATTGTGGTAATATATTGTTTATATTTATGGAAACTGTCAATAAAATAGTTATAAAATAAAATTGGCTCAAATGGTAAATTTTAGGTTGTGTATATTTTACTACAACACATGGAACAAACGAAATAAAGAACTCTGTTGCAGTTCCCTTTGCATTGCTGGTACAAAGCACCTGACCAAGAGCAGCTTGTGGGAGGAAAGGGTTATTTTTGGCTCCATGATGGCAGGGAAAATGATGGCATGAGCACAGGGTGGACATCACCTCCTAGCCAACATCAAGTGGACAACAGCAGCAGGACAGTGTCCCAGACACTGGCAAGGGGAAGCTGGCTATAACACCCATAAGCCCGCCCCAACAACACACCTCCAACAAAGTTCCAATTCCCAAATTGCCTTCAGCTGGAGATCAAGCATTCAGGACACATGGGCTCTTGGGGACACCCGAATCAAACCACCACACATTCAAAAGGGTTTTAACTGTTTGGATTGTATATATATATATATTTTTTTTTTTTTTGGTTTTTCGAGGTAGGGTCTCACTCTGGTCCAGGCTGACCTGGAATTAGCTATGTAGTCTCAGGGTAGCCTCGAACTCATGGCAGTCCTCCTACCTCTGCCTCCCGAGTGCTGGGATTAATGTATAATTTTTTTAGCAAAATAAAGTATAAAAATAAGGTTAACGGCTGGAGAGATGGCTTAGCGGTTAAGGAGTTTGCTTGCGAAGCCAAAGGACCAGGGTTCAATTCTCCAGGACCCACGTAAGCCAGATGCACAAGGGGTGCATGCATCTGGAGTTCGTTTCCAGTGGCTGGATGCCCTGGCGCACCCATTCTCTCTCTCTCTCTCTCTGCCTCTTTCTCTCAAATAAATAAAATAAAATATATATTTAAAAATAAATAAATAAATAAAGTTAAAAAGCCTAGTTTACACTAACCAAGAATAACTATGATTGTGACTTCTATCCAATCTTTTCCTTTATTGTTCTCTTTATATATCTATTGATAATGTAAATTTAGAAATTAAAATTTTTGGATATGTAATCTATACAGGTTTTTTATTACCAGAATTTTCTAAACAATTTAAACTTATTTGTAAATATTATTGTAATGGGAGACCTATTTTTTCAGATATGCTATAATTTATTTTACTCTTTAGCTAATTTTGGACCATTAGATTTTTCTGACTTTCTGTTTGACAGCATTAGAGCAAGCATGCTATGGCCTGGTCTTGGCTTGCCTCTGCTCACTCCCAGAGGGCTTCTCCTGGGGGCAGTGGGCCAAAGGATAGGGTATGTATTCAAAAGGCCTTTTGGTGTTCTCTCTCTCTCTGTACGTATGTATGTGTGTGTGTGTGTGTGTGTGTTAGACTTCCCTGTTTTTTTGTTGACTTTGGGGACAATTTGGGGACCTTTCTCCCTGTTTTGGTTATTGTTGTTGGCTGTTTCATTCTCAGATTCCTGTTTTGAAAACAGCCTTTTGGGAAGTTTGAACTCTGACCATGCCTAAGGCTAAACCTGAGGGGATCTGAGCCAAGGAAGCCCACTCCCTGCCCTTCAGGCTTGCACAGGAAGCTGAGGAGAAATTTCAGTCTTCCCTCGGGGCTGGGAGGAACCCAACCCGTTCTTAGCTGGCACGTGGGACCAGGGCCCCTGCTCAGCGCTCATCCAACAGACTTCCTGCACGGAAGGAACAAGGAAAATGAAAGTTGCTGGGGTTTCGTTGGGGACCAGCACACAGCGCACTGACCCGGTCATGCCGCTTACCCTTCAGGAAGATATTCAGACTCACCCTCCCAAGGGAAACCGCACACTTCTGCTCCCCCATCAGAGGTGATCTTGGCATTGAATCGCCCTGGAGTCTCTTCACTGACATTCCTTGGCCTTTCTCGCTGTAGTTCCCTTACTTCTGGAGAGCTTCTCCCACCGTCAG
Source organism: Orientallactaga sibirica (assembly GCA_036365145.1). NCBI lineage: Eukaryota > Metazoa > Chordata > Mammalia > Rodentia > Dipodidae > Orientallactaga > Orientallactaga sibirica. The sequence goes on along the minus strand of JAEOAD010000048.1, from coordinate 13,196,099 downwards.
ATCCCAGCTCAAATGTGACACTGTGATCATCTTACACCCAAGTGCTGGTGACCCCCTTAGACTAGACCCATACTCCTGATGCGTCTTCTTTTTCATAATGTCTTTAATAATTTGTAATTGTACTAATTGGTATAATTGTTGATTAATGTATCATTTTAATGTTTTCATTCAAAATGCAAGGGCCTATATGTGCCAGAAACTGCTCTATTTACGGGGCAAACAGTGATGAACAAAACAGCTTTGGCTGTCTCCTGTGGAGTGCAGGGTCCAGAGGGAAATCAACAAATGTAAATACAATCGCAGTTCACAGCAAGGGCCATAAAGGAAGCCGAGCTGGGACAGCAACAGGGACTGGTGAACGGAGCTTGGCACAGTGTGGTGGAGAAGGTCATTCTGAAGGCCAGAGAGAAGAGGGAGGGGGAAAGAGCTGCCCACAGAATAGCCCAGAAGGAAGAGGATGCGTGAGGCAAGCTGGACACTTGGATCAGGGAGGGTTTGAGGAACTGAGAGGCGAGCCCCATGCAGAGAGGCTGGGGTGGGGGGGGGAGTAAAGGACACCAGATGGGGAGGGCACATGGACAGGTGAGGGAGAGTGACCTGGAGCTGGGAGGCAGGCCCCTGACCACAGAAGTTGATGAAGGGGAGGTAAGAGATGTTCTGGACCTTTGGGCTGGAGGGATGACTTACTGGTTAAGGTGTTTTTTTGCAAAGCAAAAGGACCCAGGTTCGATTCCCCAAGAGCCATGTAAGCCAGATGCATAAGGTGGTGTATGCATCTGGAGTTCATTTGCAGCGGCTCGAAGCTCTGGCATGACTATTCTCTCTCTCAATAGATGAATAAAAACTTTAAAAAATAGAGATGTTCTGGATCCCATGTTCCAGAAGCAGCCTGATACGGTGGACGGGGAGACAAGGGAATACTGAGGAGTTAGAAGGCTTGCGGCCAAGAACACAGTTGAGCTGTGCAGGAAAAGAAACACTGGATGGATGGAGAGAGACTTTTTTTTTTTCATCTATCTTCCTTTGAGCTTTTTTTTTTTATCTTTTTTAGAGTTCAATAAAATTTTATTAATTTAATTAGTTCCTATTAATTTTTTATTAGATATGGACATATTTAGTATGTAAACAACACATGTTGGTACCATTCTTTCCCCCCTCCCTGCCCCTTTTCTGAAGAGGCCTTCCTCATTGGGGATGAAGGTCAACATCTGTCTGAGAGATTTTTTTTTTTTTTAAAACCAAAGGAGGAATCAAAATGAGTTTCCCCAAATAGTTCTCTCTCCCCTCATCCCTCTTTCTCTGTCTTGGATGGAAGAACATGCTTATAAGTTGAGGAGGTGATTCAAGAGAGAGTAAAAGATGAATTTACAATGCTCAGAGAGACAACAGAGTGAAATTTTGAAAAGAAAAGACAGAATGGGATCCAAAATCGAGATGGACAGATAGGAGGAGAGTTTCCTCAGTAGTTTTTAAAAATACTGCATCCTTAGAATTGCAAACAGCTGGGGTGAGGGGATAGTGGAGAATAACCTGTTACAATTAATATAAAATAACAATTAATTAAAAATGAGTCAGAGCAACACAGAAAAACAAACAGGAAAAACATTGGCCTCAATTTTATCAAATACTGAAAATAAAACCACCATGAAAAAATTTTTTTAAAAAAATTGAAAACAGGGCTGGAGAGATGGCTTAGGGGTTAAACGCTTGCCTATGAAGCCTAAGGACCCCGGTTCGAGGCTCGATTCTCCAGGACCCACGTAAGCCAGATGCACAAGGGGCGCATGCATCTGGAGTTCGTTTGCAGTGGCTGGAGGCCCTGCCGCACCCATTCTCTCTCTCTCCCTCTACCTGCCTATTTCTGTATCTCTCTCTCTCAAAGAAATAAATAAAAAATAATAAATAAATAAATAAATAAATAAATAAATAAATAAATAAAATTGAAAACATACAAAAATAGAATAGTTTAATGAAACTCCATCACCCCAGATTTGGTACTTGGCCAGATTCTATACATTTCCTATACAACCTTAGGTATTTGATCGTCTTTGAATTATTCTTGCTGCTTTACTATTATTTGGCAATACTGCAGCATGAGCTCAGGGCTTGGTGCATGCTAAGCATGTGCTCGACCACTGAGCTACACCTCCAGCTCAAGCATGTTATTTTAAAGCAATCTGAGACACTCACAAATACTCTAGTATGTATCCTTTCAAATAAGAACTTTCTAAAAACCACACCAAAATGACAGTCACACTGAAATTACTAATCTGTTAGCATCATTAAGTATCTAGTTATTGCAAAAATTTTTTCTGATTATCTTTTTTTAAAAAAATATTTATTTAATTTATTTGTTTAGAAAAAGAGAGAGAGAAATAGTGCTCCAGAGCCTCTAGTCGCTACAAGTGAACTCCAGACTCATGTGCCAACTTGTGCATCTGGCTTTACGTGGGGACTGGGGAATCGAACCTGGATCCTTTGGCTTTGCAGGCAAGCGCCTTAACTGCTAAGCCATCTCTCCAGCCCTGATTATCTCTTTTTAACAGTTTGATCCACACTGAATTTGGTTGATTAGCCTTTTTACTTATTTATTCATCTAGTTATTTAAAGGTAAGGTCTCACTCTAGCCCAGATTGACCTGGAATTCACTCTGTAGTTCCAGGCTGGCCTCAAAATCACAGTGATCCTCCCACCTCTGCCTCCTGAGTGCTGACGTATAGGCACACACTACCACACCCAGCATATTAACCTTTTGCAAAAGGAAAGTTCCTTCTCTCTTTCATCTCTTTAACATTTTTGGGAGAAACGCCTTCTGTTGTCCTGTAGAATTTCTCAGATTTTGTGCTCTCAAGTGTTACTTTATGTCTTACAGCTCTGGTGGAGGTCTGATTTTTTGTTTGTTTGTTTTTGGTTGGGCAATAGACAGGAAGAGGTAAGAATACCCCCTTCATGGTGCTCCGCCCTTTCTGTCCTGTTCGATCAGGTGACACTATACTGTCTGCTTGTTCTATGACTTGAGATGTCCGGATTGATCATGGGATGACACGTTTTTGCCAGAAAGAACAAGTTCGTTTGGGCTTGGGTATGTGTCCTCATCAAAGCTCATGCATTGGGCTGGAGAGATGGCTCAGGGTTAAATGCACTTCCTGCACAAGCATGAGGGCCTGGTGTGTGTGTGTGTGGGGGTAGGTTTCTTAAGACTGCCAGAGTTTGAATCTCCAGTCCCACTAAGGGGATCAAAGAGACCAGGAAATCACCAGGGCTTGTGGAAAACCGGCAAGCTCCAGGACCAGTCAACAGACTGGTTCAAATAAGGATGTGTGGAAGAGTGGGCTGGAGAGATGGCTGACCGGTTAAGGCACTTGCCTGCAAAGCCTAAAGACCAGGTTCAATTCCCCAGGACCCACACAAACCAGATTCACAAGGTGGCACATGTGTCTAGAGGGGTTAAGGCATTTGCCTGCAAAGCCAAAGGACCCATGTAAGCCAGATGCACAAGGGGGTGCACGCTTCTGGAGTTCAGTTGCAGCTTGCAGTGGCCCAAGGTCCTAGCATGCCCATCCTCGCTCTCTCTCTTTCTCTCTCCCTCTTTCTATCTCTCAAATAAATAATAATAATAAAAAAAAATCACAAGTCCCTTTCCTTTCCCTCACATGTTATCTGTCCTTTGTCCATGTAAAACTAATCTTCAAGTTACTGGGTTTTTTTTTTTGTTTGTTTGCTTGTTTTGTTTTTTCCAGGTAGGGTCTCGCTCTAGCCCAGGCTAACCTGAAATTTACTATGTAGTCTCAGAGCAGCCTTTGAACTCACAGTGATCCTCCTACCTCTGCTGGGATTACAGGCATGTACCACTGCACTGGTTTTTGTTGTTGTTGTTTGCTTGTTCGTTTTATTTATTTATTTATTTTTGCTGTTCAGTAAAAATGCTAATGAGTGCCTGTCAGTGGAAGCTAACACAAAAACGTCAGAGCAGCAGTGACAGCAGAAGCAGTGAGCTAACCCTTGGTTTAAACCACTCCAAGGGCCAGCTTTCTTTCAGGCTCCGCTCTGAGAAGCAACTACCTAGAGTCAGTTTCTGTAGTTACAAGGCTGTACTCCGCAAGTGGGCATTGTGTATCTTAAAAAACAAGAAGAAAGGATTTTGAGTGTTTTTGCCATAAAGAAGAAATAACTGTTTGAAGAGGTGCATATGCTTAAGAGGGGCGTATTATGAAACATGACTTGTATCTCATGAATATATTAATATGTGTAATTTTAAGTAAGAATAAAAAAGTATTATTTTAATCTCTCTCTCTCTCTGTGTGTGTGTGTGTGGTGTGTTCAGGCACATGTGTGGAGGACAGAGGACCACTTCCTGGTGTTGGGCCTTACCTCCAAAATCATGGACTGATCTACCTTGTTTGAGGCAGGGTCTCTCATTTTCCTTGCTGTTCACCACTGCATTCACCAGGCTAGTCTGGTCTGTGAGCTTCTGGAAAGTTCTCCTAGCTCTGCCTCCCTGCCTCCCCCTTGGCACACAGAGATTACAGATGCCCACTACAGTGTATGGCTTTTGAGTGGATTCTGGGGATCTGAACTCATGTCTTTATGTTTGTACAGCAAGCACGTTATCCACTGAACCATCTCCCAAACCCAGTGGGTTTTTGTTGTTGTTGTTGTTGTTGTTTGTTTTGATTTTTGGTTGTTTTTTTGGGGGGTTGGGTTTTTTGTTTGTTTGTTTGTTTGTTTGTTTGTTTTTTGGTTTTCCAAGGTAGGCTCTCACGCTAGCTCAGGCTGACCTGGAATTCGCTATGTAGTCTCAGGGTGGCCTCAAACTCTCAGCGATCCTCCAACCTGTGCCTCCCAAGTGCTGGGATTAAAGCCGTGCGCCACCACGTCCAGCAATGTGTCTGTTTTGAAGACTGGTCCAAATGTGGTACAAGCAGCCTGTTTTACTTACTGTAACGTTCCTCATTTACCTGTATACTTAATGGTGTGAGCAGATAGCGATGGCCATGTTCCAGATCCATTACTTCATTGAGAATCACAAAATGATGGTGTTACCCTTCTATCGTGAATGGCGTTAACATCCTTCCAAAATCATGGACTGAACTCCTAACTAAATTGGGTTGTCACACCTGAGATTACTTATGATAAGGTGCTACTGGAGTAGGGTGCACCCTTTATCTAATGTGACCTATGTCCTTTATGAAAAGGGGACATTTGGACACAGAGATGGACGCATATAACCCAGGGAGGATGCTGTGCAAACAGTTAACACTGCCACAAGCCAAAAACCAACCAGAAGCTAAAAGGGAGCCCGGGACCAGATCCTTCCCTTGCTCCTACAGCTAAAGCACGGCCGTGTGCACACCTCTGTGTCTCGCTTCCAGCTCAGAATCAGTTAGAAACAATTTCTATTATACAAGCTACTCACCTGCAGAACTCTGGATACAGCAACCCCAGGAAACTAATGCATATTTCTTCTGCAGTATGTGAGGGGAATCTTAAGGAGAGAGAGAGACTTTCCCCTCACCAAGTACTTGTTATTCTGAAGTGTAATTCATACAGAGCCCACAGAGCGTACTTGTGATTCTTTCCTTGTGTTTACTTGCTTTTAAAAGGATTAAAAAATATTTTACCTACTGATTTGAGAGAGAGAAGGAGGGAGGGAGAGAGAGAGAGAATGGGCACACCAGAGCCTCTAGCCACTGCAAATGAATTCCAGATGCATGCATCACCTTGTGCACCTGGCTTTACGTGGGTCCTGGGGAATTGAACCTGGGTCCTTTGGCTTTGCAGGCAAGTGCCTTAAGTGCTAAGCTATCTCTCCAGCCCTTTACTTGCTTTTAGAATATTGAGTGGATCTTAGCATCCTCAAAAGGAGGTGACCAGAGGGGTTTTGTAAATTTAGCATTAGTCCCAGATATTTTTGAATGTCTGTTTTGTCTTGAATGTGTATTATGTTCATTTAATTTATTTCTTGCTATGTTATTCAGGGTGGCCTGGAACTCTCCACCCTCCAGCCTCTGCCTCCCAAGTGCTAGGATTACAAGCTTGTGCCACCATACCCAGCGTAGTTATTCATCTTCTTTTGGCATGTGTGTGTGTGGTATGTGTGGCATGTGTGCAGATGCATGCACTCCATGCACATGTGTGTGCAGAAGCTAGACGCGTGTGGAATATTCTCCTCTATTGTTTTTCCATGTATTTCTTTGAGATGGACGCTCATTGAACCTGGAGCTGCCAGTTTCAGTCAGACTGGCTGACCAGGGAGCTCCCACAAGTCTCTGATCTCTACTGCTTACAGGGTGATAGCTTCAGGCACTTATGGCCACTCCCAGCTGGTTGTGTGGGTGCCGAGGGAATTGAACTCAGGGCAAAGCAGATCTTATGGTGCCCTCATGCTTGCATGAAAAGCACTCTTACCCACAAGGCCATCTCCCCAGCCCCAGTTATTAATCTTTCTGACACTTAATTGTCCCTCTTGGCTACAGGTAGTCCCAGAAGATTTCTGAGTCCTCTGAGGTCATTAGTGTAATGACTATTTTGCTTTTTGTTGCAATAGCAGTTCTGGCTCACCTTGCTGAAGCACGCAATTACCGTCTCTACAAGAACTTCTGGCTCTTAGTGGGAAATGACCTCGTAAGACCATGACCTGGATGCTGGAGATACTCATGGCTGCCATGGTGATTCCTGTTTCTAGAGCTTTCCAGTGGGTAAAACTACAAACGTTTTCTAAACCAAATACTAACCCGAATGTGCAGTCCTGGAAAAACAGTGAGCAGCTCTTCAAAGTAGTTTGCGAAGGATTTCTGGAGAAGCCTAGAACGGCACTGATTTTGATAGACAATATTTTTAAGATTGAGGAAAAATTAGAGCCACAGTACAGAGAATGTTGGGGCATGTTTGGACAAGGCTTTTTCAGCTACAAGTGACAAGTGGATGACACTGGCTTGCTCTGAACAGCTTCCTGGGGCCCCATTAGGGCAGCTGGATGGGGAGGTTCCTAAGGGGTCACAGCAAGACTTGTCCTCATCTCTCAGCTCAACGGAGCATGCGACTCCTTCCTGGGGAAGGCTTCTGTGATGGGGAAGTTTGTGTCAACTTGATCGTTTAGGAATCCACAGACATTTCTCCTAAGTGGGTTGCTGAGGTTGTTTCCAGGAAGAATTAACTGAAGGAGGAAAACTTCCTCCAGAGTGAGCCCTTCCCCCAAAGTGGGCAGACCCTCTCAGAGGGAGGCTTTATCTAAGGAAGTTCTGGGAAGGAAAATATCCCCTCCTCCCACATGGCTGCTGGTGCTGCTTGCTGCTTTCCAGCGTGGACTGAGGACCAGCGTGGACTGAAGACCAGCGTCTCTCCAGGGCGCCTCCAGGCCTTCAGTGCTGGTTGGGACTGCTGAGGTATCCAGCCTCGTGGACTGAGCAGCTACCGGGTTCTCAGGCCTGCAACCTGCTGTTGTTGTACTGCCCTAAGCTAATCCAATAAATTCCCTTTTAATACAATTCATCCTATCGGTTCTGTTCCTCTAGAGAACCCTGACTAATACAGCTTCCTTCCCAAAGATGGATAACAGCAGCTCTCAGAATTCTAGTTGGGAGAGTGCCTTTTAGTCAATAATTTCAGAAATGTTCAAGGTGGGTGGGGTGGGTCTTATTATCTTATTATCCCCCTGAATTAAATTAAATTTCCAAGATTTAGCACAAAACACAAGATATCTGCATTATTATTTTTTTTCCCCCGCTGTGACAAAGTATGTTGCAACTGAAGGGAGCAAAGATTTATTTATTTTGGACTGGTTTCAGAGGATGCAGTCCATAGTTGCCTGAGCAGAGCGTCATGGCAGTACGTGGCAGGTGACAGCTGTTTGCGTCAGTGAGCACAGAGTATGATAGGAGGGACTGAGGTAGGAGGTGGACCCTACTCCCACCCTCCAATAACCCAGCTCCTCCAGTGAGGTCCTACCTCCCAACATTTCCATAGCCAAGCAAAATAGCACACTCCAGCTGGGAACTGAGTGTTCTAAACATGAACTGTGGGGCTCATTTCTCAATCAAACTCTTAACAATCACCTCTTAAATTTGAATTTGACATAACCAACAAATAACTTCTTAGTATGTCTCATGCAATATGTGGAATGCAGAAGAAACTTTATTTACCTGAACTCCAAATTTAAACTTGGCTTATATAAGCGCATCTTGTATTTTACCTGGCAACTCTATGGCCACATCAATCCATGTGGCCAGGGAGACAGAAGGCTTCACTGGCCCAGTGGGAGTCACATGCCTATAGCCTGGATCCAAGAAGTGAGGTCAGCCTGACTCTGAGTCCAGGGAAAGGGGAATTAAGGAGTGGGTCGTCACTAATCAGATACAGTCCTGCGTCACTTAACAACAGAGAAACGTACCGCTGCACGGTCTCATCATTGTGCAGACACGGTGGAGTACTCACAAGGCCTGGGTCGAGGCCAGTCACTCCTCGCAGCCTCTACCTGCAGTGCGTAAAGAGACAGGAAACACCAGATGCTGCAGGAAATGGCCTACTATTTGCATTTTTTATAGGTAGGAAAACAGTTTAAAACAATGGTGAAAAGTATAGTAAATGCACAAACCAAGAGCCTAGTTGTTTACCATCATTATCAATGTCATGTACGGTATATAATTACACGTGCCACACTTACCCACATCTGGCAATGCAGCCTGAGTGTTGAAAATGCGCTTCACCACAAAACACATGAGCAGTGTGCTGCCCTATGACCTTATGATGCCTATGACATCACTATGTAATGGAAAATTTTTTCCCAGCTCCATTAAAATTGTCTGGGACAGGGCTGGAGATATGGCTTAGTGGTTAAGGCATTTGCCAACCAAGCCTAAGGGCCCAGGTTTGATTCCCCAGTACCACATCGAGCCAGATGCAAAAGATGGTGCTTGTGTCTGGGGTTTGTTTGCAGTGGCTGGAAGCCCTGGCGTGCCCATTCTCTTTTATCTGCCTCGTTCTCTCTCTCTCAAATAAATAAGTAAAAATAAAATATTAAAAAAATTGTTTTAGCAGGGCATGGTGGCATATGCCTTTAATCCCAGCACTTGGGATGCAGAGGTAGGAGGATTGCCATGAGTTCCAGGCCACCCTGAGAATATATAGTGAATTCCAGGTCAGCCTGGGCCAGAGTGAGACCCTACCTCGAAAAAAACAAACAAACAAAAAATTGTTTCCGACCGCTGTTGTGTGGACGGTTGGTTATTGACGCAAACATCAGTAATTAGATGCCATGCAGACTGAACACCCAGGACAGCAAGAACACTGGGTAAATGTGACAATACTCACAAAAATGAGCCGTGCTTCCCTGTCACCCCAGAATGCTGAGACCTTCCCTCGTGGGTTCCAAGTCTGTAGGCTCCTAGAAGACACGTGCTGCTTCTTCAGTCCCTCTGCTTGGCACAGAGTAGGAGCTGGACGAAAAACTATGGGATGGACAACCGAATGAGGCTCCACAGGTCCTTTACGTGTCCTCCTTGGACAAAGGTAATCATTCTTTCTTGCAATTATTACAATTCCAACAAGACTTGGGGGGCTGAAGAGATGGCTCAGTGGTTAAAGGTGCTTACTTGCAAAGCCTTATGGCCTGGGTTCAATTCTCCAGTACTCACATACAGGCAGATACACAAAGTGCTATGTGTCTGGAGTTTGTTTGCTGTGGTAGGAGGCCCTGGTATGCTCGTTCTCTCTCTCTCTCTCTCCCTCTTTTTCTCTCTCTCCCTGCCTCTTTCTCGCTGAAATATATATATATGTATGTATGTATTTTAAAAGTTCAAATCATCCTTTTTTTAAAAAGGAATGTCATTTTTTAAAATTTTTATTCATTTATTTGCAAGCAGAGAGAGAGAGAGAGAGAGGCAGACAGAGAGAGAATGGGCACACCAGGGCTTCCAGCCACTGCAAACGAACTCCAGATGCATTTGCCCCATGTGCATCTGGCTTACGTGGGTCCTGGAGAACTGAACCGGGATCCTTTGGCTTTGCAGGCAAACGCCTTAACCGCTAAGCCATTTCTCCAAGCCCAAGCATTCTTTTTTAAATTTAATTTTTTAGTTTATTTATTTATTTGCAAGCAGAGAGAGATAGAAGAGAGACAGACAGAGAGAATGGGTGCACCAGGGCCTCCAGCAGCTGGAAACCAATGCCACTTTGTGCATCTGGCTTTATGTGGGTACGAGAGAATCAAGCCTGTGTCCTCTGGCTTTGCAGACAAGCATCTTAACTGCTGAGTCATCTCTCCAGCCCTCACAGCATTCTCATACAAACAAAGGTGTTGCCCCAATAACATCAGCAAGGTGAATAGCCCAAGCTTCTCTGGAACCTTAGTGCTCTGGCTCTTCCACCGTGTTCTTTGAGGAAAGTCTCCCACATTGCAGCTGACACTATCTCATCAAGAAAGATGTTCTCTCAATTCAAGATTTAGAGGGGCTGGGAAGATAGTCAACAGTTAATGATATTTGCTTACAAAGCCTGCTAGCCTTGGTTCAATTCCCACACCAAGAGCTGGGGATATAGCTCAGTGGTAGCACACTTGCTTTCTATGTGCAAGGCCAGGGGTTCACGCCACAGCACCACACACACACACAAAAAAGACAATTCCCACACCACCCACATTAGCCACACAAGCCACCTGGTGTTCATTTGCAGTAGCAATAGACCTTGGTGCATGTGTGTGTGTGCGTGTGTGTGTGTGTGTGTGTGTGTGTGTAATTTAAAAAAAAAAGATTTACAGGGCTGGAGAGATTGCTTGCGAAGCCTAAGGACCTATGTTTGACTCTCTAGATCCCACGTAAACCAGATGCACAAAAGTGAGGCAAGTGCAAGGTCGCACATGCCCACTAGGTGGCTCAAGCATCTGGACTTCCATTTCAATGGCTGAGGCCCTTGGCACAATTCTCTCTGTGTCTCTCTCTTTCTCTCTCTTGCCCTCTCTAAAATAAAATAAAATAAAACAAAACAAAATAAAATAAAATGATTTACATATATGGAAACTGGACCACAGAGACTGGGCCACTCCATCAAGATCACAAATAGAGAGGATGAAGCTAGCAGCTTGGATCCCCCCTCCCCCACTCCTCCCTGCTGGTCCTGGCTCACCATCTTCCCGAGAGCTCTGTGGTTTTGGATCATAATATTTACTCTCTGAATGAAGCATCTCTCCTGAGAGAAAGCTGACCGATTTCTGAGATGGCCGAAGTGCATGGGTATTTGGGGTTCTTCTAAAGATGCACAGCTGAGTATGCTACCAAGAAAGAAAGAAAGAAAGAAAGAAAGAAAGAAAGAAAGAAAGAAAGAAAGAAAGGAAGGAAGGAAGGAAGGAAGGAAGGAAGGAAGGAAGGAAGGAAGGAAGGAAGGAAGGAAGAAAGAAAACGAAAGATCTGCTGAAGGAAAGAAATGTCTTTTGAAGGGCGATTTCAGCATCAAGCCAGGGATGCTGGAGTAAGTCAGTGGATCCAGGGGTCCGTCCTAGCCTGCCTGTTATCCCTGGTGCCCTGGGAGACAGAGCAGATGAAGGCTGCTTTGCCTGCCTGCCACAGCGCACCCACAGAGTCCTTCCTGGAGCCGTACAATAGGGCCACATCTGAGGGACAAGCTGTCACATCACACTCACCCAGTCCTATGTGCTGGTGACAATTATTTCCTGACAAATGTAAATATAGTATCTGGAGGAAAAGAAGACTTTTTGCTCTGATTCACCCCAAAGCTTCATATGCACTAGAAACCCTTCTTTATCCTCATAAGCGGAAGTGCTCCCAACTCCATTTTCCAGAGGAAACTTTGACTCATTAATTGCTTACCCAGAGTAACTGGCAGAGCTGGGACTGAACACAAGGGGGAAGGAGGGGCGGATGCCAACCCTCTGTGTGGGACACAGCAGCCATGAGGAGGGAGCGATGGTGCTGACATGGTGTGGGGCCCTGTGGCGCTGGGCACACACATGCGCAATTACTGTTAAGGTTCCCATGGGGGCAGGGCAGTTGATCTTACCAATGAGCTTTCTGATGAAAGACAAGCTGGGTTGCTTCATGGCCTCGGAGCAGTACCCCAGTCTCTACCATGGCCAGAGACCTCACGGTGTCCCCAGTGGCATCAGATAATGGTGACCAAAGAGAGAGAGAATGTGGCTCTCTATAGCCCTCAGATACAAACTCCTTGGGCACGTGAAAGGCTTCGGTGAAAATTGCACAGGTCTTCAGTTCCTGATTTCATTTGTCCTTGTCCCTCATGGTCCTTCATGGTTCCTCGCAGGCCCTCCCCCATGGCTGCCCAGTCTGGACTCCACGGTCCAAGGTTTCTGCCACAGGCACACTCCGCCCTGCACAAGGGTGCTCCCTGCTGCTCCTTATGTGATTCCAGCCCTGTCTGCCAAGGCTTAGAAATTCTACCCACTCCTGGCACTCCTTTTATATGCAAAGAGTTCAGACATGCAAGCAATATTCATTTATTTTTCCCTCAAGTGACCTGGAGACAGGATAGTGGAGAGCTCAGAGGGTGGGGTTCCACCATGCACTAGCAAAGGGTTGCCCCAAACTGGCTTGGAGGGTCAAATTCTGCTGAATTTTATGTATTGACATAAACTGGTCTAAGGGATGTCAGAGAACAGGTCAAAGGTTATTTCTAGATGGATCTATGAGGGTGCTTCTGGAAGAGGCTGGCATTGTAATCGTAGACTGAGTAAAGGAGACCTAGCGTTGCCCATGTACCAAACACCATGCAACCTCTGATGGTCCCCACGATGCCAAAGGTGAAGATCCTTCTTTCTCTCCTTGCCAGGGCCACCCGTCCTCTCCTGCACTTACACGTCAGAGCTCCCAGTTCCTGGGCCATCACGCTCTCGGATGTACACCAAGCACCCACCGCCGGAGGTTCCTAGGCCGGAGGTTCCTAGGCCTGGAAGTCAGCCCACTGGCTTCCGTAGCTCAAAATGCTGTAAGTTCAGACTTAATGACACCACCAGCTATCTTGGGGTCCCTAGCTTGCAGATCATGGGATGTCTTGACTTCCCTAATTGCTTTTTTTTTTTCCAAGGTAGGGTCTCACTCTAGCTCAGGCTGACCTGATCAGTGATCCTCCTACCTCTGCCTCCCGAGTGCTGGGATTAAAGGCGTGCGCCACCATGCCCAGCGACTTCCCTAATTGCATGAGCCAACTCCTGTAGTAGATGAACTCTCACATACCCATGCAAGATCCCACTGACTGTTTCTCTGGAGAGCTCTGGTAAACTTGGGCTGTGTTGACAATCTACCAGTGCTGTGCTGCTGCCACAAAGGACCCCGGGCTCGGGCTTAAACAGCTTGCATCCACTTCCTCACACACTTCTGCGGACCAGAACCCAAGTCCGGGGTTGGCAGGGTGGATTCTCCTGAGGCCTATCATTGTTGGCGGATGGATGTTCCCCATGTGTTGACACAGTTGTTATTCTTCTGTACCTATCGGTGTCCTTAGTTCCTTAATGTAAGCACGCTGGTGATATTGTATTCACCAACCACCCTTTATAATCACTTCCTTTATAATCACCTCTACAGAAGCCAGATCTTCAAATATAGTCACAGTGAAGTACTGGAGGTCAGGACATCAACATACAAATGAGGACAGGGCACATAGCCTGTGTCAAGATGTTAAAAGGCACTTCTCTCTAGTAATTTCCACCAGGTGCCCTAAGAACCAACTCTTTAACCATATGGTCTTAGAAGAAAGCCTGTGTTTGCTGCTCTGCTCAGGCCCTCAATACTGCACTGCCCACATCCTTCAAGTTAGAGGTTATGGAGCCCCCACCATCACCCAGGCAGCTGAAGATCCCCCTTCTCAATCTGCTTCAATTGCTGGACTGGAGAAGGTCAGGGTAGTTTATCCATTTCTTGCACTGAGCTCAGGAAACTGTCCCAATACTTAGTGCTAGAAGTGGCTGGCCTCACCTGATTCTGGTCAGTCATCATATATTCAGAAGGCTGAACAGCTCTTAGACGTGAGCACCAGGTGCTACGGTCCGAATGTATTCCCCAGGAATTCATATGTTGCAAACATAACCCTGTAAATCCCATGGCGATGGGGATATTTGGAGGTAGGGTTAAATAAGTCATGCAATTGAGTACAGTGATAAGATCAGTGGCTTTAGAAGAAGAGGAAGAGAGACCTGAGTTCACATGCTTACGACATTGTCTACCATGCAATGCCTGTACCACGTTAAGGTGCAGCAAGAAGGCCAGCACCCAGACACTGTATTTCCCACCTCGAGGACTATAAGAAATGAACTTCTTTTCATGATAAATCACCCAGTCTGGGGTCTTCTGTTATAGCATAAGAAGACAGGCTAAGACACTGGGACAAGGAACAGAACTATGGTTAAGGCCTCAGAACTGCCCATGGTTGGAAGGTGGAGCTCAGCCCAGCTGTGGGCATATGGGACAGCTGACTAGCCACCAGGACCAGGTCCCAGGACTTTACACCCTCACCTAACACAGGCAACATACGATGGATATAGAATTATATGCTCCAAACGCAGCTCTGTCTCCAGAGGAAATTAAGCAAAACCAGTCTCGTCTAAGATACCCTATTCCTACAACAAAAAAGGGGAACCTGTTTTGAAACTTAAGGGCTCTTTTCAGGGGCCTTGAGTTTGAGAACAAGCTATAGAGTGACAACTCCATTGCGAGGCCTTGACAACTCCCTTGGCCTCTGTCTTGCTAACTTGAAGGACATCGAACATACGAACAGGGTTCAGTTTCAGCCCTGCCGTCACCAACACTGACTTTCTTTGTCTTTTTGTTCTGAGACAGGGCCTCACTATGCAGCTTGAGTTGGTTTCAAACTCACTCACTATCCTCCTGCCTCAGCTTCTCGATGTGCTGGGATTACAGGCATGCACCCCCACATTCAGCTAATGCTGATTTTCAGTCATTCAAATTGTGTGTGTGTGCGTGTGTGTATGTATGTGTGTGCACGTGTGCGTGTGTGCGTGTGCGTGTGTGCGTGTGCTTGGGGGGGGGTCGGGGAGATGGCTCAGCACAAACATGAGGACCTGAGTCGGATTCCCAATGCCCACATGAAAAGCCAAGCCTGTGGGCGCATGCCTACAACCCCAGCACTGCGAGTGAAGACACAGGAGGTCTGCGAAGCCTCCTTGGACAGACAATCTATCTGAAAAACAACATGAGCCCCAGGTTCAAGGACGGACTCTGTCTCGAGGAAGTAAGGTAGAGGGACAATAGAGGAGGATGCCCTGATGTCCTCCCTGGCTTCCACATGTGTGCCCATGAAGCACATGCATCTGCACGCACACGTGCATACACCATTCGTACTGTACATACACGTAGACATATGTACACGTAGTATGTAGGTATATATACATGCATGTATACACATATGCGTGTAAATATGTAGTGTGCATATGCGTACGTGTATTTACAAATGTGTGTATATATATATATAGCATGTGTGTGTATATAATGTGTGTGTGTGTGTATATATACATATATATATATATAATGTATATTGTCTTTTCCTTCATGAAGTAGGCCAGTTGGTTGCCTTTAGCCATCTTGTTTGTAAAATATAGCTCAGTGATAGGGAACTTGCCCAACACGCCCCTGGGGTCAGCATCTCCATCACACGCACATGCACACGCACAAAATAGGTGAGCGAATGGTTTATCTCTGCTCACTGGTATGGGGGTGTCATGGACTGGTGGAAAGAACAGTAAATGGAAACCAGGTATCTGGGGTCACATGTCTAGACTAACTAGCTCTGAGTTATTAAGCAAGTAAAATATTACCTCGGAGTCACATTTTCCTCATGCATCACATAATGTTATACACATGAGTGACCAGCGAAGGAGAACCTGTGAGGGTCCAGGCCAAAGAGCCAAGGGCGTGGCTAGAGGAGCCAGAAGCCCCGTTAATTAATTAACTTATTTTATTGACTGCAATTTTTTAACTTAATTTTTTTAGATTTTTGTTTATTTTTATTTATTTATTAGCAACAGACAAAGAGTGAAAAAGGCAGAGAGAGAGAGAGAATGGGCACACCAGGGCCTCCAGTCACTGCAAACAAACTCCAGATGCATGCACCACCTTGTGCATCTGGCTTACTTGGGTCCTGGGGAATCGAGACTCAAACTTGGGTCCATAGGCTTCACAGGCAAGTGCTTAACTGCTAAGCCATCTTCCCAACCTCCCAATTGCAGTTTTTTATTTGCAAAGAGAGAAATTGAGAGAGAGGAGAATGGGTGTGCCATAACCTCTCACCACTGCAAACAAACTCCAGGTGCATGTGCCACTTTGTGCATCTGGCTTTATGTGGGTATTAGGGTATGAACCCTGGTCCTCAGACTTTGCAAGGAAGTGCTTTAACCATTAAGTCATCTCTGTAGCCCTGGCTGCATTTTCTTTAGCTTACCTAACATCTGGTTCCTGCTCTCAAAGAACAAAGAGAGTTCCTTAAAAGAAGGAAAGAGTGCTTGGGGTCCAAAGAGGAGAAAGGTTCATTCTTCTTGGTAGTTCCAGAACTTCCTTCCCCAGCCCCTTGAAGAATCAAGAGAGGTTGTTTCCTTACCAAATCCCCCAACATCTGTTTTCTAGATAGAGCTAAAAATCTTTAACCAATTGCACATTCAAATGAGAAAGACAGTGCTTCTGAAAATAAATACACAAAAATCTGTGGCAAAGAAGCATGGGACTTTAATGAGAAGCCCTGGGATTCTTAAGTAAAAAATAAGACTACATGGGACCAAATAAAGTGAGACGAGTAAGGGAGTGGGGGCCTCAGACACAGGTGCAGATAAACCAAGGCAGACTGAAGTGGCAGCAGAAAGCCCAGGATTGTCTCCTACCTCCAGAGAAATTTCCTGAACCAATGAACTCTCTTTAAATCATAAGAGCAAACGACAGAAGTAAAGGAATGCCTGGGCGTCCTCCCAGACTGCAGTACTGAGGGAACCAGGGTGGGGGAGATGGCAGAGAGCTGTGGGGTGCAGCTTGGGAACCCCAGCCCTCCAACAGAGACAGCCTCTCCAGGTGCCACCCAGGGGAGTGCCCTCCTTTGTCATCAGCGCTGATGTGGCACAATTACTTTTTTGTAAAGCCTTTAAAACTCTATTTTTACCCCAGCACATTTTTTTTCCCCTTTTGCAAAAGAACAAAAGAATCTCAGCCCACATGCCCTTCAAACTGGCAGCTGGAAAGAAGGCAGGGGGCAGATCTCAGACTCAGGGAGGCCAGCCCCTGAGGCCTGCCCTAGCATCCCCACAGAGACAGATGCCAGCTCCGCCTTGTCACCTGTCCTGAAATAAAGAGCAGAAGTGGTGCAAAGTGCTGATGGATGACGGATGGCCCTCCCAGCCAGCGTGGCTCTCAGTAGTAATTCGGGCCACTGACAATTAGTGTCCTGGCTGTAAGAAGGAAGGTGTCTCACACACACACAACCTGCTAGCCTGATTCCTTTCTCCCATGGCTTAGATCCTCCATGTGCCTTCAAGCTAAGCGTTGCTGTGTTGTTCAGCTTTGGAGGAAAAGCTAAGACTTCCGCCGGGGTTTTCTCTTCTTGTAGAGCTTTGCCCTGAAATATGATGACACCATATGATGGTGTCAATGTCCTCCTATGTGACCAGGGAAGCTTGACGGTGAAGTGTCTGTTGGGTACACACCCGCGTATGTGACAGATTTTATTATATCAACATTGTTTTGTTGTTGTTTCCTTCAAGGTAGGGTTTCACTCTAGCCCAGGCTGACCTGGAATTCACTCTGTAGTCTCAGGGTGGCCTCAAACTCACAGTGATCTTCCTACCTCGGTCTCCTGAGTGCTGGGATTAAAGGCGTGCGCCACTAAGCCCAGCTTATATTAACATTTATTTTTTGTTTGTTTTTGTTTTTTTGTTTTTGCAAGGTAGGGTCTCACTCTGGTCCAGGCTGACCTGGAATTAACTATATAGTCTCAGGGTGGCCTCGAACTCTCGGCGATCCTCCTACCTCTGCCTCCCGAGTGCTGGGATTAAAGGTGTGCACCACCACGCCTGGCTAACATTTATTTTTTGTAAAGAAAAAAAAGAACCTGGTTAAAGCCACACAACAGCCCTGTAGTCTGTCTTAACTTCCTGAGTTTTTTTTTTTTTGAAATGGAAAATATTAAGAAAATTACTCACACACTTATTTTATAAATGATTCATCTCCAACTCCAGAGACAAAGAGGAAACCTAGCCAGTGGGGGTGATTTTTCCTGGGCTTTTGAATGTGGTGTGAAGTTGAGGGAGCCATCTGGGAGAGACTCTTGGCCTGCATGCGTGGTGCTATCCAGGCCCACTCTGGCCTTCTGTCTTCTCTGAATCTCAGGTCACACCCTTCCTCTGAACCGCTATCCTCACCAGAATTTTGGCTTGTGCCTAGCTGGGACCTCACCTATGTAGATCCTAGGAATAGTTTGATCCTTCCAAAGGTCACAGTGTGAACTGAAGTATCTAGAAAAAAATAAAAGCCATTGCTGTGCTAAAGAAATCTACAGGACTGATAAACTCACTAGGGCTTTGTGATTATGGCATTTGGAATGTTGCAGATCCAGAGGCCAAGTATCTTGGGCTCTCTTTAGTCCCCTGAGAAGCCATTCACTGCCCACCTGTGTCTGACCTAACATCCTTGTGACTATAGAGTAAAACCTTCTAGAATGGGGGCTGGAGAGATGGCTTAGAGGTTAAGTGCTTGCTTGTGAAGCCTAAGGACCCTGGTTCTAGGCTCAATTACCAAGTACCCACGTAAGCCAGATGCACAAGGTGGTGCATGCATCTGGAGTTCGTTTGCAGTGGCTGGAGGCCCTGGTGCACCCATTCTCTCTCTCTCTCTCTCTCTCCACCTCTTTCTCTGTCGCTTGCAAATAAATAAATAAAAATAAGCCAAAAAAACCTTCTAGAATGTTTCCACTTAGCAGACCACTAGCTTCCACCGACCCCAAAGCCAAGAATGTGTTCAGGCAGCCTCCAAGGCCCACAGCGGAAACCTCCCAGCTTTGCAGCTATTGTCTACGTTTCCGTTAAGTGCGTTTGGAAAATACCTTGACTTTCTTTTGTTCTGTAACTATAACAACTTCAGGAAACTGTTTCCATGTTGGAACATGGTATTTGGGGAAACCTGGATCTGTGTTCGTATTTGGCTCTACAGGAAACCATCTCTTAATCTCCTTTGAGGTGAGTGCTTTGTTTTGTGTCAACGTTGAGAGCACCAGCCATCCCTCTGTGCCCGCCACCCAAGGACATGTTCCTGGTCACTTCTTGGTGTCCTCATGGCCCTTCTCCAATGCCCCGAAAAAGATTTTGCCCACCAGTTGCTATAGGAGTGCACGGACAGGGCCTGGCTGAGCTTTGGAGACGTCCTGACCTCCAAATCCACATAGCACTTAGGAACCAGAAACGAGATGGGCTCTGAAAACACACAGGGGAAATCAAGTCCACATAGAGTGTAAGGAGAATCACAGATTTGGATACATGACAATATCAGTGGATATTTGCTGTAGAAGAAGTAATAGATCAAGGTAATGCTCCTGATAAGATTTTCTATATAGACAGCCTCGCCTTAAAGAAGGATATTAAACCCATCTGTCAACCCCAGGCAAGGTAGGTTGTTAAAATAAATACAATTAATAAATAGCCCAGAAAATAAGCACCATTCTGAGAAAAGTCAGTTGTAGGCTGGCACCTTTTTTTTTTTTTTTTTTTTTTAAAGGAAGGGGTGTTTGGAAGAGACAATAAAAAGATCAAATACCAAGGGGAAAAATAGCATTCCTCCTTGTTGCCAACCCAAACACTGGATTCTAAACTGATGCGCTGACTCTTGGGGACAAAATCAGATCTGTGAACCACTTGACAAGAAAGGACAGCTTCCTCTTTTTTATTTTATTTTATTTTATCTTATTTGGTTTTTTCATTTTTCAGTTTTTCAAGGTAGGGTCTCACTCTAGCCCAGGCTGACTTGGAATTCACTATGTAGTCTCAGGGTGGCCTCGAACTCATGGCGATCCTCCTACCTTTGCCTCCCGAGTGCTGGATTAAAGGCGTGCGCCACCACGCCCGGTAACAACTTCCTCTTTAAATGGTAGTGGGTGGTGATGTCTGATGGGATCTTACTATGTAATCCAGGCTGGTTTTGAACTCTCTCTTTCCATCCTTCTGCTTCAGTTTTCCAAGTTCTGGGATTAGAGGCATGCACCACTATGCTGAGGCCTAAATATTTATCATTTATCTCTTTTCTTTTTCTTTTTTTTTTTTTTGTAATTTTATTTTCTTTATTTTTTAGAGACAGAGAGAGATATAGAAAGACACACAGAGAGAGAATGGGTACTCCAGGGCCTCAGTCACTGCAGTCGAACTCCAGATGCTTGCCCCACATAGTGGAATGTGCAACCTCGTGCTTGCCTCACCTTTGTGCATCTGGCTTATGTGGGATCAGGAGAGTTTAACATGGGTCTATAGGCTTTGCAGGTAAGCACCTTAACCACTGAGCCATCTCTGCAGCCCTGCCATATATCTCTTAAAGAGTTAATCCACCCCTTAGTGTTCTCATTTTTTTTTTCAAAATTTTATGTGTGTATGAGGGATGGGTGTGCCAGCGTCCCTCGCTGCTGGAAACATCCAGCTTTATGTGAGTGGCTAGGAAACTGGAAGGTACATATGTTTACCATTATACCAACAATGTATATGCTGTGTCTGTGGAATTGAAGCCCAGGCCAGCAGACTTTGCAAGCGAGCATCTTTAATTGCCATGCCATCTTCCCAGGCCCAGTTTTCATTTTAAATAAAATAAGGTTAAGGTTTTTCTTTCAAGTTGGGATAATTCTAATCATAGATATAGATATATGACATTAGGTAATACATAAAGCAATCCTGGAGCATGCATGACCCATTCATGTAAAATGTTTCTGTTGCAGTCAGCTCCACGTTGTTGGGATGAAGCCCTAGACTGACACAGTTTATGGGAGGAAGGGATTTATTTGAAGCTTATAGATCCAGGGAGGAGGTTCCATTAATAGCAGAAGAAGCCGCCCCCATTCATAAATCCAAGCACAGACAACCAACTGCCAGCGCCACAAGCTAGCACAAACGAACAGCAAACAGCAGGGACCCAGGCCCAGCTCAGAACTGCTCTGCATACTTTTAGGCTGGAAATCAGATCTGTCCCCAAACATACCTTAGGCATCTGCCCTCTGTGGCACCTCTTCCAGTCAGGTGGCTGAAAATCCACATTTTAATCAAACACCTGAGTCTACTGGGGGACATGAATTCAAACTAGCACAGCTTCCTTTTTTTAAAAAAAAAAAAATATTTATTTGCAAGAGAGAAAGAGAGGAGAGGAGAAGAGGAGAGGAGAGGAGAGGAGAGGAAGAAAGTATGGACATGCCAGGGCTTCTTACCACTGCAAAAAACTCCAGACACCTGTGCCACTTTGTGCGTCTAGCTTTATGAATATACCGTGAAAATGAACAGAGGTCATCAGACTTTCCAGCAAGTTCCTTTAACTGCTGAGCCATTTCTCCAACCTGGAAAGGTGAGTTTTTTGTTGTTGTTTCTTTAGTTTATTTGCTTATTTATTTATTTATTTATTTATTTATTTATTTATTTATTTATTTGGTCTTTTTTTTGTGGTAAAGTCTCCCTCTAGCCCAGGCTGACCTGGAGCTCACTATGCAGTCTCAGGGTGGCCTTGAGCTCACAGAAATCCTCCTACTTCTACCTCCTGAGGGCTGGGATTAAAGGCGTGCACCACCATGCCTGGCTCCTTTTTTGATACTTGTTCATAGCTAAATATTTAGCCATAGTTCAACCTTGAGTTCAGCAGCATATTTACTGAGTGTGGTTTGGGCTTAGAAACCTCTTCCTAGTGATAGCTGTTTAAGGAGGAACTTAAAAAAATTATTCTATTTTATTTGACAGAGAGAGAAAGAGAACGGGCGTGGCAGGGCCTTCAGTCACTGTAAATGAACTCCAAACACATGCACAACCTTGTACATCTAGCTGGAGAATCAAACCTAGGTCCTTTGGCTTTGCAGGCAAATGTCTTAACCTCCAGGCCAAGGAGGAACTTCCGGTCCTCTCCAGTCAGGATCTATTGCCTTCCATCAGTGTGCCCTTTTTGTGGCCTGACTCCTCTGAATGGAGGAATGTGTTCCATGGCTCTCTGACCCATTTTTCCAATGGTAAACCTGTCCTCCCAGGAGCACTCTTGACATGAAATGGCTCCTTGTCACCACAATAGCAGGGTGGTTTCTTTCTTTCTATAAAGAGAGAGGGAGGGAGAGAGAGAGAGAGAATAGGCATGCAAGAGCCTTCAGCCACTACAAACGAACTCCAGATACATGTACCACCTTGTGCATCTGGCTTACATGGGTCCTGGAGAATCAAACTTGGGTCCTTAGGCTTTGCATACAAGCACCTTAACTGCTAAGCCCTCTCTCATCTGTGTATTTGAAAGGGTGGGCTCCTGGAGCTGTGATCCCCCTTTCAGATGTATATGATATGCTTGCTCACATGTTCCTAGACTGGAAAACAGGAACTAAGCGTAGCAGGCCTGGCCTAAAGGCAATTCTTCTCAAGTGGGTGTGGTGACATTCACATTTGCCATTTGGGATTTGTTTTTCAAAGTAGGGTTCCACTGCAGCTCAGGCTGACCTGGAATTCACTATGTAGTCTCAGGGTGGCCTTGAACTCACAGCGATCCTCCTACCTCTGCCTCCCTAGTGCTGGGATTAAAGGCATGCGCCACCACGCCCAGCTCATTGAGCCTTTTTAGGCCCACTCTTCACTAGAAAATGGTCTCTTTTTCTTTCTGTTGTGGGAGAGATAATATAGCAGTGACTCCATAAAAGAGGGACATTCGCCGTTGTCCGTAGCAACACAGCTTCCGTGGAATGCGCCCGGTGATAAATAGAGTGTTGAATGGTGCAGGGAGAGGCCAGAGCTCGCTGCACCTGGAGGTGGCTGTGACAGTGACATCCTCTCTTCTGGTGACCTGAAGGACGGCTTGGGTTGCTCTAAGAGAAAGGAGCCAGGCTAGAAACCCCAAGTAGATTTATAGGAGTGACGTTTGAAAAGGGACCAGCAGCTATCCAGTGCGGACAGACTTAGGACTTCCTGACTTTATAACGGTACAAAAGTTCAATAAAAATTCTACTTCAGGGCTGGGGAAATGGCTTAGCGGTTAAGGCATTTGCCTGAGAAGCCTAGGGACTCTGGTTTGACTCCCCTGGACCCACGTAAGCCAGATGCACAATGGGGAGCATGCATCTGGCGTTTATTTACAATGACTGGAGGTCCTGGCGTGCCCATTCTCTCTCTCTATCTGCCTCTCTCTCTCTCTCTCCTCTTTAAAATAAATGAATAAATTATTTTAAAATTCTACTTCAGATTTTTTTTTTAAATTTCTATTTATTTGCATACATGCACATGCATCCCTGTGTGTGTGTATGTGTGTGTGCACATGTGTACTGTGTGCCCATCAGGGGCTCTTGCTGCTGTGAAAAACTCCAGACACATGTGCCACGTTGCCTCCAGCTTTTCATGGGTGCTGGGGAATTGAACCTGGGTTTGCAGGTATTTCAAGCAAGTTCATTCAACTGCTAAGCCATCTTCTCAACCCAAACTTTATACTTTGATCTTTTCCTAAGCCAGCAGGCGTAGTGAGTAGGAACCCTAATTTGCACTGCATTTCCAATGGAACACAGCCCAGCCCTCCATCTTCAGCTATGCTGCTGAGCTAAGATGCTTGACAGGTTAGAGGGAATCAATGCATTTGCAACTTAAAATATTTTTGATTTTTTAAAAAATATTTTATTTATTTCGTGCTGGGCGTGGTGGCTCACGCCTTTAATCCCAGCACTCGGGAGGCAGAGGTAGGAGGATCGCCATGAGTTCGAGGTTACCCTGAGAATACAGAGTGAATTCCAGGTCAGCCTGGGCTAGAGTGAGACCCTACCTTGAAAAACCAATATATATATAAATTTTTTTTGAGAGATAGAGAGGAAGAGGCAGATAGAGAGAGAGAGAATGGGTGTGCCAGGGCCTCCAGCGACTGCAAAGAAACTCCAGACGCATGTGCCCCCTGTGCATTCGGCTTACGTGGTCCTGGGGAATTGAACTAGGATCCTTTGGCTTCGCAGGCAAATGCCTTAACTGCTAAGACATTTCCCTGCTCCAACTTAAAATATTTTCAATTTACAAGGGTTTGTTGGGGCATGACTCCGTTGTGAAGTCGAGGAGTACTCCTACTGACTAAGTGACAGTTAATTTCTGCATCTGCATCCTTGTGGGTGGTCATTGGACCCTCCTCACAGCCCATGTGGTAGATGTCTTTGGCGTCTGTTACAGATGAGACCCTGAGGCTCAAGAAGCCATGAAGCTTGTGAGAAGGCTTGAGGACCGGCTCTGCATTTCCAACTGTGACCCAGTTCAGCCCAGTGGGCAGTCCAACTAGGACTGGAATCAGATCCAACTTCAGGGTCATGACATCTCACTACCTGATGAGCAGAGATGTTTTAAAAAAATATTTTATTTATTTATTTGAGAGAGAGAAAGATAGGCAGAGAGAGAGAGAGAGAATGGGTGCGCCAGGGCCAGTAGCCACTGCAAACGAACTCCAGACGCATGTACCACCTTGTACATCTGGCTTACGTGGGTCCTGGGGAATTGAACCTGAGTGTAATAACATGTATACCAAAGAATTGCCTTTAAATGTTTTTTAAATGATTTATTATCAGTGGAAAAAAATAGATTTTTAGAGACTAGTCAAGAAACTGACCTCTGAGACCACTCACGAGAGGTGACAGTCGCATGGACTGAAGCTGTGACTTCATTCATTCACCCAGTCACTCCAGGTTCGTTCTGTGCTGCCTTCTGGCCTCCATTCTGTTAAACGATGGAGCAACACACGAGGCGGCTTCCTCTGTTCTCAGGAAGCTTATAGTCTAGTGGGGAAGGCTGTCACAAAAGGCTGGGCGAACAAGTCGGTGAACTGAGGACGCGGAGATCAAGCTTGTGTGGTGAGCGCTATGGGACCAGGGAAAGGTAAGACCCAGGGTACTGCCCAGGTCTCGAGCTCCGATGACTGGGAAAGTCACTGGGTCACTCGCTGAACTAAGGGACTGGGGCAGCGAAGCTGACTTTGGACACAGGTGGCAGCTCCTGCTTTAGACGTTACCTTGGTGTGCTTTCTGCTTCCATAAAAGAGCCACCCCCCTCCAGTTTCTAAACAACACAAGGTGAATTTTGGCTCACGGCTCTGGAGGCTGAAAGATCTGAGAGCATGATGCCGGCATCTGACAGGGATCTCGTGTTGTGTTGTGTTGTGTTGTGTTGTGTTGTGTTGTGTTGTGTTGTGTTGTGTTGTGTTGTGTCGTCCCAAGATGGAAAGCAGCTGGGCAAGAAAGAGGAGGCGAGGTCACAGTGATATGACAACAGACTTGCTCTCAAAACAACTAAACTGGGCTGGAGAGATGGCTCAGTGATTAAGGTGCATGCTTGAAAAGCCAAAGGACCTCGGTTTGATTCCCCAGGACCTACGTAAGTCAGATGCACAAGGTGACACATGCGTCTGGAGTTTGTTTGCAGTGGCTGGAGGCCCTGGCACATGCTCAGTCTCTCTCTCTCTCTCTTTCCCTCCTCTCTCTCTCTTTCCTCTCTCTCTCAAATAAATAAATAAATAAATAAATAAATATATATATAAAAAAACAACTCACCTGCTCCATGATAATGTCGTCCATCACCTCTCACTGGGCTCCATCTCCTAATCCTATTGCACTGGGGAGCGGTTTCCAGCATGTGAGTTGCAGTGGATACACTGATAGGTAATGGACATGCTGCATTTGACGCGGCTTTGATGGAGACTAACCCTAGAGCAGCTGTGGCATTTGAGGGACAGTGTCTTGAAGCTTTGAGGGGATATTAGCCACTCCTGTTCTGAAAAGCCCCAGACAAAAATGTGTCTTTTAGAAGATGAATAACGTAGGGGATGGAGAGATGACTCAGCTCTTAAAGGCACTTGCTTACAAAGCTTGATGGCCCAGGGTTCGATTCCCCACTTCCCATGTCAAGCCAGATGCACAAGTGGCACATGTGTCTGGAGTTCGTTTAAAGGGGAAGAAGGCCCCAGAGGGCTCATTCTTTGCCTCTGTCTGCTTCTTTCTCTTTGTCACAAATAAATAAAAATATTTTTATTTTTTATTTATTTTTATTTATTTAAGAGAGAGAGAGGCAGATAGAGAGAGAATGGGTGCACCAGGGCCTCTAGCCACTGCAAATGAACTCCAAAAGCATGTGTCACCTTGTGTATCTGGCTTACATGGGCACTAGGAAATCGAACCTGGGTCCTTGGGCTTCACAGGCAAGTGCCTTAACCACTAAGCCATCTGTCCAGCCCAATAAATATATTTTTCTTTTTAAGTTTATTTATTTATTTGAGAAGGCAGATAGATAGAATGGGTGCACCAGGGCCTCCAGCCACTGCAAACAAACTCCAGATACCTGTGCCACCTTGTGCATCTGGCTTACACAGGTACTGGGAAATCAAATCTGGGTCCTTAGGCTTTGCAGGCAAGCACCTTAACCACTAAGCAATCTCTCCAGCCCCCCCAATAAAAATATTTTTTAAATGAATATGAATAATGTAGGTGTCTGAAATGGTTATATCCAGCGACCTCTGTTTTTACACAGATAAGCTAAGGAACTATCCCATAGAAAACAACTGAGATGTTGGAAAACCTGAGGTTGAGTGGGAAATGTATGACATGACATCCCATCTCAGGACCTGGCAGCTAGCAATGGG
Source organism: Orientallactaga sibirica (assembly GCA_036365145.1). Taxonomy (NCBI): domain Eukaryota; kingdom Metazoa; phylum Chordata; class Mammalia; order Rodentia; family Dipodidae; genus Orientallactaga; species Orientallactaga sibirica. Next base: position 13,169,289 of record JAEOAD010000048.1, on the reverse strand, counting down.
GTCATTCTCATATGAGCCTGAACGACACAGAATCTTTAAAACTGTCCACGTCTTAGCAGAGCCCCAGCAGTATCAGTGGGAGGACCCCCTGGGTTTGGATTGACCTTAGAGATTACTTGTAAGTGGTTTGAGGAAGACGGTGTTTACTCCAGTTGGCTCAGAAGACTAATGTTCCATGTCTGATCTAAAATCAGGGGCTTCCCAGGGACATGTGGAGTCCCAAGGAAGCATGCACAGGGTCACCCACTGTGCAGGCAATTGCTCTGAAAGAAAATCTGCTTAAAACAAAAATCACATTCACGCAGTGGGAAATAGTGGGTGGGGGCTCAGAGAAGCGAACACTGTGTTAGGGTTATACCTATGTTGCAGTCAGGTTTGCATTGCTGGCAGAAATCGGCCGACCAAGAGCAGCTTTTGGGAGAAAAAAAAAAAAAAAGCATTTATTTTGGCTTACAGACTCGAGGGGAAAGTCCGTGATGGCAGGGGGAAACTATGGCATGAGCAGAGGGTAGACATCATCCCCTGGCCAACATCAGATGGACAATAGCAACAGGAGAGTGTGCCAAACACTGGCAAGGGGACACTGGTTATAATACCCATAAGCCCGCCCCCAACAATACACTGCTTTCAGGAGGTGTTAATTCCCAAATCTCCATCAGCTGGGAACCTAGCATTCAGAACACCTAGGTTTATGGGGGACACCTGAATCAAACCCCCACAACCTAGAAGCTAGGAAGGGGGCTGCTGATTCACTCTTCATTTGAGTAGAGACTTCCTTTCCTCTCCCCCTTCTTCCCTTCCTTCCTTCCTTCTTTTCTTTCTTCTTTGCTCCATTCATGGGGCCAGTTCCTCTGCACAGATTGCCAATCAATGTACCTGGTTAAAACAGAACTGGGCCCTAGAATATGTGGGCATGGATAATCACATTATAAAAAGCACTGGGAAATGCTTTGGGATCAAATGACTTTGGCTGGCATGTCTGCTGAGCACAGAACCCATCTCCTGGCGTGCTCCAGGGTCCATTTGTTCATTTCATTCATCGAGCAGTTGCTAAGTGACTGGGGGAGGGGGCTGTGATGACATGAACCCGCAAGCCACTCCTTCTTGGGGCTGGGCAAAGAGGAATAGAGTGTGGATAGGACACCGAAGGAGTTGATGGTTTATCCAGACTCTGCTGTTCTATTGAGTTAAGTCACAAGAAAAGGAAATAGGGTCTGGAGGGATGGCTTATCACTTAAGGCCTGTGAAACCTATGGGCCCAGATTCAATTCCCCAGTACCCACGTAGGCCAGATGCACAAGGCTGAGTTCATTTGCAGTGGCTAGAGGCCCTGGCACACTAATTTTCTTTCCTCCCTCTCTCTTTCTCTCACTCTCTCTCATAAGTAAATAAATAAATATTTTAAACAAGGAAATAATAGAATACACCTGAGTGGAAACAGCCCATAGCAATACTACGATTGGTGTCAGTCTTGTTATCAAGTACTCCCAAACAGAGTCAAAGCTGTTTGTTTCTGGAAAATTCCTAGCTGAGCCATCAGAGATGATCATGGTGAGGGTGTGGTTAGTATGCAGAAGGTGGAGGATTCAGTGCTGGAACCCTTTTCTGCCTTTTCTAACCACAAGGATGGGCTGACTGTGGATGGAACCCACCCTCACCATAGTTGGATAGTGACTTTTTTTTTTAAATTTGAGGGTTGAACAGAAAAGCCATTTCACTCTAAATTGTCTATTTGAATATATATATATATCTATATCAAAGCATTCCACAAGGAGATTTAGGATTCAGTCCACTACCGAATTCATACCTTGAAGCAAGTGTTGCTAAGGGAATTAATTACTTAACACGTATCAAGGGTTTTAAAGATGAAAAAACACTCTGTAAATGTGCACTATTGCTATCGTCACCAGTAGTTCTATTGCTTTTGTCCTGTGAGCAAAGACTCATGCTTCAGGCTGGTACCAATTCATACAGTGAATATGAGAAGGGGGAACAAAAAGAATAGCAAGAATTCGTAAAAGAACACAACCTGCTGAGGTTTGCTTATTTTAAAAGCATCTGGAGTTCTAGTGCAGTGGCTGAGGCCCTGGTGCATCAATTGTGTGTATGTGTGTCTAAAAATAAAATTTTTTGAAAAAGCATTTCTATGACTGAAGAAGGCTTTCTTGATATTACAACCCCCACCCCCCCGCAAATAGAAGAAGAATCTCAAGGTCAGCCTGGGAGTTCCAGGGAGATGGCGACTTTCACTGTGACCACACAAACCTCATCAAAACAGAGATCCAAGGCTGGAGAGGTGGCTTCGTGGTTAAGGTGCTTGCCTGCAAAGTCAAAGGACCCCAGTTCAATTCCCCAGGACCCACGTAAGCCAGATGCACAAGGTGGTGCATGCATCTGGAGTTCGTTTGCAGTGGTTGGAGGCCACTAACTCTCTCTTTCTCTCACTCTCAGTCTCTTTCTCTGTCTCTCTCTCTCAAAAATAAATAAATAAATAAAATATATATATAGAAAAACCCCAGCGATCCAGAGGCTGCAGAGAAAGGGACACTAAACCAGGTCCCTATTTTGCCTGGTAGGGCTCAGGAATCATTGTGGAAGAGGGGGTGGGAAGACTGTAAGAGCCTCAGGGTGGGTGGGAATAGCCTGTGCACTGTGTCCCCCTGCCCTTCTGCAGAAACTGACGTTGCCTGGTCCCCACAATGAACACCTATAATCCCACTGAGGAAGACTCTCAGCAGAACTGGGGCAGGGGAAAGGGGATAGAAGAGCACAACTTTTTCATAATCCCAGCATTCGAGAGGCAGAAGTAGGAGGATTGATGTGAGTTTGAGGCCACCCATGAGACTACATAGGGGGTCAGAATTCCAGGTCCGCCTGGGCTAGAAGGAGAACCTATCTCAAAAATAACAATAAAATCAAGGGCTGTAGAGATGGCTCAGAGGTTAAGGCACTTTCCTGCAAAGCCTAAAATCCAGGTTTGACTCCCCAGTACCCACATAAAGCCAGATGCACAGTGGCACATGCATCTGGAGTTCATTTGCAGAGGCTGGAGGCCCTCGCATGACCATTTTCTCTGTCTCTCCTCTCTCTCTTTCCGCTTGCAAATAAATAAATATTTTTTAAATCAATACAATAATAATGATAGAAAAGAAGAGGAAGAGGAGGAGAAAAAGACTTGGCTTTCGGGTTTTGTTTTGTTTTTTTATTTTCTAAGTTGCCTCCCCCACCCAGCCTGCTCCCCACCACCACCCTCTCTCTGAGCCATCAGGAGAGAATGTTTGGAAAGTTGAGCCTTGCAGAAAGAGAGCTGGCTGTAGTTGCCTGCTGTTGTATACATATACAGGGCACAGAACTTGTTCACGCACGTGGGACAGAAGCCTGCTAAGTGGGCTAACGAAGTCTTGGGTCAGGAGTGGTTTCTCTCCGTGCCACACATGATCATTGTAGGCTTTGACGTCTGCCAGATTATTCCCAAGGCCACTGGAACACAAATCACGTTTTAAATTCACATAGCACCTAAAACTGCTCAGCTAGAGGTAGTAGCCTACGTGGAAAGCCTTGGGGCCATCAAATGTCAGTGGAAACACCAATTCATGGGGCCAAGGTCTGGGGACCTAAGATGGCACTATAGAGGGATGGCAGCTCAGCCAGATGGCAGTGCCTGTTGCCATCAGTGACTCCTTTGCTCTTAGCCCAGGCACTGCTTCATCAACCAGATTCCATCTCACTGTATGTTCATAGCTAGTCTGCATTTTCTGTTTTTTAAAAATTTTTTTAGTTAATTCCAGGTCAGCCTGGGCCAGAGTGTGACCCTACCTCAAAAAACCAAAAAAAAAAAAAAAAAAAAAATTTAGTCGGGCATGGTGGCGCACGCCTTTAATCCCAGCACTCGGGAGGCAGAGGTAGGAGGATCACCATGAGTTCGAGTCCACCCTGAGACTACATAGTGAATTCCAGGTCAGCCTGAGCTAGAGTGAGACCCTACCTCAAAAAACCAAAAAAAAAAAAAAAAAAAAAAAAAAATTTAGTCGGGCATGGTGGCGCACGCCTTTAATCCCAGCACTCGGGAGGCAGAGGTAGGAGGATCACCATGAGTTCGAGTCTACCCTGAGACTACATAGTGAATTCCAGGTCAGCCTGAGCTAGAGTGAGACCCTACCTCAGAAAACCAAAAAAAAAAAAAAAAATTTAGTCGGGCGTGGTGGCGCATGCCTTTAATCCCAGCACTCGGGAGGCAGAGGTAGGAGGATCGCCATGAGTTCGAGTCCACCCTGAGACTACATAGTGAATTCCAGGTCAGCCTGAGCTAGAGTGAGACCCTACCTCAGAAAACCAAAAAAAAAAAAAAAAAAACCCTTATTTATTTATTTATTTGACAGAGAAAGAGGGAGAGAGAGAGAGAATAGGCGTGCTAGGGCCTCCAGCCACTGCAAACAACCCCCCTCGTGCATCTGGCTAACATGGGTCCTGGGGAATCGAACCAGGGTCCTTTGGCTTTGCAGGCTGCTAAGCTATCCCTCCAGCCCCAGTCTGCATTTTTTGTGAGGCCGGACAGGGAGCAAAGATGACATCATGCTTCTGAATCAGGCTAGGATGGGCATGAACCAGGGTGGGCACGGATGATGGAAGCTGGGACAGTGCAGAGCATGGGTTTGGGTCTAGTGCGAAACTAGTTTCCTTTGAGTTTCCAAGTAAGAGGTCAGTGGTGTACAAAATCCACTGACCAGCTACCAAGAACCAGTTTTGCGGACGGAATCAAGCTTCACAATCAGTACTGAAGGCCAAGAGTCAGCAGTCACGGGGGAAAGGGGCTGGGAGCTCTTGGGGAATTCTGCAGCATTTCTCAAGGATCCAGATCTTCCAGGTTTTACTGAGGCTAAATGAAAAGTGCTATTTTTTAGAAATGTGGAAGTGCCTCGGGCTTGTTCACAAACAAATCCATTTTAACAGTCTGACGTCCTCAAGGCAGTCACACAGCTGGTGACTTGCTGCCAATGGAGAACAATGTCTCAGCTGCCTTTTGGAGGTGGTCGAATGGGAACTGGGGGTGAAGCTCTAACAAATGCCTCTCCCCTATCCTCCAAGGACCCACATGCCCCTACCAATCAGAATGACCCCACAAAGACGGCATGCCTTTTGTGCCTGGATGTTTAGCCATCACGCGCTACCTGACATGTAGTGTCTGTATAGTTTTAACCCCTGTCTGGCTCTGGAATGATGGGGAACCTGGTACTGATGTGCTGATCTGAAAGAAAGGAGTAGGAGGGAGGACTTGCAACGGCAGTGGCGGCAGCAAACCGTGCTGTCCCTCCTCCCTGTAACTGGGTTTTCAGAGTCCTCCAGTGCTGACCCATGGCCCCTGAGGATCTGCCCTCCGACTCCAAAGGGGTACTTCAAACACTACATCTTCCGGGGTAAGGGGTGGGTACAGGGACACTGTTCCTCACATGACAGAAGCCCTGTTGGCAGCAGCACTAACCTCGTTGAAACTCAGTCCCTAGTGCAGCAGCGTTGGGACGTGGGGCCTAATGGAAGATGCTGCTAACCCTGGGGGCCTGACCATCCCTCACCATTTCCCTCAGCCCTGTCACCTCCCCGTGAGTCCACTCCTGAAGCTTTCCTCGGATGAATCCTTCCACGTGTCACCTCCTCAACACCTGACTGATAAAGCCTTAGGACAGGAGCTCACCTGGGGCAGGGCTTTGCCAGACCCAGAGTTGTACCCCAGTGCTTGGCATAAGAAGAGAATCCAGGGCTGGAGAGATGGCTTAGTGGTTAAGGCACTTGCCTGAAAAGCCAAACAACCCACGTTCGATTCCCTAGGACCCACATAAAGCTAGATGTACAACGTGGTACATGCATCTGGAGTTGATTTGCAGTGGCTAGAGACCCTGGCGTGCCTATTCTCTCTCTCTCAAATAAATAAACATTTTTTTAAAAAGGGATAAAAAAATAAAGAAAGAAAGAAAGAAAGAAAGAAAGAAAGAAAGAAAGAAAGAAAGAAAGGAGTCAGAGATGTCTGTTAAATAAACTTGAATGAATGGAGACACAGTTCTCAGAAAAGAACGGTGTTTGGTGGTTACCACTGTAGTAATTCAGGGATGTCTTACAGCACCCTAAAACACAGTCTCACTTCTCATTTCCAGAGATCTGAAGAAGGTGGCCAACTGGAAGGGAAGTAAAATGTGAGGCTAAGGCAGAATGGCATGTCACGTAACAGCAAAGCCATTCGTCCATCGGACTCTGGGGCTCCGTGTCAGCCTCAGGGATGACAGTATAGTTTCTGGAAACATCTGGCAAATGGTGCCTCTCTGTGGAGAAAACCAGACCGTGTCCCTCCCAAATACAAGACCACGAGATAAAAGAACAATGAAGTGGGCTGCCACACTGTTTTGCAGCCAGAGTGAGAAGGCAGAAGCGGGTTCCTGGCCCGTGAGCTCTAAGACAAGGAAAGGATGCTTGCTCCAAGGTAGGGGAGGTCTAAGAACAAGGGTACCATTTGTGACAGACCCAGGCAACTTCTCACAAGAGCTCCTCATACCTTCTCCTAGAGCCGACTCTTTAATTAATGCAAGAGTGTCTTCAGGTAATTTTGTTTCATGACTGCCTCGAGGGTCAAGGCAACTGTCAAACATGCTGTAATTGCCTCAGGAAGGGCTCCAGGCTCTTCTTTGCATTAAGTGGGGGTCTGAGAGTATGTGACCATTAACTTCCCCTGGCTCCCAACTACTCTGCCTTTATACAGCTACACTGCCAACTCTGCCCCCTTTGTGTGCCCTCTGTTTTAAAAATCAGATCTCTGGACTGGAGAGATTGCTCAATGACTAAGGCACTTGCCTGCAAAGCCTAATGACCCAGGTTCAAGTTCCCAGTACCCACTTAAGCTAGATGCATGAAGTGACACGTGCCTGGAGTTCATTTGCAGCAGCTAGAGGCCCCGGCATGCCCTTTCTTTCCTTCCTTCTTTCTTCCCCCCTCCCTCCCTCCCTTCCTTCCTTTCTCTCTCTCTGCTTACAAATAAATTAAAAAACGTAAAAATAAAATCAGATCTCCAACTTGGCATGGAAATAGAAAAGGACCAGCCACTGTTCACCAAACCATGACCCGTTATACTGATTTTGTCTACTATAAAGCTTTGGAAGGCAAGCAAGTTTTTAAGTGTAACTGAAAGATAATTGACCCAATCTAATAGTGGAGAAAATGCTGGCTGGCCCTTGTTCACTCACGGGAGGGGGGTTCAGTTCTTAAAGTGATTCCTTTGAAGGGATGTATAAGATTGCTTTTGACTGGAGTCTGCAGAATCTTTGTCTTGGATTTCCAGAAGTTACACTTTAGAACCCAAGATGAATGCTGGAGAGTGGCTTAGCAGTTAAGGTACTTGCCTGTGAAGCCTAAGGATCCAGATTCTATCCCAGGTTCTATTCCTTAGTAGCCACGTAATCCATATGCACATTGTGGTGCATGCTTCTGGAGTTCATCTGTAGTAGCTGGAGACCCTGGCATGCCCATTCTCTCTCTCTCTCTCTCTCTCTCTCTCTCTCTCTCTCAAATAAATAAATAAGACAGAACCCGAGATGAAAGCCGTACACAGGGAGATAACAGATAACATCACCTCTGCTGATGTTCTAAGGACGGAGTCTACACCTTCCCAGTCACGTGGATAGAGAATGAGAAGGAAGGGAGAGGGCAGGAGTGGAGGGACCCGGGTACTGCTTGAAGCCCCAGCAGACACACATCACTTGACTCCTCTGGATTCTGGTTTCTCATCAACAACAGAGGGGACTGTGGGATTCTGTCTCTCACAGCTTCTCAGTCCCACCTCCCATAAGTCTGTGCGTTCATGCCCACAGTCAACCTAGGTCCACATTGTCCCAGGCAGAACAAGACCCTTGACAACAAGGAAAGATTAAGATGGGCTTGAAGTTATGGACTTGCTGAGGCAAGAGCGCAGGCTAAATATGCTTTTCAGAGAGGGTCTGTTCAACAACAAGGGTCAAAATAGGAAAGCATTATGTTTAATGCTTGATTTTCTTCCGAATGAAGTTTTAAATTACACTTTGTTTTCAGTATTTTTAAATGAGCTTTCCAACTAGTTCTCAATATATTTTAGAGCATATATGAGTTTGCTGCAATTGAAACGATCAAAGAAAAACACAAACAAATTGTTAATGAGTTTATTCAGCGGACGCTTACTGGGGCTCTTTTTTGGGTAAACATAGTGATAAACTATCTCCAATATTTATGGGTAGCCTGTGCTCCAGGCTCTTTTTCCCCTTGTAGTTTCTACCGAGATGGAAATCTTCTATAGGCAATAAGAATTGTAAACAATTTTCTTGCCAGGTAGTGAGTTCTATTCATCAAATTGAGTTTAAAATGCACTGAAGCAAAGCAAATTGGGATAGAATGAGGCCATTTAGGAACTTTATTTCATTTGAATTACAGACTCATTGTGAAGTCAGAACGCGGCTTGTTTAATCTATTAGTACCACAAAGACCAGACACACCTGTGGAACCATGGCTGGCACCGTCTTCCCTTTCTCCACACTGTCTCTGCCATGGCACCTGATATTGGAGACTTTCTTTCTTTCATATTTTATTTTTATTTATTTATTTATTTTATAGAGAAAGAGGGAGAGAGAAAGAGAGAGAATGGGCGCACCAGGACCTCCATCCACTGCAAGCGAGCTCCAGACACGTGAGCTCCCTTGTGCATCTGGCTTACGTGGATCCTGGGAAACTGAACCTGGGTCCTTTGGCTTTGAAGACAAACGCCTTAACCACTAAACCATCTCTCCAGCCCAAGACTTATTTTTCAATCCAGTTCCAACTACATGTCCTGAGTGTCAAGCCCTACGTTGATAGATTAGCACATGCTTTAAGGATATTCTATGGCGTGTGGGGGGAGAGAGGTGTCTTATAGAACCTGGGGTTAGCCCCATAGGCTTCCTTCCTTCCTTCTTTCCTTCCTTCCTTCCTTCCTTCCTTCCTTCCTTTTTTCCTTCTTTCTTCATTCCTTCTTCTTTCTTTCTCTTTCTCTCTCTCTTTCTTCTGAGAGAGACAGAGAGAGAGAGAGAGAGAGAGAGAGAGAGGAGAGAGAGAGTGAGTATGGACATGCCTGGGCCTCTTGCTACTGCAAATGAACTCCACGTGTATGAGACTTTGTGCATCTGGCCTTGGGTTCCGTGGAGCACTCCTGGATCCCGTTAGATGTCAGCCCTTTGAGTACAGGGCCTTCTCTCAACCATCCCCACCCCCAAAACACTGCTCTGGGCTTGTCAAAAATGGCGGCTGTCTGGCAAATGTTTGTTAAATAAATGCACTGAATTTTCTACTCTACCAGAACTGGAATGAAAAGAGGTAGTTCCTGCTGGCATAGGTCACCCAGGGATATTTTCAGATGGGAAAGGATGCTCAGAGGTTATTTCATTTATCTCTGCCTCTAGGCAAACTCAGCAAAGCCCGACAAGAAGGACGAGACAGGTTCTGCTTGCTGAGGAAGGAAAGGCAGTGAAGGTGAGCCCCTACCTCTCCTTGGCAGGAAGTTCTCCTGACACTCCGTCTTCATGCTGGCGTGTCGGTCATTATTGTTACTGCAGCATTTTAGCGGCTTGTTTTGATTATTATGGGATTAAATGAAATTGCTGGGCATGTCCCCAGAGGCTTTTTAAAGCAACTGTTTTAAAAATTGAAAACACCATCGGATAGCGGAGCTAATAAAATGTGCTTGGAGGGTGCATCCTATTTAGCAAAGTTTCATACCTCCAAGGCCCCAGGACAAGTAAAAATTAACGATTTCCCCATACTTCAGCATTAAAAGAAGAGCCAGCCATGATTTTGATACTGAGTGTTTATTTGGAATCAGCCTGTCTTTGTGAACAGGGGAAGGGAAAACCATCAAACTCTCTTTTCTCTCCCATTTTCCTTTATGTGAAGCTAATGGAATCAAATTTCTTATAAAATGGATTTTTTTTTTCAGCACTAACTCCCAGAAATGTCTGAGCAGGATTCTTTTAGAAAATCTCTACATCATTAATTTAAACGATTGCCAAGCTTAGTGTGATGAATATGAAATGTGGAGGCGAGAGGGACCCATCCAGTGCAGAAGACAGAAATGACCTGGTCCTGATCACTCAAGAAGGCAGGAAGGATCTCATTTCCACCCTATTCCCAGCCCTATCACCACCTACCCCATGGCACCCCAAGCCCTCCCCTGAGAAAACAAGCTCCTTCCCTATCCTGGGGCATGCCAAACACACCTGTGGTTAGGTAGAGACACCTGACCACTTAGAACTCTGATCACAATCTTATCTGGCCCTGTTAAGCTACCCTGATAGCCATGGTAGGTGTTGACCACACACCTGGCAATGCGTAGAAGTTCCGCTGTGACCCTGGAAGCTGAAAAGCTCCAACCCCATCCAGTAAAATTGCTACCTGTGCATACCTCTGAGTATGCAACTCCATGACAAAGACTTGACTGTCAATGCGACTGATGGAGAGAGACCTAGGACAGATAGAACGCACCTTGTGTGTGTGTGTGTGTGTCAGGGGGGTTCATTTCCAGAGAGGATAGACGTGGGACAGTGATGAGGGTGGCCCCTGAAATACTACAGGAGCTAGACAATTTCCTTGACTAGGGAGACAGGGAAAAGGTGGCCTTGATGGTGAAGGGGGCAGGTGACTCTACTTCCTCTTCCTTCTTCCTGGCCTGGGGCAATTTTCCCAGCAGCAGGTGGGCTTGGCAGACTGTGTGCTTCTCCATCACGAAAGCGGCCATTGATTGGTTACCCGGGCCCTCACACGTCTGCCGATCCACTAAGTCCTCTCTCCATGGACATGCTACTGGATCTGTTTCTCTAGGGAACCTTGCCTAATACACCCCTTGAGCCTCAGTTTCCTTGCGTCCAAAACCAGGACAAAATAATGCTTCAGGTTTTCATTATTCATAACAAAAAACCTGCAACAATCAACATATAACAAAGAAATGTAGATCTTGATTCACGGTTTTGAAGGTTTCAATCCACCACTCAGTGGCCCGGTTGCTTTGGGTGTGCGGTTTAGATCATGGCAGAAATATTACCATTCTCTTCATAGCTAGAAACAGACAGAGAGAAAGAAGAAGGGACCAGGACGCCCTATCTCCTTCCAGGCCATGTCCCCAGTTTCTTAAAGACTTCCCACTAAGGCCCACCTCTTAGTTTCAACCACCTCCCACTAACACCAGACTGGAGACTAAGCAAGCCTGTACCCCACAGACCTTTGGAGAATGTTCTAGATCCCACAATACTGGTAGCATCATGCTACCCAGCTGCTTCAATGAGCCTGTGTACATAAACTGAGAGGGAGTTCTGTAGTTAGTTCTTTTAGGCAGTTAGGGTGACTGGGTCCCTGAAAGTATCCTTGCAGTCTGCACTTGCTACAGACCAAAGGATAATCTTGTCTTTTGCCTAGAGGAGACCTGATTTTCCACAAACAACCTGCGCCCCTCCTGAGAGGGAGGTTTTTTCCTAGGATATAAATTTATTCCTAACATTGTGGTTGGTCAAGTTTAGCCGCCTGGGACTTAGTGGTATGGCCAGCCTCTTCCTGAGACAGCCCCTAGCCCAGACCAATCAGCTGTCCCTCAGTTCACCTGAGCCGGAAAGTAGGGCCCACCACCGTAAGGTTATCGGTACGTTTGCGAGGGGCAGGCAGGGCCTCTGTGCCACCTACCTCTCTGGAACCTCCAGCTGCTGGTGCGTTTCTCCACAGCTTGGTCCAATTGGACTGAGTCAAGGGAAGCACTCCCAGCCCCCACTTCCCACATGGGCTCTTTACCTGCTCCTGCTTGCCACATGGCAGGAGCTCTTTATACCTTCTTTTTTTAAAAAAAAAAAAAAAAAGATTTTATATTTATTTATTTATTAGAGACAGAAAGAAGGAAAGAAAGAAAGGGACAGCGAGAATGGGAGCACCAGGGCCTCTAGCCACTGCAAACGAACTCCAGACGCGTGTGCCCCCTTGTGCATCTGGCTTATGTGGGACCTGGAGAACTGAACCGGGGTCCTTAGGCTTCACAGATATGTACCTTAACCAGCCCTGTACTTTCTTTTTATATATATATAAATTATTTTATTTTCATTTATTTGAGAGAGAAAGAGGCAGAGAGAGGGAGAGAGGGAAGAAGAGAGAGAGAGAGATAATGAGCATGCCAGGACCTCCAGCCACTGTAAACAAACTCCAGATGCATGTGCCACCTTGTGCATCTGGCTTACGTCGGTCCTGGGGAATCGAACCAAGGTCCTTTGGCTTTGCAGGCAAACGCCTTAACTGCTAAGCCATTCCTCCAGTCCTCTTTGTACTTTCTTTTCTTTCCTCTCCATGGTTTTTCCAGACCCACCATGTGGGCTGTCCAGCCATGTGGGTGCCTTCATTTTTCTTTCCCCTTGGTTCTGTACTTCCCTAAATAAATATAATAATTCAATAGTTATCCTTCTCCATCTTATTTCATTCATTCCTTTGATGAAAATTAAACATGAGCCTAGGATTTGAGGTTCAAGGACTTTCTTGAGCCCATAGCACCCCGTGCCAAGATGACTAGCACGTTAGGCATTTGTGAGCAAGACCAACCCTCACTGCTTAACCTCCACAATGAAAACTGCATGTGGACACTATCAACTGAAAGGAAAAGAAGTGATGGTTTGGGTACTGGGTCAGAGAAGTGAAGAAGGGAAGTGACCTCTGAGTGTCTCTACCATCCCAGGATGTGGACCACCTTGTCTCCTCTCTGACAATCCCTGACATACGTCCTTCCCTCTGAGAAAGCAATAGAACATGGACAATGCTCTGACCCTCGCCTTTGACAACCTGCACCTCCAGCAGTTTTCTTAGGGGGGGATCAGGACAAAGTCTAAGCTGCTAAGATCCTACGTTATCCTGTGTTCAGCCCTATTGTCTGGCCGCTCCTTCCTGCTGCAGATATCCACTCAGCAGAGATGTCAGAAGATAGCATGGCCACAGCGATGGTTGGGGATTCAGAGACAGTGACACCACACACCTCAAACATCTCTGATGACCCTTAGACTAATACTAGTGCAAACCCTCCACTGGTGTCGGCTCTCATCTGGTGATTTCATGGAAGCTTCTTTATATCTCTTCTGCCCCATGGCAGTGCTCACAACTGCCCCCGCCCCAGAACTGCCTTCTCCCCTGCTGACCTCAACCACTTCCCTAGAACATTGTAAGGCAGGCTCAAGACAGGAAATTGGTATCCTCCTGGGAACCCACTTCTGTAGCTGCCACTCAACTCCAGTGGACAGGAGGGTCACGCAGGGCAGGGAGGAATCATTATCTGCTGTGACAACATGCAGGCAATTCACAGAAATGTCATCCTCTTGTTCACCGTGTCATTTCAAGTCACAACTTGCCACCCACTTCTTCCTCTCTTCCTTTTCTTTTCTTTTTTTTTTTTATTATTTGAGAGAGACAGAGAGGAAGAGGCAGAGAGAGAGAATGGGTGTGCCAGCCACCCCTCAGCTGCTGTTAACAAACTCCAGACGCATGTGCCCCCTTGTGGGAAGGTGTGGCATTGCGCCCTTGCATCACTTTTTACGTCTGGCTAAATGTGGGACCTGGAGAATGGAATGTGCGTTCTTAGGCTTGGCAGGCAGGCATTTTAACCGCTAAGCCATCTTTCCAGCCCCTCCCTTCCTTTTTTTTAGAACACATCTCACCAGCTCCCCCTCAAGACATCACCTCTAAATATCCTAAGGTAGGATCCCCTTAGCTTTTTTTTTTTTTTTTTTTGAATCCAGAGTTTGAAGAATACACCTATCTTTCAAAGCAGGATTTTCTTCAGTCCACATTAATAAAGGAAAAATGTATGCTTATGTCTCATGAGTTCAGTGTATCATTAATAAAATGAATGATGTGGAAGAGAGTCTTAAGTTATTCTCCAAATACAATTGGTAGAGGGTCAGAAATGATCTGTACATGTTGTAAAGTGTGCCGCCTGACAGTGAAGGACTTAGCCTCCCCTCGCTGGCTTCTTTACCCTTTGTTTGATGAGTAAATCCATTCCAGAAAACCGCTTTATGTTTTGTTTCATTTCATTTTATTTTATTTTGGTTTTCTGAGATAGGGTCTCACACTAGCTCAGGCTGACCTGGAATTCACTCTGTTGTCTCAGGCTGGCCTCGAACTCACAGCAATCCTCCCACCTCTGCCTCCCAAGCGCTGGGATTAAAGGCGTGTGTCTGGCTTGCTTTTTTACTATGGACATAACAATAGGCTGGGCACGTCATCTGCATCTTTACCTACAGTTTTCAAATTGCCTCCTGTGTATTTGTCAGTACTCACCTTAAAGACATGACATACAAGCCGGATGTGCATAGAGTGACTGACTGTTAGTCGCCTTGTTAATGGCTTAGAGGTCAAGACAATTGACACATTAATTACATCTCATCATATACTCACCATGTATTAACTATACTTGGGCCGTGTATTAATAAATTGACTGGAGGTCTGGGTGACTTACAATGCATCACCATTTCTCTCATTCAACATGATGAGGAATGAGCTCCTACTCTGCCCTCTGCCTTTTTTGTTGTTTTATTTTGTTTTTCAACATCTCGCTCTAGCCCAGGCTGACCTGGAATTCACTCTGTCGGGTCAGGGTGGCCTTGAACTCACAGAGATCCTCCTACCTCTTCCTTCCTCAGCCACCACCACACCTCCCTGGTTTTTGTGTCGTTTTGCACATAGAGTCTGATTTTTCAGGAACAGACTTGTGACTTTAAGAGACTCCTGCCGTGTGTGAGATGTAAACTCCGTGTGAACAGGAGCTTAAGTCTGTTTGGTTGCTCGATGTCTCCTGGCGCATAGCTGGAGCTTAGTGCATTCTTGGCAGAGGAGAAAACTTGGCTGTGTCTCCATGGGCTCCAGCAGGAGATAAGAAAGGCCTGGGCTTCTATCGTGGGCTCACATTGCACACAGGGGACCATGCTACCAGGAGGAGAAGATGGAGAAATCAACGCTGAGTGGTTGGAAAAGATTCTCAAAAAACCGAGCAGCCATTGCAACATGAAAGCTCTGGGAGGGGGTTAGGGTGCTGCAAACAAAAATTGAACATTGTGACTGTTTAAATGTGATCCCCAAATTTATTTTAGAAACTTAATCCCCAATGTGACAGTGTCAACAGGTGGGGCCTGTAAGAAGTTGTGGGAGCTTGAATGGATGCCCCCCCTAATAGATTCAGTTTCATTAAAGCTTCTTGGATTTCCACCCAGCCACCTAGCTGGAGGGGATGTCACGGGGGGGGGGGGGATTCTAGGGTCCAGCCCTAAGGTATGTTTGGGATCTGATTTCCAACCTAAAGTATGCAGAGAGCAGTCTGAGCTCTGCCTGGGATTCCTGGGGTGTGCTTGCTTTCTCTCTGCCTGGATCTGTAGAAGGGAGGAAGCTTCTTCTGCCATTAAGGAACTTCCCCTGGATCTGTAAGCTTCAATAAATCCCTCCCTCCCGTACCTTGTGCCTGGTTTGGAAGCTCATCCCAGCAAGATAAAGGTAAGGCAGAAGTGATTAACTCATGAAGGTTCTGTCCTCAGCAATGGGTTAATATAGAAATGTAAGAGAGGATAAGTTACAGAAAAAAGGGTGAGTCCAGGGCCCTGTCCACATGTCTTCTCTTCCACAATGGGGAGTGAGAAGATAGCTCAGTGGTTAAAGGTGCTTCCTTGCAAAGCCTGCCAGCCAAGTTCAGCTCTCAGTCACCCATGTAAGCCAAATACAAAAAGGTGACACTGGATGTGGTGGCACACACTTTTTTTTAAAATTTGAGAGGCATAGAGAGAGAGAGGAAGAGGCAGAGAATGGGTGCACCAGTGGCCTCGAAGCTGCTGTGAATGAACTCCAAATGCTTGTGCCCCCTTGTGGACATGTGTGACAATGCACGCTTGTCTCACTTGTGTCTGGCTAAACGTGGGACCTGGAGAATTGAACAGGTGTTCTTAGGCTTTGCAGGCAGGCACCTTAAGCCATCTCTCCAGCCTGGCACACGCCTTTTAATCCTAGCACCCGGGAGGCAGAGAAAGGTAGAAGGATCACTGTGAGTTCCAGTCAGCCTGGGCTACCTTGAAAAACAAACAAACAAACAAAAAGTGACACGTATATCTGGCATTTGGTTGCAATAGCAACAGGCCTTGATGCCTGACACATACACACATGTGCAAATAAATAAATACATGAATACTTTTGAAAAAGAACTAGAGCTCTGTTCCTTATAAAGATCTCAACCTCCAGGATTGCGTTATAGCAGCATAAAACCAGCCCCGGCCATAGGAAGCAGCCAGCACACGTCACGGATGGTTGTAAGTTGCTTGTAGAACAGCTCTGATGATTGTGTCCTGCGGGCACACTCGAGGTAGGGTCTTGCTCTAGCCCAGGCTGTCCTGGAATTCACTATGTAGTCTCAGGGTGGCCTCGAACTCACGGTAATCCTCCTACCTCTACCTCCCGAGTGCTGGGATCATAGGCGTGCGCCACCACACCTGGCCTAGAATCCCTCCCTTTTGCGGATGGATGGGCTGGGTCTGGTGTTTCGCTTCACAAATAGGACACAGAAGAAGCTGTGCCTTCCTTCTTGCTTGCATTTCCTCCATCTGCTCTTCCCCCTGATTCGCAGCATGAAGCAAGCTTGTCTGCTGGGGGCTGCCCTCTGGAGACGCCACCTGGCCAGCAACTGAGAGAGATGCTGGCCAGCCAGTCATGTGGACACAAGGCCTTACTTCAGTGAGGCCAGTCACAGCCACACGAGTGACCTTGGAAGCAGATTCTTACCGCCCTGAGCCTGAGATGACCATAGCTGTCAACACCTTGACTGCTAAAAGAGCCCGGGTCAGAAGATCTGGTACATTCCTAACCTCCGGAGCTGAGAACCTCCGCACCGTTGTTCTAAGTGACCGCATTCTGCTGTGAGTTGCGCCGCAACACATCACAATGATCTCACCAATCTTCACCCAGCTCATGCCACTGAAGCCCAAAGTCAGTCACATGCCACAGACAAAGTCGACCCTCAGGTTGTCTGGGGTCCCCCATAAGGTTATTCTTTCTCCAAACATCCACCGTTGGAAATGGCAGGAGAGCTTCCCCAGGAGGCTTTCCTCTGGAGCACTCTGAGCCTTCCCAGTGCGCATTTGTGCAAATTGTTATGCTATGTCTCACTGTAACATGCAGCACAGACCACACGGCTATCTGCAGAGACAGCCTCTCACCCAGCAGGCCCAGCTACTTCTCCTAAACAGGCTGTCCAACAGAGACATGAGCAACGAGGATGAGAGGGCCTGCCTCAAAATTGGGTGCAGGGCAAGGACTGACGCCCACAAGTCCTCTGACCGCCACATGTGTGCCATGACACACGTATACCTGGATCCACACACATAAGCATGTGCACACAATCACAGACACACACCAAAAGATTAAAAACATAAAGTTAAACCCACACACACATATGTATGCGCACGCACACACACGCACACACACACACACACGCACACACACACACACACACATTGCTTTTAGGTTTTAAGGTTGGAAATGAAGCTCAGTGGTAGAGTACTTGTTTAGCATGCAAGAGGCCCTGGGTTCCATGCCCAGCACTGCAAGATGGCTTAGTGGTTAAGCACTTGCCTGTGAAGCCTAAGGACCCTGGTTGGAGGTTCAGGTCCTCAGGACCCACGTTAAGCCAGATGCACATACACCTGGAATTCGTTTGCAGTGGCTGGAGGCCCTGGCGCTCCCGTTTTCTCTTTCTCTCTCTCCCTTTCTCTGTCTCTAATAAGTAAATAAATAAAAAATCAAAACTTAAAAAAAAATAGTCTATTTTTTAAAAACTCCATTCCAGTTTAGACCAGATCTGGAAAAGAACAAGTAAACATTGGAGGATCATATAAGTTCGGCTAACTTCTCTCCTGCCTGTGGAATCTCTTATTTTGTCAGGACCACTACCAGAGATGAGGACGACTAAAGCGTCAGTCTATTGTTAATCATCAGTGCCCACAGTATGGGTACCTGAAGCAGGTTAACACTAGAGGCCTGACAGACAGACAGACAGACACTGAAGTGCCCCCATAGTGGGGAACTTCTCCATGACCTCATGACCCTTCTCTCACTCTGCAGGGGGCATAGTGCCCAGGAAATTGTCACAGATGTTGCCGGGCCCTTTCATGATTGGGCCCTTTCATGATTCGCTGGGTCTGAAGCCCCCTCCTGGGTAGCAGGTAAGGCTGCCTTCATGCTGTTCCTCAGGACACCTTGGTGACCTGTGTAGATTCCATGCGTGCCAAACAGTGACTGTCCACAGGCTGGCTCTCTGTCCAGGAAAAAAAACCAAACCAAACCAAAACAAAACAAAACAAAAAAACCCACTGAACTAGATTGCTTTTACTGATTAAAAAATAATAATAATAATCTCCACTAAGAAGCTACATTAAGGAGCTCAAACTTGGCTAGGTGGTCAACATCATCACAGCACACTTGCCAAGGCCTCTTCCACAGCAGAAGCATGGACCAGACCAGTCACCCAGAAAACACGTCCCCTCGACATCTGCCCGGCTGCACAGTCCTTGCTGCCCCGTTTTCAGTTCTGCGAGTCCTTTCTTAATGCAGACGGTGGAGAAAGCCTCCTCCCTTTGCCTCACTGCCTGGGCCACGAACTCTCTCTGTGGAAAATTCCTCAGTAAAGCCTACATATGTCAAATCAGACCAGTACAGCTTACTGCAAGCCTTAGCTATAGCCAAATAAAGAGGGTTGATCAATATCAAAGGGTGAGGTTCTATGAGGAAGAGAGCTTAGCGTTATAAATAAATTAAAATAAATCTAATAGGAATAATACACTGTTTTACTCAAGGATACATTTTTAAAAATACTTTAAAATATTTTATTTATTTATTTGAGAGACAGGAAGAGGCAAATAGGGAGGGGGGAATGGGCACACATCTAGCCACTGTAAACAAACTCCAGATGCATGCACCACCATGTGCATCTGGCTTACATGGGTCCTGGGGTTAGAACCTGGGTCCTTAGGGTTCGCAGGCAAGTGCCTTCTAAGATGGCTAAGCCATCTCTCCAGCCCTCGAGGATACATTCTTTTTGTTTTGTTTTTGTTTGTTTTCCAAGGTAGGGTCTTACTCTAGCTCAGGATGACCAGAAATTCACTCTGTAGTCTCAGGGTAGGCTTGAACTCATGGCAATCCTCCTACCTCTGCCTCTTCTTGAGTGCCGCGATTAAAGGCGTGTGCCACCATGCCCATTCAGGACATTTGAATGGACCAGGAACCCACAGAAGGAGCCCAGGGAAAGCACATCTTGGAACACACACCCGCACACGAGTGGGCCAGAGTCCGGAGGTGGGATTCAGGCAGCTCAGAAAAGAGAGGCTGGACAATTCATGACAAGAGACCTTGTAGACAAAGCAAGCCCCATAAGAGAGATCTACAGGAGTGCACGTCTCAGGGAGTCATGTGCATTGCCATTGCATTCAAATATATGTTTATTTACTTATTTTATTTGCGAGAAAGAGGCAGAGAGAGAGAGAGAGAGAGAATGGGCACACCAGGGCCTCCAGCCACTGCAGACGAACTCCAGACGCATGCGCCCCCTTGTGCATCTGGCTTACGTGGGGACCTGGAGAGTCGAACTGGGATCCTTTGGTTTTGCAGGCAAACACCTTAACTGCTAAGCCATCTCTCCAGCTCCCTCCATTGCATTCAAAATTCCAGTACCCAGCAACCCATGGGACCATCAGGACATCGTCCACACAGCAATTCTAAGCTTGGGGTGTGTGCATGAGCCAGGCAGGGTGGCTAAATGACCTTTACCACCTTGAGCTAGTGAAGCTCTCCAAGCCTTCATTTCCTCACCTGTAAAAGAGGGATAATAAGCACAGCTAAGTCATCAGCTTGTTGTGGAGATGAAGCAAAGATCGCATTGAGTGAGGTGTGTAGCAGACAGCTTCAGGTTCACTGAGATGAACTTCCAGACCAGGTGCAGTTATGGAGGAAAGGATTTATTTATTGAAGCTTACAGATCCAGGGGAAGTTCCATCATGGCAGAAGAAGCTGGCCTGTCTTTTATAGGACCAGGCAAGAGAGAGAGAGAAAGCCACAAGCCAAAAGCCACACAGCACTGCACACCTCAGGAACTCCAGCTAGGCACCCTTTGCATATCTTTAGATTGAAATCCTAAACCCACCACCACATCTTAAGACCTGCCCAGTGTCACTGCCTCCAGCCAGGTGGCTGCAGATGCAAACAACAAACTAATAAAACACTGAATAGATTGGGGGCCATCTATTCAAACTACCACAAGGT
Organism: Orientallactaga sibirica; assembly: GCA_036365145.1. NCBI lineage: Eukaryota > Metazoa > Chordata > Mammalia > Rodentia > Dipodidae > Orientallactaga > Orientallactaga sibirica. The sequence goes on along the minus strand of JAEOAD010000048.1, from coordinate 13,148,946 downwards.
GTTCCTGGCACACAGTGAACACTTGGTTCACGTAAGCCACGGATGTTACCATCCCTGACAATAAACCCGAGTGTGTGGCTTCTAATTTGGGTCCAGCTTTGGGGGCAGGAGGAAGCCCAGTTGGACATCTGTCACCAGGTGCAGCCTGTAAGATGCTGTGGGCGGAAAGGTTTTACAAGTAACCTTGAGAGCACTTCACAAAGAAGACTTAATGAGGCTAGCCCTACAGTGCACACAACATTCCGTCCCCTTGTTAGTAGGCCTGTAGGTTGAGGTCCACAGGTCCCTGTGGATTGGGAACGCCTTTTCCAGTTATCTCCTGAGAACCCCCGGCCACCAGGCGGAGTGTGCTGCATGGGATGAAGTCACTAGCGTGGTCACAGTGTCACTTAAGTTTGGGTCTGCCAGCAGAGGAGGGCCCAGCCACAGTTCAGAAATGAAGTCAGCATTGTAAACCTTGGATATTCTAGTGCGTATAGGTACACCGAAAACAGGCAGAGAAATAGACACGGCAGCTTTGGCTGAGTAACGGGTCAGGAAGACGCTTCAAGGTGGAGTGAGATGGCTGCATGCGCAAGTGAACCCCAGAAAGACCTGTCGTATGTCCAACACTTCAGGTCCCAGCAGCCCCTGGGAACAGATGTGACTGTAAGCACATCTGCTAACACATGCCTGCCCCACCCACCTCTGTCCCACCGGGGGCTCTAACAGTAGCAGTGCCCTCTGGATCCAGAATCTACTTAACATCCAAACAGTTATGGGCTGGAGAGATGGCTTAGTGGATAAGGCACTTGCCTACAAAGCCTAAGGACCCGAGTTCTATTCCCCAGTACCCACATAAGCCAGATGCACAGGTGGCACCTGTGTCTGCAGTGGCTGAAGGCCCTGGTATACCCATTCTCTATATGCCTCTCTCTGTCTCTCTTTCTCCAGTAAATAAGTCAAATTATTTTTTAAAAATTCAGACGGTTGCAATTCGGCTTCATTGCCCTATAGGGTGAGAAAAATAACAGCTGATGCATTTTCATATCCCAGGCAAACACTAACCCCAATTGTTGCATTTATGCTCAAAATAGCTCTGAAAACCTGTCTCATCTACAGCTGAAGAAATGGGCACTAGAGAGGCAGAAAGAGAGCTGAGGGAAGTCCAGGTTTGGATGGAAGTCAAAGGTTTCCTTTCAAGTACACTGTCGAGTGGCTCTGACGTCACCTTATTTCCTCTTTTGATGGAGAGAAGAGCTCCAGATTGCACGGGTGCTGGGCACCTGGAGATACCACAGTCACTCATGTGACAAGGGTAGAGCCTCCAGTGTCACCATGAGCTTACACCTCCCCTGCCTGGGCATGTCTTCTGCCAGGGTGGTTGAGGCCAGGGGCTGCTATATGCTTGTGAACTGGGTTATGGTCAACACCGGCCCCAACAATTACAACAGGGCCAACGAGGGAGCCCAGCAAGCCCCTCCCACCTGCATAAGCTGTAGCCAGGGCAGCTTGCAGATCAAGAAAATCCACAGCCAGTGATTTCTGAGCCCAAGGACAGCAGGCTCCTTGTTTGTTTTCAATTATCAGAGAAATAAGTAATCATTTAAGGCTTGCAAGCTTCATGAGAACCAGCCATCCAAGCATATGCTAAACATAGCCTGTTGTTCTCTGCAGTCCTCCCAAGCACAGCTATTAATTAGGGATCACGTGCCTGTCCCCGCTGACTACCTGGAGACACCCCACTGATGACCTTCAGGAGTGACTGAGTTCAAGCACCAAGCATCTCTCGGTGTGGTCACGGGCTGCGGCTGCGGTGGCTGTAAATACTCATTTGCAAACTGGATGCTTGGGATGCGGGAGGTACTGCAGGCTGGTTAGACGGCAGGCTAGGCTATGGTGCACCCCCCCCCCCCGGACACATCTCAGAAGCCACACTGAAGATCTGTCACAGGCTCAGTCCAGCTATGAAGCCTGCACTTGGCTCAGAATTTACCGAGGAGCTGTCAATAGATTTTCTTCTTGAGAGTGGCCTAATGAATGTGATACTTAGTGACAGCTACTCTGGACGGGCCCTCAGTGAAGGCAGAGACACAGAGAGCCATAGAGGTGCTATTGCAAAAAAAAAAACCCTGCTTTGTGTTAATAAAGGCTTATGTGATTACAACTAAAATGCATTAGATGTATGTACATTCACGGATTCAACCAACTCTTATCGAGCATTTACTATGCACCCTGGAGATTTTCTTATTTATTGGATAAATGCATATCAAGTACCTACTATGTGGGGGAGGGCTGCTAGGCTACATAGACACAATGTCTTTTCAATGTGTAATATTTTTATTTTTATTTATTTATTTGAGAGAGAGAGAACGAGGCAGAGGAAGACAGCAAGAAAGAATGGGCGGCACCAGGGCCTCCAGCCACTGCAAATGAACTCTAGACGCATGCACTGCCTTGTGCATCTGGCTTATGTGGGTCCTGGGAATTGAATCGGGGTCCTTTGGCTTTACAAGCAAGTGCCTTAACCACTAAGCCATCTCTGCAGCCCTCAAGGAGTAATTTTTCAGCACGGAAAGAAACATAGATATGAAGACTATTACTCAGCAGTGTGTGAGGCTGAGGAGCTCAAGGGGAATGCAATGGCGGTGCCTCAGAACAAGTTGTGTGAGTAGCTAAGAAAAACGAAATGAAGGTAGCGGGACTTGGTTTATACACCGAGATCAAAAGATTGAGTTGAGAGCTGGGGGATGGCTCAGCTTGCCTACAAAGCCCAATGATTGGGGTTCGATTCCCCAATATGCACGCAAAGCCAGATGCACAAAGTGGCACATGCATCTGGAGTTTGGATGCAGTGGCTAGAGGCCCTGGCATGCCCATTCGCTCTGTCTCTCTTCTCTCTCTTCATGCAAATAAATAAATAAATAATAAAATAAAGATTGAATTGAAGGAAATCTCACTGGAAAGAGAAAGAGGACTGTTCCAGGCAGAAGAAACTAAACATAGAAAGATCAGAAGGTAAAGAGAGTAAACAAGTTTGAGGGCCTGAAGGAAATTTTAGTATGGTGGGAGCAGAACATTCCAGAAACATTGAAAGCATCTGGCAGGTGGCCAAGGGTTTTATGAACCAAGGAAAGGAGTTCTGTCATAGAACCTGGGGCTACACAGTTTTGAGATAGTTACTTGATCACCTGAAGGCTGGCGTTTTGTTTCTACTCTCTTAGGGAGCCCGCGGCTGATGGCAGAGGAGAGGTTGGCATGGGCCCACGTGAGCGCACAGCATGTGATAGATAGGACTGTGAGGACATTGAGGAGGGACACCCAGACTGACAAGGCATGACGGGGGCGGAAGGAGGAGGAGGGAGGAGCTCCTCCTGACATCTGGGTGAACAACAGGGCGATCACAGAGCCATGAGGGGGAGGAATGGACTGGGCAGGGAAATGGTGAGGTCAGTGTGGACAGGGTGAGTCCACCACAACAAATAGAAATGTGGGAGGGGCTGGCAAGCTGAGCCTGTGCGTGATCAGGGGCTGGGGTGGGGGTTCCCCAGGAGCCAAATATTAGATCAGGTGAACCAGGGAGGACAGGGTCACGGGGAGGGTGGGGTGCAGGAAGGGCATTGAGGGTCAGAAAGGGTGAGAAAGGGTTACAGCAATGAGTCAATGTGTCTTGGGTGACAGTGAGAATGGCAACATCTCTGGCAGGAGATGGATGTAAAGATTGCGAGCCCCGTCGATGCTAGCCAACCCGAGGATGCACAGTGTGATGACCACAGTCTGCAACCCCGAGCGGCCTACGAAACTCTGATTTCTCTAGATACCGTGGGATGGTCTGTAGACCAAGTCAGAGACAAGGAGGATTGAGGACAAAAAAAGAGACTTTCTTGGAGGACACTTTACATCTCAGCAGTGGGGACTCAGGAAATTCGAGGAGCATTTGGAAGGAGGGTTTACGTCAGAATATTGGGGGGTCCTGTTGGCAGAGAGGGGAGGGATAAGGATTAGCAAGTATGAAGGAAGCAAACTTTTTTTTGGAGAGAGTCAGAGAGACAGAGAGAGAGAGAGAGAGAGAATGGGTGCGCCAGCAGCCTCTCAGCTGCCGTGAACAAACTCCAGATGCGTGCGCCCTCTTGTGGGCAAGTGAGGCATTGCGCCCTTGCATCACTTTGCATCTGGCTAAACATGCCTGAACTCCTAAGCCATCTCTCCATCCCAAAAGAGATCTTTTTTGAACTCCTTTCTTCCAAGATAGCCAGCCAGGTACCCAGCTCCCATGGGGTTACCTAGATAGCAGCGGGCAGGCTCTGGAGAGACTTCTTGGCATTCAGTAGTAGTATGCTGAATTCCTGAAATTTGCCAACTCCTTCATGGTTAATAACATCTGTTCATATTTTCTTTTCTTGAAGTACTTGTTTGGACCCAGTACCTGTCATGTGCTAGGCAAGTGCTATACTGCTGAGCTATACTCCCAGCCCAGAATCTGTCCACTTTCTCCCCAATTCAGCAAATGCAAACTCACAGAGCATCCGGTGACTCTCCCAGGAAACCCAGTCCAGGGGAGAGACAGCCGTGGAGCTGGTGGAGGTCAGCGTGCTGCGTCTCTGTGCACAATAGACGTGCGTGCTGGGAACTGAAGTCATGAGGTAAAAAAGAGGCATGTCCCCAGCCTCGTTCAAGTCTGGCATCTGGGTGGTGTCATGGGTTACCAGAAGAAAGCAACACCAGCTGGGTGGCTTCAAACAGCAGATATTTATTCTTTCACTGTTCTGGAAGCTAGAAATGCAAAAATGCAGATGTTGGCAGATCCACACATGCTAAGGCTTTCACCAGGCGTCCTTTTTTGCTTTTTCTGGCTCCATGTATTATGCCGGCAATCCTTAGCGTTCTTTGTTTTTTGTTTTGTTGTTGTTTATTTTTATTTATTTGAAAGTGACAAACAGAGAAAGTTGCAGAGAGAGAGAAAGAGAGTTGGCGCACCAGGGCCTCCAGCCACTGCAAGTGAACTCCAGATGCATGTGCCACCTTGTGCTTCTGGTTTACGTGGGTACTGGGGAATTGAGCCTCAAACCTGGGTCCTTAGGCTACACAGGTGAGTGCTTAACCGCTAAGCCATCTCTCCAGCCCCGGCAATCCTTAGCTTTCTTGAGCTTTTGGTGGCATAATAAATCTCAGCCTTTGTCTTCTTGTGGTCAAATCATCCTGTATTTTTTTCTCATGAAGACATGAATCAATAGATTTAATTCCACTTAACTCTATATGATTTCATGTGAAAGACCTTGTATCTAGATAAACTCTCTTTCACCGGGATAGGATTTGAGCACATTTTAAAAATGCATATTTATTTATGTGTTTATTTATTTATTTGTGAGCAAGAGGGAGAAAAAGAGAGAGAATGAGGGAGGGAGAAAGAGAGAGAAAATATGAATAAGCACACCAGGGCCTCTCAGCCACTGCAAACGAACTCCAGACGCATGTGTCACCACGTGCATCTGGCTTCACGTGGGCACTGGGGAATCGAACCTGGGACCTTTGCTTTTGCAGGCACATGTCTTAACCACTGAGGTGCTTGAGTACATCCTTTTAAGGGACATAATTCATCCCACTCCAGTGTCCATCACTTTTCTGTACCAAGGCTGGTGCCAGAGACCAAAGAGCTGCCCAAAGTTTGTTTGCTTAAGTGTGTCAGCACCCTATCACATCAGGCAAGGTGGGCTGGAGGTCTCTGCTGACAGGAAGTGTGATTCACACTGGATGAAGAAGCTGTGCTTTGAGTGGGACACATGCCCCAAGGGCAGCTCTGGGAAAGAGTTCCCCAGCTCAGGATCACCGATGCTTCTTTGATACATCTCTCTCAAGTAGTAAGTGAATCTCGCTGCGTCTTGTGCTCAGTTGTAGGGTCTGTTGAAGCCTCTCTACTTCTAAGGAAGAAAAAGCAAGTGATTGCATTCACCAGGAGAGATTCTAAAATGAATTAAGCTTTTCATTATACATGCCCCGAGGCCTTCATTCGGATGACTCTCCCCTGCACATCAAGAACTTTCTGAGAAGTGGCACAATGGCTCTGAAAAGAAATTGAGCATGTCAATCAAAAGTTAAAATAGGGCTGGAGAAATGGCTTAGCAGTTGAGGTGCTAGCCTGCAAAGCCAAGTTCGAGTCCCCAGGACCCACATAAGCCAGATGCAAAAGGTGGTGTATACATCTGGAGTTTGTTTGGAGTGGCTGAAGGCCCTTGAGTGTCCATTTTCTTTCAATATATCTGCCTTCTTCTCTCTCTTTCTGTCTCAAATAAATAAATAATTTTTTAAAAGAAAGTTAAAATACATCTGCCTTTTGACCCAGTGTCTCAAAGTTATAGGAATTTGTCCTATAGATCATATTCTTTTGTAGATAAAAGCATAGTTTAACCTCTTTTTTTTCTAATCATAGTGTCTTTCAACTGCAGAAGACTAGTTAAATAATGATACAGGCAGACAGAGACATTGTACCACATCATTTAGAAGTTATCCTCCTGCATTTAATAAAAACTGACTTTTGGGGCTGGAGAGATGGCTTAGCTGTTAAGGCGCCTGCTTGTGAAGCCTAAGAACGCTTGTTCAAATCTCCAGGTCCCCTGTTTAGCCAGATGCAAAAGTGACTCAAGCATGCAATGTCACACATGTTCACAAGGGAGCGCATGCATCTGGAGTTTGTTCACAGTGGCTGAGAAGCCCTGGCACACCCATTCTCTCTCTGCCTCTTCCTCTCTCTGTCTCTCTCTCAAAAAAAAAAAAAAAAAAAAAGAAGAAAGAAAAGAAAAAAAACCTGACTTCTCTCCTTTCAACAAGTAAGGAATGACTGTTTTCTGGAAGTCCAGAGGAAGATGTCCCAGAGCGTCTTTGATGGTCATACTCAATCATCTTACATTGTTTCATTTGGCCATCGGGAACAGTGCCTTACCCATGCTCACCACGTGGCTGGCTGTGGTGGACTTGGGCACCATAGCTGCATTCCAGGAAGGAAGAAGGAAAGAGGAAGAATAAAAACTTCCATCTTATTTTTCCTTGCATACCAACATTCTCTGGAGTTCATTGACTACAGCCAGGCGTGTGGCTGGCCACACAACCACAGGTGCAGTGCTTACTTGCAAAGCCTGCCAGCCTGGGTTCAACTCCCCAGCACCCATGTAAAGCTAGATGCACAAAGTGGTATGCAGCTAGAGTTTGTTTGCAAGAGGCCTTGGCATGCCCATTCTCTCCCTCTCTTTTCACAAATAATTAAATTTTTTTTTCACGTGGAACTTTTTTATTTTTATTTATTTGAGAATTGAACCTGGGTCCTTTGGCTTTGCAGGTAAGTGCCTTAACCACTATGCCATCTCTTCAGCCCTAAAATACTTTTTAAAAATAATAATTTAAAGCCAGGCGTGGTGGTGCACACCTTTAATCCCAGCACTCGGGAGGCAGAGGTTGGAGGATCACCGTGCGTTTGAGGCCACCCTGAGACTACATAGTGACTACATAGTAAATTCTAGGTCATCCTGGGCTAGAGTAAGACCCTATCTTCAAAAACCAAAATAATAATAATATAATAATTTAAAGTTGAGTTGGTTGGGAAGAAAGAATAGCAGTTAGTCATTAAGGAAATAGAAAGTAGGGCCTCCCCAGATGTATTGCTAAGAATCCATCACCAGCACATTCTGTTGTCTGTTAATGAATAGATAAGCAGATGAGGGACAGGGCTGTACGTATGGCATGCCACCCTGTGTGTGCTATCCTCCCTCTCTCTCTCTCTCTGTGTGTGTGTGTGTGTGTGTACATACCTATACATATATGATTATCTTCAACAAGAACCATAGATTATGGTGACAGTTCATGTCTTCAGAAAGGAGCCGTGAAAGGCTGTGCACAGAGCAGGGAGAAAGCCTTCTTTTCCATTATGTGATATTTTACAATTGTTCAATGTTCTTGTTAATATGTATTTTTTTAAAAGCTGGGTGTGGTGGTGCAAGCCTTTAACCCCAGCACTGGAGAGGCAGAGGTAGGAGGATTGCTGAGAGTTCCAGGCCACCCTGAGACTACATAGTGAATTCCAGGTCAGCCTGGGCTAGAGTAAGACCTTACATCAAAAAAAAAAAAAAAAAAAATTAAAAACTTAAAACATTTTTTAAAATTTAAGGCTGGAGCAATGTCTCAGCAGTTAAGGCTCTTACCTGCAAAGCCTAAAGATCCAAGTTTGATTCCCTAGGACCCATGTAAGCCAGATGCACGAGGTGGCACATACATCTGGAGTTCCTTTGCAGTGGCTAGAGGCCCTGGAGTGCCCATTTTCTCTCTGTCTGCCCCTGTCTCTCTCCATAAGTAAGTAAATAAATAAATAAAATATTTTTAAAATTTTTAGAAGACAGCCGGGCATGGTAGCGCACGCCTTTAATCCCAGTACTCAGGAGGCAGAGGTAGGAGAATCGCCGTGAGTTCAAGGCCACCCTGAGACTACATAGTTAATTCCAGGTCAGCCTGGGCCAGAGTGAGACCCTACCTCGAAAAACAAACAAACAAAAAATTTAGAAGACAGAAAGACCCCCTCAGAGATAACAAAGCCTTTCCCCTCGTCATGAGTATTATTTTGGCATTTTGAATGATGGCGTTTTTTCAGGACCTGCTATCCCAAATACAGCATGCTGGCATCTGAGCAGACAGCAGAGGCAGGCTCTGGCCAGCCCCTTCCCTTCTACCTGCAAAGGACATCAGAAAGCCTAGAAGTCTGCCTCTCTGACCTTCTTCCACTCTTCTCCCCTGAAGCAGGCTATCATGACCCTCATCCAAGATGTGTCCTCCCTGGACCCGGAGGAAAGGAAAGAGCTTGTCTCTGTTTATTACCTTGAGAGAGTATGTTCATCCATCTCTGCAATTGCCCAGTTTGTCAGTAAGCCTCAGATACAAAGAAGCACGTGGGTTCACCTGCTTTTCTGGGTCCGCACATCCTTTTGAAAACGCTGTGTCATGTACAGTTCACATTAAGTATGCTTTTCTCTGGTTCACCTGCCTTTTGGTAGATAGGCTTTGACCATGAAAACTTAGTAATTAGTGATATATTTTCCTCTCCTGTAAGACCATCAAGTTAAGTTAAAGTATAGGAATGGATGCTTTTCTAAAATATATATATATATATATTTGTTTTGATTTTTGTTTTTCCAAGGTAGGGCCTCACTCTAGCCCAAGCAGACCTGGAATTCACTATGTAGTCTCAGGCTGGCCTCGAACTCACAGCAATCCTCCTATCTCTGCCTCCTGAGTGCTGGGATTAAAGGTGTGCACTACCACACCCAGCTTAAAAAAATTTTATGGAAGAGAGAATTGGCACACCAAGGCCTCTAGCCACTGCAATCAAACTCCAGACATGTGCACCACCTTGTGCACATGTGCAACCTTGTGCATGCATCATTTTGTTCATCTGGCTTACATGGGATCTGGGGAGTTGAACATGGGTCCTTAGGCTTTTCAGGCAAGTGCCTTAACCACTAAGCCATCTCTCCAGCCAGTAGATGCTTTTTAAATCATGGAAGAGTCAAGGATCTGACAGACAGGAAAACGTGAAAAGAAGTCGGTACTCTTTTCCAAGTCCTAAGATGAAGTTAAGGCTTGAAAGAGAAGAGAGCGTGATGCTTTAAAGGGCCTTAGAGATGGATAGAATGACAAGAATTACCTTAAACTGTAAGATGGGAGCTAAAGAAGTTAATTTTTTTTTGAAAGATAGTAACATCAGTCCATCATCAGAGGAATCTTCTTCGTGCTAGGGGAAGAGGAAGAGTCTGTTCACATTCAAGGAAGAAGAGGAAGAGGAGGAGGATCTTCCTTAGAAGGCACAATTAGTTGAGGGGTTTGTCTATGGCCTACAAACCCAGTTATAGCTTATGGTTTCACACCAGGGTCCTGTTTCCTGGCCCAAAGTCTTTGAACAGTGTCCACCTCACCCTGCTCAACCTTCCAGAGACAACCTCCTGCTTAGTAGGCAAGTGATGCTCACAGCGAGATGGGGACAATTAAGCATAGAGATGATAAAGGAAATTAAATGATTATTTTTCTAGGAGGATGGGAATAACCTATGTGTGGTTTACACCGTTGGTCATGTCTACGAGAAGTTGGGATGTTAGAACAGGCTTGTTGGTCCAATTTGATGCATAATTGAGTGATGGATTTAGACTTAAGATTTTAAGCTGGAAAGTGCTAGAAAATAAAACTGGTAGTAGACACGAGGATTTCTGAGTCATCATATGTAATGTTTGACTAGTTTCTAAAAATTACTGACGCTTAGCCCAGTGTTGTGATACATACCTATAATCTTGGGCAGAGACAGAGGATCACAACCTTAGCTACGTTATATCCTATCTCAGAAAAAAAAAAAACACTAAGAATTGAGGGCCTTATTAGTCTTCTTGGAGTACTAAGAAAACAAATAATTATTTGTGTTTGAGGCTATAGGAGAGAAAAATATTTTCTTCTATCTGTCTTAGTTCCATTGGTTGGCAACTGCAGGGGAGTAAAAGTGGCTTCTTTTAAATATTTTTATATTTTATTTGTTTATAAGCAAAAAGAAAGAGAAAGAGAGAGAGAGAGAGAGAGAGAGAGAGAGAACATACCAGGGCCTCCTGTTACTGCAATGAAACTCCAGACGCATGTGCCACTCTGTGCATCTGGTTTTATGTGGGTACTGGGGAATCAAACCCAGACCATGAGACCCTGCAAAACAATGCTTTCAACCACTGAGCAATCTCTCCAGCTCCCAAAATGGCTTACTAAGTTCCCCTATAAGTCTTTATGTAAGCTACAAGTTAAATTAATATAAGACAGATTGTAGGAGAAATTGCAGAAGAAGTGACATCGTGAATACAGCTCTTACTGGTAGTCTGACAACCAACCCCAGGGCAATGTTAACAGGCAAGATGATTAATCAAAACCTATCAAAGCAGAAGTCCAGAGGCTACAAAGAACTCAATACTAAATCAGACTGCCGTCAGGCCTGCCACGGCTCAGAGAACACTTCAGAAGAGGGAGCAGAAAGATTGTAAGAGCCACAGAGTGGGCAGGAATACCTTAAGCATGCTCCCTCGTCCAACCCCATAGGGTCTGACTTAGGCCTTCATGACCCCACAGTAACGGGAGTCTGGGCAAAGGGATAAAAGAGTATAACCTGTTATAATAGATGTGTACAATAATCTTTAAAAAATATGTAAGATAGACTGAAGGAGAAAAAAGCATATTTTTAATTTTTAAATATTTATTTATTTCAGAAAGAGAAAGAAGCAGAGAGAGAGAGAATGGATGTGCCAGGGCTTCCAGCCACTGCAAAGGAACTCCAATCACATGGGCCACCTTGAGCATCTGGCATATGTGGGTCCTGGAGAATCAAACCTGGGTCCTTTGGCTTTGCAGGAAAGTGCCTTAACCACGAAGCCATCTCTCCAGCAAAAGTAAAAGCATATTTGATTGCATACATAGACATGAGTCTCCCAAAACATGAAAATCAAGAAAGACCAAATGTCTGAAACAGGAAAGGAGAGGGGCTTGGGCTGACATAAGTTATGGGAGAGGGAAGGAGGCGAATACATGGTGAATAACAAAAGATGGCCTCTTATGCAGTTCAAATTTTCTCAAGTAATAAAGTTGTCTGGAACAACCAGTCCCTGACACTCAGACCTCACTAATGTAGATAATCGTTATAGAAGTAAATTCCTTTTACAAAGCATAGCTCTTCAGAGCTACTCCTGGCCTGCAGTTTCTCAGAATAACCAGCTCAAAATGTGACCAAGAAGTGCATTTTGGGTGCGTTTTCACTGCTTCCTATGGTCCGATTTTTTGGAGGGGACAGTTTGAGCCTAACAGACTCTTGTCACAAGAGATGAACATGAGGAATCCAAGATTTTTTTTTCTGACTCATCATAGATTCTGGCCCAAGGCCTTTATACTGAGACAGAGTCATATTGATATGAAATAATAGCTGTGCCTTAAGAAATAAGAAAATAGTTTATTCTGAGCCAAATATGAGTGACCAGTCTGGGAACATGGATTCAATTTACCCTGAGTACCAAAGTGTGTTGTGAAGGAAGTTAGGTGAACTTTTGCAGCCACAGAACAAAGAAAGTCCTAAGTCCATACACTTCCCATACATTTCAGTGAAGACACCGGGCATGCGGCTACAGCAGCGTGGGCGCCCGTGGGTCTGAGATGCTAAATTATACAGTCCTCAGCTCTAGGGCCCGTGGAAGCCGGAAGTCTGCCAAGCTCCACATGTGTCCCGTGAGGCTTACCAATAAGTCATGAGGATGCTAAGTTAAATAGAGGCTGAAAGTAAGTGGCTATTAAAGGGACTAAGATAACACAAGGTAATTTTGGCTCTTGACCTGCAGCATTCCATCTCTCCTCGGTCAAGATGCTCAGTTCAGTCCAGCTCAGGTCAAGCAGTCTTTGAGATCCTTCTCATGGACACAGCTTCTCAGAGAACACCGGCCCCACTGTAACAAGAAGAAATACAGGAGCAGCTTTCTGCGACGTGGGGCCTTTCATAAGGAAATGAAGACCCAGAGAAACCCTGGGTGTACTTACACTGGGCAGGACAGAAAGATGATAGCACAAGGAGAGATGGAATATAAAAACGAGACTCAGATGAACCTGGTTGTTTCACTCCCTCTCTGTGCCATGTCTACAAGGAAAAGGACGATCCTTCCCTATGGTTAAAAGGGCATTACTCATGACAGACAGAACCTACGGCATTTTCAGAGGAAACTCAGAGGCACCTGCCTGCTCTGCCCACCCTCCCGGATTCTTCCAGCTTCAAATATGCAATATGCCTATGTGCCATCCTTTGGAGTCATGTATCCCCATCAAGAAAATGACATTGAGGCTGGAGAGATGGCTTAGCGGTTAAGGTGCTTGCCTACAAAGCCTAAAGATCTAGGGTTGATTCTCTAGGACCCACATAAGCCAGATGCACAAGGTGGCACATGTGTCTAGAGTTTGTTTGCAATGGCTGGAGGCCCTGGTGGGCCAATTCTCTCTCTCTGCCTCTCTCTCTCTCTCTTAAATAAATAAATAAAATATTTTTAAAAACAAATGACATTAACTGAGCTACAAAGGCCTTTTGATAATCACTGTTAAATCTATAAATTTTATGGCTAAGGCCAGGTGTGGTGGCTCACACCTTTAATCCCAGCACTCAGGAAGCAGAGGTAGGAGGATCACTGTGGCTTCAAGACCAGCCTGAGACTTTATAGTGAAGTCCAGGTCAGCCTGGGCTAGAGTGAAACCTACCTCAAAAAAACCACAAAATAAAAAAAAATAATAATAAAATAAAATTATGACTAGAAATGTAGCTCAGTGGTAGAGAGCTTGTCTAGGATGATGGTTCTGGGCTCCATCATCAGCAACATGCTCACACACACACGTGCATACACACACACACACACACACACATACATACAAACACACTTTAAAAACCAGAGCAAGAGCTGGGCATGGTGGTGCATGCCTTTAATCCCAGCACTCGGGAGGCAGAGGTAGGAGGATTGCTGTGAGTTTGAGGCCATCCTGCGAATACACAGTGAATTCCAGGTAAGCCTGAGCTAGAGTGAGACCCTACCTCGGAAAACAAAAAAAGAAAAAGGAAAGAAAGAAAAGAAAAGAAAAAAAAAACTAGAGCAAGATTGATAGCTAGCTTTAAACCAAAGAACAAGATTGAAAAAAATTATAGCCAATGACTTGAATGTGAAGGGAGATAGCAAAATAACTGTCTTATTTCTGATTCCAAAGGTCTGGGCCGTTCTCACGAACATTGTACAGGCCTAATTAGAGAAATCCGCCTCAACCCCTGTGGCTGGCCTTACTGGCAGCTGACTTCATAACTGAAAAGCCTCATTCATCTCCTGTCCAGTGGCTCTCCTGAAGCCCACAGCCACCCAACCCTCTCCCCAGGTAGCCACGCCCCTGCCTTGCTGTGCCTGATTTTTTTCTATAGCACTTATCACCTTTGAACAAGTTGAATTGATATAAGATTGATTGTAGGAGAGAAAGCAGAAATATTACCTGAAAAATTATCTGATTGGTCCCAAGTATTTTTAGGTAAGAGATTCCCTCCCTCTCTCTCTCTCTCTCTCTCTGTATGTGTGTGTGTGGGGGTGACTGTCTGTCTATGGCTATATGTGTTCCCGTGTGCATACTAGGGTACAAACCCAGTGCCTCATATATGTTGAGTGCACACTCTGCCACTGAGCTCTAGCCTGGGCCCTATAAATTGCTTTTTGAAAACAAATGACTTATTTGATTTGGCAAATGTATTAGTCAGGGTTCTCTAGAGGAACAGAGCCATTAGAGTGAATACGTATTACAAAGGGGATTTATTAGATGGGCTTACAGGATACGGTCTGAGTGATTCAACAATAGCTGTCTGCAGGCCGGAAAGTGTGAGGACCCCGTGTCTGCTCAGTCCATGGGCCGCATGCCTCACCAGTCCTCCAATCTGGACCAGAGAGCCTGGAGGATTCTTGAGAACCACCGGTCTTCAGACCATGCTGGGAGGCCGACGAAGCTAAGTTCCAGTGTCCATGGAGGTCAGCAGCAATGGGATGGTGCATGCCCCAGTGAGCGGCACCAGCAGCCAGCAAAGGCCTTGTGGTCTCTTGGAGCATTTTCGTATCTAGTCCACCACTTCGGGGGAGGAGAGGGGAGGTCTCTTCCCTCCATTAATCTTCCCAGATCCATCACAGTAAAATTTGCCATTGAGGCAATTTTCAGTGCAGGGGCTGGGGGGCGCTCATGGGGTCACACTGGCATCTCACTATCAACTCCCTTCACATGGCCTCTGCTGTCTGTGTCTTCCCTCTCCAGAACGTGAACACGTCTGCACAGAGACCATGCGGTGATCAGTGATGTCTCCAGCCTGAAGCTGTTCCCCACACCAGGGAGCGTGGGGGGGCAGTGAGTTCTTGTCTGGATCTGACCATTTTTCTATGTTTCTTTTTTTTATTTCATTTTATTTTATTTAGTTATATGAGAGAGATAGATAGGGAGAGAGAGAGAGAATGGGCATGCCAGGGCCTCCAGCCATTGCAAACGAACTCCAGATGCATGCACCACCTTGTGCATCTGGCTTACATGGGTCCTGGGGAACTGAGCCTAGAACCAGGGTCCTTAGGCTTCACAGGCAAGCGCTTAACCACTAAACCATCTCTCCAGCCTCTGACCATCTTTCTAATAAAGTCATGTGGTGACTCCAAAACCATGAGCAGATCCTGTAGCCAAAGAATACAGAACAGGCTACCCCCCTTCTCTCTGTGCAAAACTTACTCCTTAGAAATCCCAGGAGAGATGCATCATCCATAGATTATAAGTAGCTGAGTGCTGATATCCAGAACATGGACGGGTCAAGGCTAGGAGGACCTAGAATAGTGCCTGCCCTCAGCTGATGACATCCCTAGAAATGGGGTGCAGACTGCAGGTGTGTTCCCCAGACACCCCTGCCCACAGCTTTCCTTACCCACTGCAAACATCCCTTCCTGACCTACAGTTCTATGAGGCCCTCGTGTCTTCATCTTCGGTCCTCCATGTCTGCTCTTGTACATATTAGAGTCAAAGTATGTGCAAACAAGCTCCCCGTGAGCCCCTCCCCTTTGCTTAAGCACCAGTACGGAGTGCTCAGAGTCAGCCACGCCTCGGTGACCCTCTAACCCATCACTGACCCTGCTTTCTCATCCCAGTCAGTCAGCCTTCTCAGATGTACACAACAGAGCCGGCTCAGGCCAGCTCCTCTTCAGGAATGTACCAAGACTTGCAGTCCAAAGTGTGGGCTACGATCCATGTCCACCAGCATCGTGACAAACGGAGAGTAAGTGATCAGAGACATGGACAGCGACTTGACGGGGTAATTTTGAGTTGTTGAATCATGCCAACAATTCACAATCGTGTTTTGTATGTTTGGGGGCTGTGATTGATATTTTTTTTGTATTTTACCATTCATTTTCCTAGTAATCCCTGGAATTTGCAAAAGTATCCATCTGTGGGCTGGAGGGATGGCTTAGCGGTTAAGGTACTTGCCTGAGAAGCCTAAGGACCCCGGTTCGAGGTTTGATCCCCAGTACCCACATAAGCCAGATGCACAAGGTGGTGCATGCGTCTGGAGTTCTTTTGCAATGGCTGGAGGCCCTAGTGCGTGCATTCTCTCTCTATCTGCCTCTCTCTCTCTCTTTCTCTCATCATAAAAAAGTACCCATCTATGATAGATTATATATTTTTTAGTGATGTGGGGGACACTGTAATACAGGATTTGGGGAAGAGATTCAAGACTGGAGGCTACCCAACCAGGAACCAGGCAAACCACACAGGACAGGTGACACTCCAGACCACCACACATACCTCCACCACAGTTGTCTCCAGCCTGCCACCACTCCTGCCAGAGCCAATTAATTCTTTGTGTGGTCACTTGGCTGGCAGTTCTGGCTGGCAGGGTGTGTGGCTCACTCTGAATACGGCTGCGGGGGGGCTGGGAAAGCAGGCTCTGACAGCTCCCTGGGAGAGATGGGAAAGGCTGGGAAAAAGAGAAGCTCCTCAACAAAGCCGAGTAACCACAAAGAAAGAGCAGTGTCTGTCCGGACCTTGCCGGGGTGCTCTTTAAATACTTCTAGGTGGACTGGAGGGATGGCTTAGCAGTTATGGTGTTTGCCTGCAAAGCCAAAGGACACAGGTTCAATTCCCGTGGACTCACGTTAGCCAGATGCACAAGGGGGCGCAACGGTCTGGAGTTCATTTGCACTGGCTGGGGCCCTGGTGCGCCCATTCTCTCTCTTTCCCTCCCTCTTTCTCTGTCAAATAAATAAATAAATAAAAATAAAATATTTTTTTAAATGCCTCCAAGGAGTACTTGTGCTTGGTACCACCCTGGACACAAAAACAAAGGGGAACACGATGGGGCTCTGGCTTGATGACACTGGGAGTCCATAAGGGGAGGTCGGTGCAAACCCGAAGCCTACAGGCTGGATGGATATTCCTCACACCTATGATCCGAGCCCTGAGGAGGCTGAGGTAGGGGGATCACCATGAGTTCAAAGCCAGCTTGGGCCATGGAGTGAGTTCTAAGTCAACCTGGACTAGAGACTTTGCCTCAAGATTAAATAAAGAAATAAATAGATAGATAAACAGATGCCTAGGATGCAGGACACTGGCTAGAATGATTAGACAGGGGCAACGAGCAGTATTGAAAGGAGGAGAAAGAAACCACTAAGTGTCACCGAAGGCCAAGGAGATGTGGCATTCGATCTTGGTCTCAGAAAAGACGGTCCATTTTTCACTTTGAACCAACCAGTGACAATAATTAAGCCCCCACATCGCACAAGGCTTCAACTGGGGATGGGAGGTCACCCAAGGGACTGCAATAACAAACCAGGCGAGCCCGTGATGGGTATGCAATCCTGTCGGCCACCGGGCACTTAGCCAGGGACATCAAAGAGCACATCTCAGTGGCCTTTGAGGAGGAAGTGTTGACGAAGGCAAGAATGGGGAAGCTGGTAGGCTCCAGCCGTTCTCAGGAGAGTGCTGCGAAAGAGATGGAGCGGGCTGTGCTTAGGAGGGAACCTCACTGCACGCAGACATGCTTTGCATCTGGAAAGACGTGGGTGAGAAGCAAAGAGGCTCTGTGGGGTGAGGGAGACAGAGAGCTTGGTTTTGAAGGCTGTGGAGAATAGAGCTAGTTCCGTCATGGAGATGGGGGTAGAAGGTTCAACGGGGACTTCGTCAGATCCCACAATTCCCCTGTCCTGACCAGCACTGCTTTGCATTCCCATCAGATCCTGGGCCACCTGAGGTTATGAGGTACATGAAAGACATTTTCCTTTCAGATCCATGATGTTTGATATTTAGAGTAAAAAAGTTCTTAGCCAGGTGTGGTGGTACACATCTGTAATCCTAGCACTCAGGAAAGTGAGGCAGGAGGATAGTAAGTTCAAGGCCAGCCTGAGCTACATAATAAGGCCTTTCCACACACACACACACACACACGCACAAGGAGAATAAAAAATTTTAAATGTATTTTAAAATTATTTAATCCATTATTCATTCTCTAAAAACAAAAACAAACAAACAAACAAAAAAAAAAAAAAAACAATAGGGAGTAGAATGCAAAATGCATGTGAAACCTAAAAGTGTAACGTGACATTTAGGAAATTTCTAACGTATGCTAGGTGGACGCCTCGGGCTGTAAGAGAGTCACAGAGCTAGGTTTTCTTCTTTGCTGCCTTCAAGAGACTTCATGGAAAGGTACAAGAAGCATGGGTGGATCCCGCCCCAGCAGAGCTACTGAACAATGACGGCCGGATGTGATATAAATATCCCAGCTCTCTTCCTCTGTGACCAACTTAACAATGTTGAGCTGTGTGTGTACACTCCTGGATTAAGCTGGTGGCTGGTGGTGGTAGCTGACTCAATGATCCTTCCTTCTTTTTTTTTTTTTTTTTCTATTTAGTTATTTATTTGAGAGTGATAGACAGGAGGTAGAGAGAGAGAGAGAGAGAGGGAGGGAGAATAGATGCACCAGGGCCTACAGCCACTGCAAACGAACTCCAGATGCATGTGCCCCTTGTGCATCTGGCTTACATGGGTACTGGGAAATCGAGCCTCGAACCAGGGTCCTTAGGCTTCACAAACAAGTGCTTAACCACTAAGCCATGTCTCCAGCCCAATCCTTTCTTTATCATATCACCTCTGTGCTTATCCATCACGAGATACTTCCGGGTGGAAAGGGGGTGACTACTGCTAAGGAACCAAGAAACACTTTCCTCAAACTACTAGAATTAACAGGAGAGTTTTGTGATATAGCCATGTATAAAGTAACATGGATTTGTAACACCAAAACCACATTATTATTATCATTTTTATTTTTGGTTTTTCGAAGTAGGGTTTTACTCTAGCCTAGGCTGACCTGGCATTCACTATATAGTCTCAGGGTAGCCTCCAACTCACAGCAATCCTATCTCTGCCTCCCAAGTGCTGGGATTAAAGGAGTGCACCACCATGCCCAGTTCTTTGATATATATATAAATAATTTATTTATTTATTTGTAAGCAAAGAGAAAGACAGAGAGAGAGAATGGGCATGGCAGGGCCTCTAGCCCTGCAAATGAGCCCCGGATGCATTTGCACATCTGGCTTTATGTGGCTGGAGGGGGGCGGAATTGAACCCCAGCTGGCTTCATGTGGGTGTGGAGGGGATTGAACCCCAGCTGTTAGGCTTTGCAAACAAGTGCCTTAACTGCTAAGCCATCTCTTCAGCCCCCACATTTTGTTTTATATATTCAGGTGTTATTCAGTGTCCTTGAAAACTTGACTCTAGGACTCTCATTGATACTAAAAGCTATAGATGCTGAGAACTCTTATACAAGATAATATAGTATTTGCTCATAACTGTATATGTTAAATCATGCCTGGGTTACTTATAATACTACAATGCTGTATAAATATCTGTTATATTATTTCACTTAGAGAATAATGACTAGAAAAATGTCAGATGCGATTGTTTGAATGAAGATTTTAAATCTTTGGTTGGTTGAATCTGGGGATTCTGAATGGGACACAGTGGCCAAGCCTATGGTTTTAGCACTCAGGAGGCTGAGGCAGGAGAATTACTTGAGCACAGGAGCTCAAGGCCAACTCAGACAGCATAGCAGGACTCCTTTAAAAAAAAAAAAAAAAAAAAGAACCTGGGCAGGAGAGATGGCTTAGTTGTTAAGACACTTGCCTGTAGAGCCAAAGGACCCAGGTTCAATTCCCCAGGACCCACGTAAGCCAGATGCACAAGGTGGCACATGTGTCTGGAGTTCGTTTGCAATGGCAGGAGGCTCTGGTGTGCCTATATTCATTCAATGTATGTATGTATGTATGTATGTATGTATGTATGTATGTATCTATCTATCTATCTATCTATCTATCTATCTATCTATCATCTGCCTCTCTCATCAATCAATAAATAATTTTATTTATTTATTTATTTATTTATTTATTTATTTATTTATTTATTTTTTGCAAGGTGGGTCTCACTCTGGTCCAGGCTGACCTGGAATTCACTTTGTATTCTCAGGGTGACCTTGAACTCTCGGCAATCCTCCTACCTCTGCCTCCCAAGTGCTGGGATTAAAGGCGTGTGCCACCACGTCCGGCTAATAAATAATTTTTTAAAAAAGAAGAGACTTCAATAGCAAAACATTATAAAAGAGGTTGATGTGCAACAACTGATTTGGAATTTCCATTTTTGATCGAAATTACAAAAGAATAAGATATAACACACATAACAAAAACAAATTACCAAGGCAAACAAGCCACTGTTATAAGCCATGCTTATAGAATATAACAGAATATGGGCCTGGAGAGATTGCTTAGTGGTTAAGGTGCATGCCTGTAAAGCATAAGGACCCCGGTTCGATTCTCCATTTCCCACGTAAGCTAAATGCACGTGATGGCGCATGCGTCTGGAGTTCGTTTGCAGTAGCCAGAGGCCCTGGCATGCCCATTTTCTCACTCTCTCTCTCTCTCCTTCCTTCTCAAATAAATAAAAATAAAAAATCTTTAGACTATAACAGAATATATTTGTAGAATATATTCTATATGTGTTTTTTGTTTGATTGTTTTTTGTTCTTGTTTTTCAAGGTAGGGTCTCACTCTGGTCCAGGCTGACCTGGAATTAACTATGTATTCTCAGGGTGGACTCGAACTCACAGCGATCCTCCTACCTCTGCCTCCCAAGTGCTGGGATTAAAGGCGTGCGCCACCACGCCCGGCTTTATATTCTATATAGGTAATATAGAATACATTCTATTCTATAATGTATTATAGAATATTTGTCTACATTTAACATGCAGGCATGTCTCAACAGTCTGCCAAGAGCCCAGTGAGGTCTTCCCCCAACTTTCCCTGACATATGGGGGAACTAAAGCAGAGAGAATTCCCCCAGCTGGCGAGGGCAGAGGTATGATCTCCATCCAGGCATCTTTTGGGGCGATGCTGGTATGCTGGGGATCAGGCCCAGGGCCTTGTGCATGCTCTCTATACATTCGTTGTCACTGAGCTCCACTTCGCCCCTGTTCCAGGCATGTGGGAGGCAGGCTATGTGCTGAACTGCTAAATCCAAATGGCTAAAACCAGGAAATGCTGCTCAGATGCATCTGAGGTCAGATAACACAGAAAATAACAAGAACCAACAACTTCCCACTCTACATTCATCCAACGGACAAAAAGTTATGAAAGACCACTTGTTCCATCTGCTGTCAGAGGAGAGCTATACGGTGGCTTGAACATATCAGCCGTGGTTGTGGGGAAGGAGAACTCAGAAACAGCGAAGCCCATAAACACAAAGAATCTGAGCTCTAAGTGGGACTTTCCCCCCAGTCCCTTCTCCAGAGACGCTGCGCTCATTTCTTCTCAACTCCACTGAACCCAACCAACATATCAGCAGCTTGAAGTTAAGCAGGGTGGGAATCTTCAAGATATAAATATAAGTAGTCAGGGTTTTCCTTGAAGAGCTGGGCACTATACGCTTAGCAGTGCAAACCTGTCTCTATAAACTAGGATGTCATTAAAACTCATGCACCAAATCAGTTAAATTGTAGGTATTTTCATTTTGTTGACTGGAAAAAGAATACACCTACCAGGGCTGGAGGAATGGCTTAGCAGTTAAGGCACTTGGCTGCAAAGCCAAAGCACCCAGGCTCAATTCCCCAGGACTCATGTAAGCCAGATACACAAGGTGGTGCATGCATCTGGAGTTCGTTTGCACTGGCTAGAGGCACTGGCACACCCATTCTCTCCCTCTCCCTTCCTTGCTCTCTCTCAAATAAATAAATAAATAAATAAATAAATAAATAAATAAATAATAAATATTTTTTAAAGAATACACCTACTATTCTATTTTTAAAATATTTTTATTTATTTGAGAGATAGAGAGAGAAGGCAGACAGAGACTCATGAGAGAGTATGGGTGCACCAGAGCCTCTAGCCACTGCAAATGAACTCCAGATGCATGCACCACTTTGTGCATCTGGCTTTAAGTGGGTACTGAGGACTTGATTCCAGGCCGTTGGGCTTTGCAAACAAGCATCTTTAACCACTGAGCCGTCTCTCCAGCCCTCTTTTCTATTTTTGAAACAAATATATAATGAGTTGTATAGTATATGATGAATTGTATATATGCTTTGCAAATACTTTATATGTGGTTGTGTGAAGATGGACGAAACTATGAAGCAGACAGAAGACAAAGGGTGATATGATTAGGTTTGGTGAGGGAGGGAAAAAATTATAAAAAATGATTTCATGTATCATTTTCATTCATATGGGTGTGTTAGTTTATAAGGAAATTGAGGAGGGCTGGAGAGATTGCTAAGTGGTTAAGGCACTTGCCTGCAAACTCTGATAACTCTGCTTTGATTCCCCAGTACCCACATAAGGCCAGATGCACAGGGTGGCACATGCTTCTGGAGCTTGTTTGCAGTGACTAGAGGCTCTGGTGCACCCATTCTCTTTCTCTGTCTTTCTGTATCTCTCTGCTTGCTAATAAATATATTTTTTAAAAAAAAATCAAAGATTAAGTTGGGTTCATGCGCACTGATTTAGAGAGATATTTGTCTATAGTATCAAATGGAAATGCAAATTGCAGAACCTGGCGTCTTGTGTGACTCTATTTCCATAAGTGAACCCCAAGTCCCATACCAGTGCATCCTGACCTGCAGATGCATGTAGCTGGGAACTGTGTGGGCAGGATTTGAAGTCACTAATAGTCTATGGCTATGCCACCCTGAGCATGCCCCATCTGCCCTGATCTCAGAAGCTAAGCAGGGTCGGGCCTGGTGAGTCCTTGGATGGGAGAAGTTACTAATGGTGAGTCTTTTCTTTTTGTATGTTTGAACTTTTTTTTTTTTTAGCTATTACAGTCAATGTGTCATAGTTTTGTAGTTTGAAAGGCATCAGATATTCAAAATGCTAGGCCAAAAAAAAAAAAAAAAAAAAAAAACTCCTTCGCAAACCTCACTACCTTTGCCCCACCTACCTGCCCAAGAACGAACGCAAATATCCCCACTCACTGTTGAGGACGTGGAGCTCACAACTCGAACTCCTGAGGCTCCCTGCACAAGGAGGGATGGAACCCCATCTTCCACAGAGCTCTCACCAGCAGGCACCCCAGGAAAGATGGTAGGTGGAACCTCTTTTTTTTTAAATTTTATTTATTTATTTATTTTTTATTGACAACAAAATATACTTACATACAAAAGGTGCATAGTATTTCCCTCCCCTCCCCCCATTCCCCTTAAGAACTCCACTCTCCATCATATCCCCTCCCTCTCTCCATTAGTCTCTCTTTTAATTTGATGACATCATCTTTTACTTCTATTATGAGGGTCTTGCGGAGGTATTGCTAGGCACAGCAAGGTCATGGATATCAAGGCCAATTTCTGTCTGGGCAGTTGCATTGTAAGGAGTCGTACCCTTCCTTTGGCTCTTCCATTCTATCCGCCCCCTCTTCCGCAATAGGCCCTGAGCCTTGGAGGGTGTGACAGAGGTGTTTCAGTGCTGGGCACTCCTCCATCCCTTCTTCTCAGCACTATGTTGCCTTTTGGATCATCCCAGTGGTCATCGGGTAGGCGGGACCTCTTAGAGGTGGAGCACAGTCAGAGATGTTTAGGTCAACTGGCTTGTGCTTGGAAGGGATTGTAAAATAGCTCTCTCTCTCTCTCTCTCTTCCTGTTTTGAGAGATAATCTTTCCCTTGAACACAGCTCTCAACACCCTCTCATCCACTGGGATGTGGCCCATCCACTAAGATGGGATCCTCACCAGAGCCCATGTCATGTTGCCTGGGCTCTGAACTTTGTTTAAACAAATCAAAAAACTTCAGGAGCTGGAGAGATGGCCTAGCAGTTAAGCACTTGCCTGTGAAGCCTAAGGACCACTGTTTGAGGCTCAATTCCCCAGGATCCACGTAAGCCAGATACACAAGGTTGTGTATATGTCTGGAGTTCGTTTGCAGTGGCTGAGGGCCCCAGTGCACTCATTCTCTCTCTGTCTGCCTCCTTCTCTCTCTCTTTCTCATATAAATAAATAAATTTTTTTAAAAAAAAAAAAAACAAACTTCATTTTATAAAGTGACTCCACCATAGATAGAACATAATAGTGAAACAAAACAGACTAACGTAGCAATCAATCACTGGTGTCTTCTTGGCAGAGCCAACCGTGCAGTTGGAGATGATCCTGTCTGTGCCATAAAACATAGATGAACACACAATGACCAGCACTTACCATGTACGAGGCTATTTGCCTAACCTTGCTTACAACCACCAGCATTTGCCAGTCACCTTGTTATATCATCTGGAGCCTTCAATGCGAGTGTGCCAGGGTCAACTCAGATCACATGGTTGACAGAGCGCTCGCAAACACCATCTGCTGCAGGGAGGAGGGAGTGGCATGTGCTGTGACCTTCCTCTGACTCAACAGTGTGCCCTCCCTTGGCCCATTCTGCCGACTCCACAAGAAAGGCTGCAGTTGGCGACCTTGCACGACCTCTAGTCCGCGGGGGGGGGGGAGCTGGGGAGGAGTGGACGCCTGCGCTATGCTTTTGCCATATCAGCATTTCTAATGAACACACCCTGTACTTATTTCAGAGGTCTCCCAGTCCCTGAAAACTAAGGAGTGTGCAGTGTGACATGGCCAAATGACTCACAGTGGCTGCTCCAGGTGGCATCAAGCCAGTTGGCACCAACTTCCTAATTTTACCATCTTCTGTGGCAGTTATCTTGTACTTGTCTTTACTGGCAAAGCTTGTCTCTGGCAGCTGGACTGGCCATTATGTCTGCAGACTCAGGAGTGCACTCCCAAGCCCACACTGAGTTGGTACGTTTGGCCAAGGACGATGGCTTTCAGTAGCACTAGCTGTGTCAGCGGTAGACTGAACCCCAGTCCAGAGCCCACACCCCTGCAGACAGAGCTCCGCTCTGCTGTTCACTGTGGGGTCTCAAGTGAGCCAGAACGTCTTCGTGGGTCAGTGACCCCTTTTTTCCTGATAGAAGGCTCCTAAAGCCTGCTTCTCCTCCCTCGAGGATGACTGTGAGAATCAAAGTAGAAAATTTATGAGAAACTACTTTGCAGACCATCAAACACGTTAGACACAAGGTGTTGCTATTGACTTGTTGTGTCATACAAGATGAGAAGGCTCCTCTCAGGGTCCTCTGTGCTCAGGTGTATATATATATATATATATATATATATATATATATATATATATATATATATATATATTCTTCAGTTGGAATCATGCCTGATCCAAGACCACTGGTAAATCTTTTGTAATGTTGAATGAAATTGCCTCACTAGATTCTGTTAATACGTATACAAGTGAGTGTGTGGGGGGGAGCAGTGTTTTGCTAATTTTAAATTTTATGTGTATTTATTTATTTATTTGAGAGACATAGAGGGAGATTGAAAGAGGCAGGTAGATAGAAAGAATGGGTGTACCAGGACCTCTTGCCACTACAAAAGAAATCCAGATACATGTGCCACCTTGGGCATCTGGCTTTATGTGGGGAATTGAACCTGGGTCCTTTGGCTTTGCAGGCAAGCGCCTTAACCACTAAGTCATCTCTCCAGCCCAGTGTTTGCCAATTTTAAAAGAAGCTTTCTTCTTGGCCATAGTTTGTTCTGCTCCATGCTATGCAAACGGCTTTACGTCCCAATGGTTTCCTCTTGCTTCTTAAATTGGAGCTTGGGGAACAGGCTTAGTACAATGTGTTGCTTGAGACGTTCCAATGCAAATCAGTCTTGCCATTCAAAGTTCAGAAGATTCTTCTAAATTTAAAAGAGAGCCACTTTAAGTGGTGAGACAGCAATCCAGCCAAGATTATTAAAATAAGAAGTGATAATCTTTTCAGTCACTAATGTGACAAAGCAGCTAACTAAGAAGGCTAACATTCAATGGATATGTCAGGCCTCCGCGTTCAGATGCCTCCTCTCATAGGCTGCTCACAAGTCGATGCGCGGGTAGATCATGAGCCCTGTTTTGCAAATGAGGAAAGCTAGGTTACCAGAAGATGTTCCCTTGCCCCCAAATGTGTTCATGGAAATATCATTGTTAAAGCGAGAATCAGTCACATTTAGAAATACCACCAAGTCCTGGCAGATGGGCATAGAACCCCAGAATAGCCAACCTTATTGTGTGCTAGACGTCATAGTGGATTATCATACACTGTCACCCAACTTTCCCACTTCCCTGGTATCTCCCAGACAGTTTACAGGTGACTTCCAGGCAGAGTACTAGGTACTTTTCAGTGGTTTGCTACACTGATGAGGCAATTCAGCAAACATATACTGTAAACAAGCCCATGGAGAGAGCAGGCTTAGCAGTTAAGACATTTGCCTGCAAAGCCTAAGGACCCAGGTTCAATCCCCCACTACCCATGTAAAGCCCATGCATCTGGAGTTTATCTGCAGTGGCGAAGGTCCTGGTGTGCCCATTCTCTCTCTCTTCTCTTTTTTTCTCTTTCTGCTTAAAAATAAAGAAAAGAAAATAAGCCGGGCATGGAGCACTCAGGGGGCAGAGGAGTATTGCTGTAAATTCGAGGCCACTCTGAGACTACGTAGTGAATTCCTGGACTAGAGTGAGACTCTATCTCGAAAAATCAAAAAAAAAAAATAAATAAAAATAAGAGAGAGAGAAGAAAAGAAAAATTTTTAATTATAATTTAAACCATCTATACAGCACAACTGCATTACACAATTAAATGGCAATGATAGTGACTTCATAGTGAACTCACTTAGTTCTATATTGCTGGTGACATGTTTATGATCAAATATTGAATTCCAACTCCAAGATCATTTCCATACATGAAGAGAACACAGCACAATGAAAACAGCTGTCGTGTGAGGATGGAATGAAAATTTTCATCTCTGAAATGGTCTTCATTACTTTAGGATATTGTTTTTACAATAAATAAAATGGAGAAGGAAGAGAATTTTATTATCCCATTATACCACATGGAGTAAACGGTTGCGTTCCTGGCTTCAATAAATCATGGATATCACCAAGAAATGATGAAAAAGCCAAGATTCAGTCACTTGAAATTTCTGCTTTCTCCTGAGACATGCAAAGTAGCTCAAAAACACCAGATTTGATGATCCCCAGTTAACTCCTTTCCTCTTCATGGTCAAGTAGCTTGACCCACGAAGCTTCAGCCAATTTACACTTGTTTACTGTTTCCTTTTAATAAAAATTCCATTAAATGAAAATATACATGCTATTTAAATGAAACCACAGAAATTCAGCATTAAAGAAAATGGGGCATGGTGGCACACGCCTTTAATCCCAGCACTTGGGAGGCCAAGGTAGGAAGATCGCCTCGAGATCAAGGCCAGCCTGAGGATACATAGTGAATTACAGGTCTGCCTGGACTGGAGTGAAACCCTACCTTGAAAAACTACAAAAAAAAAAAAAAAAAAAAAAAAAAGAAAAAGAAAAAGGTAGAGCTCAGATCCAAGTGCAGGAACAGTTGTGCCCTAGGGATCATTCTAGAACTTCAGGTGGGGTATGTTAGTCCCCCTCTCTTTGAGGCAGGGCCACCTCTAAGGCAGTGGTTGTTAACTTGGGATCCGTGGGCCAGCTACATCAGCATCATCTGGGGACTTGTTAGAAATACAAATTCTGGGGCTCTATCCAGAGTGAGATGAATCATAAATTCTGAGAGTAGAGCCGAATAAAGTAGTTTAACAAGCTCTCCAGGTGTTTCTGAGGCATGCTAAATTGAGAACCAGGCTCAATAGCAGCACATCTCCAAGTTCAATGTGCTGAGAGGAATCCCCGGAGGACCTTGTTAGACTGCAGGTTCTGATGCGGCCCGTCTAGGGGCTGGCAGTTTGCATTCCCAGCCAGCTCTCAGGATATGACAACATTGCTTCATTACACACGGGGGAGCACGATTGTCCTAAAGCTGTGTGCCATGGCAGGCTGTGAATGGGTTCCAGACCTGTTGAGTAATGAACCTCAACCCTCTTTGTCCTTCCAACCCAAAGTGTGGTGCAATCCCCACATCGCAAGCTCGTTAAAAAGGCAGAATCTCAGTTCCATGCCAGGCCCACTGCATGGAACCTGCACTTACGGAGTTCCTCCACTGAGTTTCCTATGGCTGCTGTGACGCTTAAATTAACACAAACTCACTGTAAGTTAGAGATCCTAAGCTCCGTGTGGGTAGTGCTGGAGTCTTCCTGCAGGCTTTAGGGAGGAGGCCCTGGCTTGTCTTTTGCAGTGTTTGTCAGTGGCTAGGTTGCCCGTTGTCATTAACCCATGACTCCCTCCATCTTCAAAGCTAGCAGGGTGGCCTCTCCAAATCTCTCCTCCCTTATACCGATTTCTTTTTTAAAAATGTTTTATTTGTTTATTTATTTGAGACAAAGTACGAGAGAGAAAAAGACAGATAGAGAGAGAGGGAGAGAATGTGCATACCAGGGCCTCCAGCCCCTGCAAACTGAACTCTAGATGCATGCGCCATCTTGTATACATGGCTTTATGTGGGTACTGGAGAATCTAGCTTGGGTCCTTAGGCTTTGCAGGTGAGCGCCTTAACTGCTGAGCCATCTCTGCATCCCCTTTACACCTATTTCCATCATCACATCCGAGTCTCCTGCTTCCCGCTTCTCTTTCCAAGGACCTTTGAGGTTACGCAGGGCCCAGACAAATCATCCGATGTCATCTCCCATTCTCTATTCTCTGATGCAGTCACATTTCCAATTCCTTTCCCACAAAAACATAGAACAGGTTCTGGAGATGCAAATGGGGGCATCTCTGGTGTTTTTTCTGCCTGCAACAGTTTCTTTGGAACTCTCCTTTGCCCAGGTGGCCCTGTCATGGTGAAGGGCCCATCTTGCTGGGACCTTGTTGTGGTCCTGATTTGGCATCCATCCGGGAGACAGTGTCGAGAGTGCTTCAGTCAGAACCCAGACCACTGCGCTGTTTCATGTGTCAGGCTTCCCACCATCAGTAGGACTGGGGCTATTTATAGTGGCAATAGCTTGCTTTTTGCATTGGTGTAACCATTTGCATTCAATGTATTTTTATGATAGGAAATACTAGGTTAAGCTAGGGGAAGCCTCTGCTCTGAGGGACACCATGGCTTGCTTAAAGGGAGACAGACTTTAGTAAGGTGCTGCCCTGACTAGGCCAAAGTTTCAATTTCCAGGAGGGGCGAGCTCTGGGGGCTGAGTCAGTTCCTAGAGACATGTCCAAACAGGCCCAGACATGTCCCTTTCGCCCCAACCAATCAAAGATGTACAAACATAACTGCTGCTTGCTTAGCCAATCATGTTAGAAGGTTACCTCACCGGCCTGGAATTCCCCTAGACCTGGCCACCAAAACCTTAAGACCAATAAAAAAAAAAACACAAGTACAGTCATGTTAAAAGACTAAAAGCCCACCAAATTTCCTTTAGCTGTGCTTAAAAACGAGCCCGCGACCTCCTCCTGGGGTCACCATTTTGTACAAATGGTTGACCCCAGCATGCTGGCTGATTCTGCAGAATAAACGCTCTATGCTTTTACATCCTATTTGACTCTGGGGTCTTTCTTCAGTGATTTTCAGACCATTACACCTCACCTACTCTAGTTACATCTGAAATAGTTATGTAATGAGTTATGTGGAGGATTGCCCTTTTGGTCATGACTTCAGATCCAGCAGGAGGCACCAGGACTGGACACAGAGTCCCCTGTAGCTTAAGAGTCTCTCAGCAAAGCCTTCTGCTGCTATAAGACTGTAGCCTTGAGTAGGAGGCATATTGAGTGAGGGG
Source organism: Orientallactaga sibirica (assembly GCA_036365145.1). Taxonomy (NCBI): domain Eukaryota; kingdom Metazoa; phylum Chordata; class Mammalia; order Rodentia; family Dipodidae; genus Orientallactaga; species Orientallactaga sibirica. The sequence goes on along the minus strand of JAEOAD010000048.1, from coordinate 13,119,146 downwards.
ACTGGGAGCCCCCACAAGACTTCCTTAACCTACACTGATAAGAGTTCCTTCTAGGAAGAGGTAGTGTTGGAGGAGCCGTTCTAGAACATTCCTTCTCTCAGCAGATGCTAGATGCTGGATGCTAGAGGTGACAAAACAAAGCTCAAGCCCCCCCCTCCAGGAACCCCGCTGAGAAGGAAGAATCTTGCTGCCACCACCAACACCCCTCCGGGGTAGGGGTGTCATGTGTTCACATTCAGTAAAGGGCTTTGGGGGGTAAAGAAGGGAACAGTCCAGTCTCTGAGGCAACACATGAGCAGGACTTGACCAATGAGAAGACTCGATCAGGTGAAGAGGTGGAGCCGAGGACCTTTGTGGGTATACAGAGAAGCAGAATCCATAGCTGGCAATAGGTAGGCATTGGCTATTAGCATCTATGTTATTATTAGTAAAGGCCGACCCACGTGTCACACAGAAAAAGCACTTTAACCATGACACCACACTTAACCTAGCATTCACCATCTGCCCTTCTCCATGGGCTTTGCATACATCAGTTCCTCCAATGCTTACAATTACCTCATGAGCAACAACCATCATCCCTTGGGAAGGAAACTAAGGCAGAGAACTCGAGATGACATGATGTGATGGGAAGTGACAATGCTAGGATGCCCCGCCTTGAAGATGATTCACTAAGTGCCACGTGCCTCCAGCCAGGAACCAAATACCACGACACAGCCCACAGCACTGTTCTGGATTCTTCCTTGGAGAGCTATGTGCCCAGACAAAGTTGAGCAGGATTGACCTCCATTTCTAGAGGGTGACCATGCTGTGGAGGGGAAGGGGAATCTGGGCAGGGGAGCAGCCAGCAGGCCTGCTAAGCTCCAAGTGGCAGCAGGCCCCTGGCCAGCTGCTCGGTGCTACAATTATGATGGTTTAAACCCTGTCTCTGGGAACCTGAGGCTCCAGCACAGACAACATCCCTTCCTCTAGCTTCCAGATCTGTCAACCCATAAGGGCTTTTATGTGCTAGAAGCTAACCCTGTGTGGCCCATCAGAGGTACCCCCCCCACCCCAGGAGAAGAGTGAAGCCTCCCCACCAACCCTGTGCTCTGTGGCTTGGCAACATTAGGATGCCTGGCTGCCAAGTGCACTCCAGGACATACCAAAGAAAATGTTCCAGTGGCTGAGTGTCAGGGGAACAGACATCACGGACCCTGGAAAACATTCATAGATGCTTATGAACCAAACATCCCTTAGAGCCCTGCCTCTCCCAGAGCCACAGCCAACAGCATACCCGGTCAGCCCCAAGGAGCATGCGCTCTTCAGGATCTAGTATGAACTTGGCAACGATTCCCGTCTTCTTTCTCCCAACCAGCCAATTGAGTCTCCTCACTCCTAACTCTTCCTTCACTCCTTTAGCCTTGTGATGGAGAACGGATGAGCTGTAATACCCTGCAGGCAGATTTCCTATCTACACCTTTGGTCAGCTCAACCCAGTGAGCAGGGATAATATGCAAAGCTTGCCTGGCTTGTTGACACTGGGGGCACTGCAAATATCTGAAACAGGGCCTCAGGGCAGCAGCCAGATGGAGAGAAAGCCAGAGGCTTCGGGCCATGGTGAGGCATCTCCCAGGATCAACTTCTTAGCCTGAAATGACCTATGAAGTAAGGATTCTTGGTGATGTTTGAGGGCAAGTTAAATGCCTCAGGCAAGTTGTCCCAGGGGCCATGCCAAGTATTGCTAACCATTGTTTTATTTTCTTAGTTGTTTTTAGTCATTGACTGTACTTCAAGAATAGAGAAAACTGAGTTAGAGTTCCCTGATATGTATGTATGTATGTCTGCATGTATGCATGCATGCATGTATGTGTATGGTGTGTGTGTGTGTGTGTGTGTGTGTGTGTGTGTGTGTGTGTGTGTGCTTAAGGCAGTCTCACGGAATCCCAAACTTGCCATCTAGCCAAAGATGGCCTTGAACTCCTGATCCTCCTGCCTCTACTTCCCAAGTGCTGAGATGACAAGTGTGCACCACCATGCCTGGCTCCTTTGGTTTTCATTGTTATCAGTAGCTGTGGTTAAAAGCTGCCAGGTTCAAACCCTAGCAGCTGGCATGAGCAGCAGGTTTGATCCCTGTTAGCCAGGATTCACAATGACACCTCCTACCACGAGCCTGTTGTGAGGGCAAAATGAGTTGTACACAGAACACTCCATCAGATGCTGAGAGGCGTGGGAATGCTTGCTATGTCGTTGTTTATTTTCCTCTTATCCCTCTTCCCTGGTCTCTACTCGCCTTCCCCTCTCCAAGAGAGCAGTCTAAAGTGTTTGATATACGACCTGTTATCCTTGTAGACAGGCTTTTCAAAGTCAGAATTAATGCCAGGCCACAAGTCACCGTTAAAGCCAACAGTGGCACGTTAACAATTCCCACAAAGTGTCATGTGAAATATGGCAGGCTACAGTCATCACCGTATTCTGAGCTAACAATTCAATTTACCCATAAAATAAATTCTTTATAGGCCAATCATTTTTACTGATGGTGTATAAGTCTGGATTCTTAGACGCAAGCTATAGCAATAGAACCTGGCTCAGTACCTCACAGAATGTCCAACAACCGGGTAGAGGGGATCCTCTAATCCATGGTGTGTTACAAAGACCCAGGTTGAAAAAGGCTCCATCATCTTCAATATATGGCCTCAAAGACTTCCTAGGGCAGCAACAACCAGAGAATGAAGAAGCGTGGAAAGAGAGGGGGCCGGTCACAGGTGGGAGATATTATTAGCCAGACCTGCAAGTGGGTTCCTTACCATTGGCTAGAATTCCATCACATGGCCGAGCTGCAAGGAAGGCTGGGAAATGGGTTTCGTAATTCACTATGTCTCTAGTATAGAAAGCAAGCCCTTGGTCCTTCAGTTACTAGAATGGAAAATGGACTTTGTGTCCCACTCAGACCCATCTAGCAAGGAATTTCATTAAAAAATGAGCGTCAGACATAAAAGATGAGAAACAGACATTCTAATGAACTTTAAAACCATCCCATTGGTGAATTTGAATATTTTATTCCAACTCGGCAGAAGAAGAAGGGAGAAACTTTACCCAAAGGGCTATACGCTACAGGATTCCATTTTCAAGAAATTCTGAAAGTGTCAAAAGTATAAGAAAAAAAGATGAGATGAGGCTTGCCAGGACCCAAGGTTATAGAAATCTGTTGATTGAAGAGAGACAGTGGTTTTTAGGGTGATGTGCTGCTTTAAAGCTGCTTGTAACCATCAAACTCATCATAGCCCATGGGGGGAGGGGTGGCATATATCTGTAGTCCCAGCACTCAGGAGGCTGAGTCAGAAGGATCTAAATTTAGGAAACATAGTGAGACCCCATCTCAAAACAAACAAAACAAACAACAATATTATATACCTGTATTTACATAGATACACATATTCTAAAGTTGGTTATATAAATTATACTTCAGTAAGCTATTGAAGTGTTACTGAAAATGATTGAAAATGATTTCACATGTTCAGCAACTGCTTCACCTTCCTGGATCCCTTTTATTTAATATTTAATATTTTATTTATTTACTTGAGAGACAGAGAGAGAGTGGGGGCAGATAGAAAAGAGAGAATGGGCGCACCAGGGTCTCTAGCCACCACAAACTCCAGACACATGTGCCACCCTGTGCATCTGATTTACATAGGTACTGGGGAATCAAACCTGGTTCCTTAGGCTTCTCAAACAAGTGCCTTAACTGCAAAGCCATCTTTCCAGCCCCTAGATCCTCTTTTGCCTGTGTTTCTGCCAGGGCCTTGAGGGACTCAACACATCTGTAAAGTGCTAAGTTAGAGGAAAGAGCAGGAATTCTCTAGACACATGAAGCTGGGGAACAGATGAGGATGGATGAGGAGGAAGGTGAGGGTGGGAACTCTGGGGCTGTCTCTCATCCTGCCCATCCCTGGCACAGAGTTCCTATGGCCCGATGCCCTGCCAAGTGAGTCCAGGACAGACCAGCTTTCTCACGGGAGCTAAACCCTCCCTCGGCTCACCTGAGACAGCCCAGCCTGCCTAAGAGTCCAGCCCTTCCCTGATGTATTTTATTTGATACCATTTGTTTCTCTCATTGCAGGTCCTTGCCCGAGGCATGACCAGACACCCGCACAATTCATTCAGATGCCATGCCTGGAGTAAGCAGGTCCCTACCATGTGCAGAGGCAGCCCGCTCCCCAGCACCTTGCTCACTCCAGACAGCTTCCCTCCTCTGCAGCCCCCAAGGTGCCCATCCACGAGGTCAAAAGGAACTTGGCCCCTGACAATGAGTTCCTGAGTCATGGCAACAAATTTCTGTTTTAGGGAGTGACTCAGAGAGTCAGAGGATTATGCACAGTAGTAAGCAGGTCCAGGCGGCCTCACTTATCCTGTGTACATTTGAACACCAAGACCTGCGACAGATCCATGTCCCTGTCCTGTCCACCAGCCCCTGAATGTCTGCTCAGAGCCATGAATGTCTGCTCAGAGCCATGTTTGGGGAGACCAGGTCCTGTCTGCGAGGGTGAGATGTTTGGCCTTGCCATGATCATCTGGTCATTATCAAGGGTTTAAAGAATCTCAGAGAGGGAAACACACTGTCAAAACCCTGACATAATTCTGGAATCCCTTACCTGTAAACCTTTGTGACAGAATGGCCTAACATTTATTTTTAAAACCATCATGTGGAGTTCTGCTGAATATCACAGTCAGGATGGGGAGCTTTGTTCAAAAACCCCCTTGGCCACCACCAAGGTGCCCGAGGGTCACATTGTTTGGCTGGAGGAAAGGATTCATGTTTATATAACAAATCACCATAGAACAGGTGTCTTATAACATTTATTTCACCATCATGGGATCTGTTTCTCAGGTGTGAATATTGTTTGGTGGAGAAAGTCTGAGATGAAGGTGGAACAGGTGTCTTATAAACACCAGGGATCTGTTTCTCACAATATGGGAGGTGGGAAGTCTGAGATGAAGGTGGCAGCGTGTCTGGGTTCTGGGCAGGGGCCTCTTCTGGGTGGTAGACAGTGGGATTTTTAATCCTTCTGGGCAGAAAGAAGATGAGAGAATCCCATTAGTCCATTTTAGTATTTTCTTTTCAGAGAGAGAGAATTGGCACACCAGGGCCTCAGCCATTGCAATCGAACTCCACGTGCTTGTGCCACCTAGTGGGCATGTGCAGCCCTGCGCTTGCCTCACATTTGTGTGTCTGGCTAACGGGCGATCTGGAGAGTCAAACATGGGTCCTTAGGTTTCACAGGAAAGCGTCTTAACTGCTAAGCCATCTCTGCAGTCATTGTTTTGTTGTTTTTGAAATAAGGTCTTGCTCTAGCCCAGGCTGACCTGGAATTCACTATGTAGTCTCAGGCTGGACTCGAACTCAAGTCCTACCTCTGCCTCCTGAGTGCTGGGATTTAAGGCATGCGCCACCATGCCCAGTACCTTTAGTCCATTTTATAAGGGCACTAATTTCATCATTGATGACCACACCACTAATCGCTTCCCAATATGGCACTGAAGGCTAGAATTTCCACATGTGAATTCAGGAAACACGACTCTCCAGGCTGTAGCACCTTATAAATATTTGTCTCTTCTCATGTCCTCGTGTTTCTTGCCCTTCTCCCCCCTTTTCTCCCTTCCCACTCTCTCTTTCTCTCTCAGCACTGGGAATGGAACCCAAGAACTTGTGCGTGCAAGGCAAATGTTCTACCATTGAATTACATACTGAACCCTCTAACTTTCTCTTTGTGAAACTCAAAATGATGGCCTCCAGAATCTAGTACCAAATGCTAAGAGGAAAGAAGAAGAGAAGAAGAAGAAGAAGAAGAAGAAGAAGAAGAAGAAGGAGGAGGAGGAGGAGGAGGAGGAGGAGGAGGAGGAGGAGGAGGAGGAGGAGGAGGAAGAGGAGGAGGAGGAGGAAGAGGAGGAAAAAAAACAGTTTTTTTTTCCCCTTTCTGTTCTCAACACTCAATACAGTACTTTTGGGACCAGATGTGGTCAGCTTCTTATATGCCAAGCAATCAGCTGTACAGTGCACAACACCTGGGGTCCTCTGATTCAAGTCAATTCTCATACCAGGTACCTGGAGAGAGTGCCACATCTCAGAGACTAAGGGCTCTGTCCCCTAAGTCGGCTGCCTCTCAGGTGTTAGTCACAGCACAAATGGTGCGTTGTGCCTCTGGCCAACTGGTTATACGCAGAGGCTCCCCAAGTCCCCACCACCACCACTAAAATTCAGTTAATTTGCTAAACCAGCACCCACAATTGGGGGGGATGGGTGACGTCAGTTCTCTGTTACACAAGACATCACAAAGGGCACAGCCAGGCTGAGAGAAACGTGAGGCAGAACTTCCATGCCTCGGTCTGCCCCCCACCATCCCCCACTTCAGGAACCTCCAGTGGTCAACTATCCAGAATCTCTGAATCCTGTCCTCTGGCTTTTCTTAGAGGCCCCATTGCACAAGTCACGCCTGGCCATCAGTGACCAACTCAGCCTTCAGCCCCTCTCTCCTTCCCAGATGCTTCGCCTTTCCTGTGATCTGCTCCCATCCTGCAGCTCCCTAAGGGCCACAACCATCAGTCATCTCGTGAGTATGGGGAAAGACACTGGATTCACCCTGAAATTCCAAAGGTTTTCAGAGCTGTCAGGGAATGAGGACAAGGATTGTGTTGGCTATTTTGGTGTTACTGTGACAAAATGCCTGACATAAACAACTTAAGGATGAACGATTTCTCTTGGCTCAGTGTTTCAGAGGGCTCAAGCCATCATGGTGGAGAGACATGTAGCATAGAGAGCTATTTACCTCATGGCAAACAGGAAGCAAAGAAGGGGGGCATTGGGACAAAACACCCCCACAAGTTCCCTTTACCATTGACCTGCTTCCCCTGTTAGGTCCCATTTTCTAAAGTTTCAAGAACCTCTCAAAATAATGCCACCAAAACCCCAACACGTGAGCCTTTGGGGGTGAACACGTCATATCTAAATCATAGCAAAGGCCAAAGGGAACCTCCCAGTGTCACAAGTGTCCTCCCAGATCCCAGGCCCCAGGCTGGGAAATGCTTCCAGGTAGGGATTGGGCCTCCCAACAAAGAGCTCAGCACACTCATAGCCAATCAGGAAAAACCCGCTTATCTTCTAAGGACTCCTGACCTTCCCCACTGAGAATACAGCTGCTCTTGTCTACGGGTGAGGGACTGAGTGACACAGAGCAGAGAAATGGATGGAGGCATCTAAGTGCCCGTTGTTGGTTACCACTTGGTCTCTCTCATAAACTGGGTCACCTTGGTCACCTTGTGGGTCACACAGCGTCTTTGTAGCCCCTTCCTTATCTGTAAAATAGGCTGTGCCAGTCATATGATTGTTTGCGCTCAGTAAACTTAAAAATAGACCCCCACCACCACTTGCTAAATATGTAATTTTGAGCCAATGATGTTTAACCCCAGTGTGTCTTACTTAATCCCAACTCCTTGAAGCTTAGACCTAACACAACACACATAGCACTAGCCCGCTGCCAGCTATGCTATGGGTACTTAAATGGCAGCAATTCTTAGCACTTCTGGTTTTAGGTAGTCTTAGCCTTAGGATAAAGTTGTGAAACAAGCCAATTCTATTGCTTCTCAAACTCAAGGACAGAGGTCCCTTCTCCGACACGGCTGGAAAATCAAATCAGGGTGCACTAGGCGCAGAGCAGCTTCTTCCCGTGGAGTGAGAAAAAGACATCCAGGTCAAAGCCGGAATGAGACATGACTGTGGGCCTAATTGAAAACAAACTGTTGATCAATGCTTGCCATTCACTTCAAAGAGAGACAGGCACATTCGGAAGGCCTCAGAGCTGACAGCTTTCAGGGTCGAACCCAGTGCTCAGAACCAGAAAGCTTCCTCTCCACCAAGAAGGGTCACCCCAACAAACCACCTCCCCACTCTTCAGCAACCCCCTTACTGGGAGTCTCGGGCTCTGTCATGCTGCCCTGGGCCCAGCCTCACTTCCTCAAGATCTCCAGCAGGTCAATGGGAATCATCCCTCCGCCATTCTGTTCTGAAACTTGACCTGATGTCTCTTTCCTTTTAGAATCCATTTTGCCACCAGACACAGGCACACAAACACCCTTCACTAAGGCCCTGCAAGGTTAAAAAACCAGTAGCGAGGGACTCAGACATCAGAGCTTCGGGAGGCCCTGAATCCTCGACTTAATCACACACATCCTCTTCCCCTCTCCAAGTGGCTGACCTTCCCAGTGCATGAATATCTTTTTTTATGAGGCTCAGCTCTGGTTTCTAGCTGGTCAGGGGTTTCAATTTGTTTAGCTCCTTTTGTCCTCCCAAGGTGGAAGAAGAAAATTTGTCTCTAAAAAAGAGGTGGGCAGTTTTTTTTTTTTTTTTTTTTTTTTTTTTGCTGATTTTCTATTTATTTGAGAGCAACAGAGAGAGAGAGAGAGAGAGAGAGAGAATGGGCACACCAGGGCCTCCAGCCATTGCAAACGAACTCCAGATGCATGTGCCACCTTATGCATCTGGCTTACGTGGGTACTAGGGAATGGAGCCTCGAACCGGGATCCTTAGGCTTCACAGGCAAGTGCTTAACCACTAAGCCATCTCTCCAGCCCAGTTTATTTTTTTATTTTTTTATTTTATTTATTTGAGAGAGAGAGAGGGAAGGGGCATGCCAGGGCCTCCAGCCACTGCAAATGAACTCCAGAGGCATGCACCACCTTGTGCATATGGCTTAGTGGGTCCTGGGGAATTGAACCAAGGTCCTTTGGCTTTGCAGGCAAACGCCTTAACTGCTAAGCCATCTCCAGCCCAGGTGGGCAGTTTTGAAATGCCTACTGTGAAAACTCATACTTTATCCCAGGCTAGCTTTGAAGAGATTTCCATTATGAACATCTGCACACCCCGAGTCCCATCCCCCCCACCACCACCCATCTGGCCCAGAGTTCTCCATTAAATGTGGGCCAGAGGCTGACTCTCCCTCCTCTCTATCTTCTGTTAGGCCAGGGCCATGTGGCTAGTGCCAGTCAATGGAATGTGAGCAACGCATGGTTCTCTCCTTAAGAACTGAATGGCTCCTTCATCTCTCTTGCCCTCTGCAGATGCTGCAGTGACGAGGAAGACGAGCCTGTGCAACAGTCTGCATCTTGTAGCAGCTGGCATTAGCACCTGGGCTTCTAGAGGGTCCATTTCAGACCATTCATTTCACAACCTTAGAAGCAGGTCGCGGGTACAGTTGGTGCTCCCATGCCGCTCTCTGGCTGGCATGGAGCCCTACTATGCAGGCTCCAATGGGCCTGGAAGTAGGAAGGTCAGAAAATCCTACCGCTCCTTCCTGGCAGGACAAAGGCAGACATGTAATCTCCAGGACTCACATCTGTCTAGGTGGTGTTGAGCGTGATAATTATCGCTGAGGAATTGTCTCAAAGCTCTTGTTTCAACAAATTTAGTGGTCATAGGAGCCGACTGGAAAGACATGGATTAAAGACCCGGTTTTTCTTGGTCAGACTTAATTGGACAGATGTTTCATTAAGTGCAGTTTGATTAGACCGCTACTTGATGCCTCGCTTCTTCATCTAACAAGCCCAGGCTGCCCCAGGTGCATTCCATGTGGCCTAAAGACCCCTACCTCAGGAAATCACAATTAAACAAAATGCTACATAAACAAACTCAGGCAAGTGTCCGTTCTCTTGAGTTTTAAAAAATGGAAAAAAGGGGGGGGGGCTGGAGAAATGGCTTAGCGGTTAAGGCTTTTGCCTGTGAAGCCAAAGGATCCCGGTTCGATTCTCCAGGACCCATGTAAGCCAGATGCACAAGGGACACATGCATCTGGAGTTCATTTGCAGTGGGTTCTCTCTCTGTCTGCTTCTCTTCTATCTCTCTCTCTCTCTCTCTCTCTCTGCTTGCCAATAAATAAAATTATCTTTAAAAATGAAAAAAAATCAGGAGACAAGAAACATGGTTCAGCCGTTAAAAGTGCTTGCTTGAAAAGCCTAATGGTCCAGATACCTATCCCCAGATACACAAAGTGGTACATGGTTCATTTGCAGTGGCTGGAAGCCCTTGTGCACCCATAGTCACTTTCTTTCTCTCTGCCTCTTTGTCTCCCTCTCTCTCTCTCTCTCTCCCAAATAAATAAAAATATTTTTTAAAAAAAATCAAAGCAGGCTGGAGAGGTCATTTGTACCAAGTTTTCTACAAAACATCTGTCTTAGCAGCTGGGGTTCCATAAGGAAGTACCACAAACTGAATGATTGGTTTATTTTTCACTACTAGGCATGGAACCCAGAACCTTGCATGCAGAGGCAAGCACTCTACCACAGAGCTATGCCCCACACAATGAATGGCTTAGGCAGTAAGCATTTTATCTCATAGTTCTGGAGGCTAGCTGTCCAAGGTCAACGTGAAGAAGACAGGGTTGGTTGCTTCTGAGGGCTGCCTAGGAAGAGTCTGTTCCCAGGACTCTGTCTCCCAGGCCCTGGAGGCTGCTGGTAGTCTCTGGAACACAATGGCTTGAAGATGCTCCAACCTCAACCACAGTGGATCGGAGCACACCCTAATGACTTTGTCTTGACGCGGCCATCTGCGAAAGTATGATTTCCAAATAAGGTCACATTCACAGATCCTGATGGTCAGAACTTCAACATGTTTTGGAGTGTCAGAATTTAACTCACTATCGTCCCCAGTGTTATGGTTTGCATATAAAATGTGTCCTCAAGGGCTGGAGAGATGGCTGCGTGGTTAGGGCACTTGCCTATAAAACCTAAGGATGCAGGTTCAGTTCCCCAGGACCCAAGTAATGCCAAATGCACAAGGTGGCAAATGCATCTGGAGTTCATTTGCAGTGGCTAAAGGCCCTGGCATGCCCATTCTCTCTCTGTGTCTCCCTCTATCTCTTTCTCTTCTTCTCTCCCTTCCCCTTTCTCTCTTTCTCTCAGATAAATAAATAAAATATTTAAATCTCAGAATTTATTTTTTTAAAAATGTGCCCTCAAAGGGCTCATGTATTCAAGGGTTGGTCCCAGGTTGGTGGAAATATTTTGGGAGATTCTAAAAACTTTAAAGGGTGGAGTCTAGCTGGAGGAAGTCAGACACTGGGGTGCTTTATCTTGTCTGGTCTCTCTCCCCCATCTTCTCTCTCCTTCCTGTCCACCATGAGGCAGTGTCTTCCACAGACTCCAGACACCATGTTGTTCTTTCTTACCACACGCCTGGAATCAATAAAGCCAAGGACTGTGGACTGAAACTCCCGAGACAGTGAGCCAAGAGAAATCTTTCCTCACTTAATTTGTGTATGTGACATTTTGTGATCGGAGTCTAACAAAGTTGGGATGAAATGGCTCTGCTTATACAAGAAAGTTTATAGCAATTAAAAAAATAGCTATAAGGTCTCTGGGTGGAGCTCTAAGTGCAGCTATCTAAGCCTGTGCAAAGCTATGCACCAAAAAAAAAAAAAAAAAAAAAAAAAACTCCATTAGGAAAAATATAGGATATTGGGCTGGAGAAATGGCTTAGCGGTTAAGGCATTTGCCTGTGAAGCCAAAAGACCTCAGTTAGATTCCCCAGGACCCATGTAAACCAGATGCACAAGGGGCACATGCATCTGGAGTTTGTTTGCAGTGGCTACAGGCCCAGGCGTGCCCATTCTCTCTCTATCTCTCTTCTATCTCTCTCTCTGCTTGCAAATAAATAAATATAAATTTTTAAAAACATAGGACATTAACATGCAGCAAACACGTTCAAAAGGATCATCCATTGGCCCACAGCTCTGTCACTTGGGGTGTGCATCTTAAACCTGCCGGTCAGGTCAAATCAATTCAAACAGAAACCACCACAGTGCTCTAGGTCCCAAACATTCTTCTGGACCTGCGGAGATGAATAATATTTAAATATATGTAGATTTTACAGCTACCACTTCCAGTCCTTAGTTCCCCAAGTATTTATTTCCCACTGCTGTTGGGAGAATTTTGATGGCAAAGTTTGAAAAAATCTGCCTTCGGGAAAACAATTCCACGGAAGCCCGTAGGTACAATGATGATTGTTGCCACGTTATTGCTATTCCCCAACCAGAACCAAAGAGCCATTTTGGCGAATAACTGAATATTTGCTTCTGTCTGCTGGGCATTGTGCTGTGTGTTAGAGATGTAGTGGGGAAGGGGCAGGAATTATTCCTAGTTTCTTTTTGCTGGAGAGTGTGGTCCCAGTTGATGAAGGTTTCAACAGATTACATTCTTAACATGTTGGCATGTCATGTGGGCATTAGATGGTAATTTAAAAATGTAAATACCATTTAAAATTCTAAAGATTTAAAATGTCACATTATGCTCTAAGTATTTGAACTATGCTGACCTTTGTCTGTTTGGTTCAAATGTGTGTCCGTAGTTGTTAAGAAGCTCAGAACAATGCCTGGCACACAGTGAGTACCCAGCAAGGATTTATTGAACTGAATTAACGATGTAGTGAGGACTAGGAGATTATGTGCAAAATAAAATTTAAAAAGAACCACTGTTGTACTCGGGTAACGGGATCAGGAATATACCTTCCCCCTTTCCAGAACATTTCTTGTATACAGCTGTTATACCAGCTTGTTGAAAAGTCAGTTAATGAAATGAAAATGAGAGCCCTGCATGCCTGCAGTCCCACATCGGGCAGGGAATGAAAAATATTAAAGAAAATAAAGGAACTAGAACTCTAGGGTGTCCCTAGGGTCAGGAGCTGTCTGCTCTTGATTATCCTATCTGAGCCACACTCTTCCATCCCAGGGCTGGAGGCACTGGACCAGCAGCGACTGTATCAGTCCAAATTTGAAGTGATGAGGAGCTGCGGGAAGGAAGTAGCCGGTGATGAGATGTGTCCCTCAGTGTCCACGTCTCTCCACTCCAGTTTCCCCAAAGCTCCCCTGGTTTTCATCTCATTCTATCACTGCTCTGCCGAGAGGACTGAGAGGTTGCCTTCAGACAAGGTTAGAAAAGCCTGTAGTAGGTTGGAGAGATAGGTTAGTGGTTAAGGCACTTGCCTGAAAAGCCTGATAACCTGGGTTCAATTCCCCAGTACCATGTAAAGCCAGATGCACATGCATCTGGAGTTTGCAGTAGCTGGAGGCCCTGTCCATTCTCTCTCTCTCTCTGCAAATACATAAATAAAAAAAAAATTTTTTTAAGAAACACCCATCTTTTGCTGAAGGTTCTGGAACAGTATTGCAGTGACCTTCTCATTGCAGGCATAAAGCAGCTGGCCAAAAGCAGCTGATGGGAGGAAAGTTGTTTATTTTGGCTTAGAGTCTTTATTTTTATTTTTTATTTACTTTTTATTTGTTTATTTAAGAGTGGCAGACAAAGAGGCAGAGAGAGAGAGAGAATGGGGCCACCATTCTCTAGATGCATGCGTCACTTTGTGCATGTGACTTATGTGGGTACTGGGGAATTGAGCCTCGAACTGGGTGGGGTCCTTAGGCTTCACAAGCAAGTGATTAACTGCTAAGCCATCTCTCTAGCCCAGATTATAATTTTTTAAAGAATTTCTTTTGTTGTTTTTTGAGGTAGGGTCTCACTCTAGCCCAGGCTGACCTAGAATTCACTCTGTATTCTCAGGGTGGCCTTGAACTCACGATGATCCTCCTACCTCTGCCTCCCGAGTGCTGGGATTAAAGGCATGCGCCACCACGCCCAGTTTGGCTTACAGTCTTAAGAAGGTTCTGGAACAGTATTGCAGTGACCTTCTCATTGCAGGCATAAAGCAGCTGGCCAAAAGCAGCTGATGGGAGGAAAGTTGTTTATTTTGGCTTAGAGTCTTTGTTTTTATTTTTTATTTACTTTTTATTTGTTTATTTAAGAGTGGCAGACAAAGAGGCAGAGAGAGAGAGAGAATGGGGCCACCATTCTCTAGATGCATGCGTCACTTTGTGCATGTGACTTATGTGGGTACTGGGGAATTGAGCCTCGAACTGGGGTCCTTAGGCTTCACAAGCAAGTGATTAACTGCTAAGCCATCTCTCTAGCCCAGATTATAATTTTTTAAAGAATTTTTTGTTGTTTTTTGAGGTAGGGTCTCACTCTAGCCCAGGCTGACCTAGAATTCACTCTGTATTCTCAGGGTGGCCTTGAACTCACGATGATCCTCCTACCTCTGCCTCCCGAGTGCTGGGATTAAAGGTGTGCGCCACCACGCCCAGTTTGGTTTACAGTCTTAAGGAAGCTCCACAATGGCAGGGAGGAGATGGTGGAGCAGAGACTGGAGATCTCCTCCCTGCCACAGCAGGTGGCAAACAGCAACAAGAGAGTCAGCCACTGCAAGAGAACTCCAGATGCATGCGCCACCATGTGCATCTGGCGTACATGGAACCTGGAGAATCAAACCAGGATCCTTAGGCTTCACAGGCATGAGCATTAACCTCTAAGCCATCTCTCCAGCCTGGCACTTCCTGTCTTCCACCAGCACATACATACACACATGCATGTGCACATACACATGCACACAGATACACACACGTATATACATACACATATACACAATACACACATAAATACACACACATTCACATGCACATATACACAAACACACACATGCATACATATACATACATACACACATTCATAAATATACACACATACTTATTCACACATACATACACACATATACACATGCATGTACACACATACACAGAATACACACTCATACATATACACTCATGTACACACACATGCATGTACACACAATCACTTCTCTGAGCTTCATAGGGTCCACCTAAAAATGTATGTCTCAGGCTGGGGAGATGGCTCAGTGGTTAAGGCACCTGCTTGCAAAGCCTAACATCCCGTTTGATTCTCCAGTACCCACGTAAAGCCAGATGCACAAGGTGGCTCATGCCTATGGAGTTCATTTGCAGTGGCTACAGGCCCTGGTGCACCCATATTCATCCTCTCTCTCTCCTGGCAAATAAATAAATAAAAATATTTTTTTTAATGTATGCTGCAAACCTTTCCACTCTTTCCCTACAGCGATCATCTGAGTCGACACCCCCAGGAACACCTGCCTTCAATTCTGCGACAACGCTAACCAATCTGATGCTCTTCCCTCAGAATCTCCGACTCATTTTTCTGTACCAAAGCCAAAAGAAACCTTTCAGAAACATGACTGGGTCATGTCACTCTCCTGCTCTGTGTCACCACCTTCACCAGGACCAGTTAACTTGAAGTGAAATATACTGTCCTGTCCAGGCTGTCTATCTCTCCAGCCCTTTTCCCTGCACCACAGCCCTCAGTCAGTCACTCCCTACACTGCCCTCTCTCCGGCTCTCAAGTCAGCCAAATTCTTCTATGCCTCACAGCCTTTGCACACATAGAGTGCTCTTCTCACCACTATAAATAACAGCACTTCATTCTTCAGTTCTGTGTAGAGTCTTCTTCTCGGAGGATCTGCTAACCCTCTGCATATAGGTGAGAAAACACTGCTATGCTCCCGGCACACTCAGTACTTTTCTTTCATGTGCATATCTAAATGCGTAAGTATCTTATTTAATCTGTGTGATTATTGGTTATTGGTTTACTGTCTGTATCCCACACCAGCCACTGACTTCTCTGAAGGCAACCATCACAGTTTTATTGGTCACAGTAACACATCCTGAGCTTACCAAGGTATCAAGCCATGGTGAGTCCACCATATATATATATTTGTCACATAATGAACACACTCAGACATCATTCAGATTGCAAGAAATATTTGCTGGATATACCCCTCGAGCTGGTGAAACCAAATTTATTCAAGAGAGGCATATAGCTCATGGGTAGAGTGCCTGCCTCGCGTGTGCACACACACACGAAAAAGGATTATCAGTAAGAAAAGCATGCTTCTTTTGCTAACCTGGACAATAAATCTCAAGGACACGCTTCTTTCTTTGACAGTTCATTTCTAGCGGTAGAAATATAGCAGGCGATCAGATATTGCCCAAGGTGCCAGGCAGAGTTTATCCTGGAAACATCATTAAGTACTTTATAAAGTAGGCCACTTCAGCTCTGAGGAACGGAGAGACAGGCTCAGTGTGTTTCAGTAGAGGGACGTTCATTAGCCAACACTCTGAGTGTCACACGCACCCAACTCAAGACACCTTAAACACCATCAACAACAAGATCTGCCGCCTTCCTAACCAAAATGTCCAGCGTGGGTGCTGACCCTCGGGGCAAGGCACGCTTATGTGGCCCAGTGATGTGACCAGGGTCCCACTTTTCTCCATCGCTGAACTGCTGCCTTGCATCGTCTGTTCTTAAACACCATCCCTCTGTTTCTTTTTTTTTTTTTTTTTTTTTCTTTTTTTTTTTTTTTTTTTTTTTTTTTTTTTTTTTTTTGAGGTAGGGTCTCACTCTGGTCCAGGCTGACCTGGAATTAACTACGTAGTCTCAGGGTGGCCTTGAACTCTCTCGGCGATCCTCCTACCTCTGCCTCCCGAGTGCTGGGATTAAAGGCGTGCGCCACCACGCCCAGCTTCCCTCTGTTTCTTGTTTCACTGAGACTAAAGGGTTGGGCACCTCCAGTTGTCGCATCCTCACCCCTGCTGAGCCAGAAAAGAGAGAGCCTGTCTTCCCAGAGCTCCTGACTGACAAGCACAACCACAGACAAGCCAGCTTCTAAGGCTGCATATCTGAGCGCCCCCATACCAGCCACCTCCTAATCCCCCACTGCACCTCTGCCCCCCACATACCAGTCCAGTCTTAACACCTCACACCCTAGACCCCCATAGACAAGCCAAGTCCTGATGCCCCGCCCCGCCCCTTTCCCTTCCCCCACAGACTATGCCACTCCTAACTACTCCCCCACCCCTTGTACCTCTGCCCCCACAGCTCAGTGTCTCGCAGACAGCCTGAGAATATGCAGTTCTAGGATTTATTTTCCAGAAAACTCTAAAGAGAAATCCCAGCTATGCCATGATTCTACCACCCCGATGGTACTTAATGGGGGTTTTCAGTAAATGTGATCAATGCCACAAAGGAAGCGCGGCAAACGGTTTTGAAGGGAACTTAGTGAGTCTCCGCTCAACCCTTCTCCCCAAGGCACCCCCGGTGTCAGCTTCTTGTATAGTTTCCATTAAAAATGTATTTGGGCATTCACCAAAAGACACAGTGCTTAACATCACTATGAAAAAAATGGGTCACTCCGTCTCTACTAGAGTGTGGAGTTTTTCACTTTACAGAAACTGCTGTCTCCGTATCAGCAAACGAAATTCCTCTCAGAGCTTTTGAAAAGAGGCAACAAGGTGACACGGTATATTTGGTCAGGTTTCTATTAATGGACTGATAGGTGGTTTGTTGCACAAACGTTGTGGCCAGTTCCTGGCAATGGATGCGTCAAAAGTTACATTTAAGGGGCTGGAGAGATGGCTTAGCAGTTAAGGCACTTGCCTGCAAAGCCTAAGGACCCAGCTTCAATTCCCCAGGACCCACATAAGCCAGATACATATGGTGGCACATACATCTGGAGTTCATTGCAGTGGCTGGAGGCCTGGCATATCCATTCTCTCTCTTTTTCTTTCTTTCTTTCTTTCTCTCTCTCTCTCTCATAAATAAAAGTTATATTTAAAAAATATTTCTGAAGCTGGGCATGCATTAAATGCATGCATTTAATCCCAGCACTTGAGAGGCAGAGGTAGGAGGGTCCCGTGAGTTCAAGGCCACCCTGAGACTACATAGTGAATTCCAGGTCAGCCTGGACTAGAGTGAAACCCTACTTCAAAAAACCAAAATATATATATTTCTGGACTGGAGAGATGGCTCAGTGGTTCAGGCACTTGGTACAAAGGCTGACAGCCTGGGTTTAATTCACTAGTACCCACATAAAGCCAGATGCAAAACACGGTGCACGAGTCTGGAGTTTGTTGGCAGTAGCAAGAGGCTCTGGCATGCTCTTCTTTCTTTCTCTCTGTCTCTGTCTCTATCTCAATCTCTGCAAATAAATTTATATATTATATATAATTTATATATTTATATAGGGGCTGAAGGAGACGATTCACTTGAAAAAGTGATTGGCTTGCAAGCATGAGGACCTAAGTTTGATCACCAAAACTCATGTAAAAATGCCCGCATAAAGCAGGCGTGGTGGTGCACACCTTTAATCCCAGAACTCGGGAGGCAGAGGTAGGAGAATCGCCAAGAGTGCGAGGCCACCCTGAGACTACATAGTGAATTCCAGGACAGCCTGGGCCAGAGCGGAAACCCTATGTCGAAAAACAAAACAACAAAACAAAAAGCCTATGCCCACACGCACGCTTGTAATTGAAGTGCTAGGGAGACTGAGAAAGGTGGATTCTTGGGGAATCTCTGACTAGCCTACAAGAGATCCTGTCTCCAAGAAATGTGAACAGGATTTCTGCAGAATAACACCCAAAGTTTTCCTCTGTCCTCTGTATGGCACAATACAGGCCTGGTCCTAGCCAGACCGCATGGCAAAAGACAATAGGAAGTGGCTTCTGTAAAAGTGGTGTTTTTCGCAGGCTTGATGTGACAACAGTTACAGCCCCATGCTCAAGAAGCCTACTACGAGATGTCCTGTCCAGAGACAAGCTGTCATTGGTCACCAAAAGGGGACCGCCCCATACAAGGATTAACAGCCCCTTAAAACCCATGTGTACTTCCTGAATAAACGAGTTTGTGGATTCTCGCTCCACTTTCACCCAACTCCCGGAGTCTTTGTGTCTTCACCCCAATTCAAACCCTGGGACCTGGGGGACCCCAACAGTCCTCTATACATACACACACACACACACACACACACACACATTTGAACAAGCATTCCCCCTTAGTGACATTAAACGCTTGCATCACTTTTGTGTCTCGCTAAACATGGGACCTGGAGATTTGAACAAGTATTCTTAGGCTTCGCAGGCAGGCGCCTTAACCACTAAGCCATCTCTCCATCCCAGAAAATATTTTTAAAATCCTTATTTCCTGTAATGAGTTTCCATTACATTTCTATAAGAGTAGACCTCCTTGCCTGAATTACATTACTGCAATTTGTAACATGCAATACTCTCGCATCTGAACCAAAGTGTTCCAAGCAGCATTCGTTGGTGGTGTGTGGTAGTGTGGCATGCATGGCTCAAAGCGCATGTTTTGTGTTCAGAATCAAGGCTGCTGAGAAGTTGTGATATTCAACACGGGTGAGTAGTGCCAGAAACACCTCAGATTCATTGTGCATTTGCTTTTGGTATAATTTCTTTTTCTCCCTGGCTTTTGAATTAATTTTTAAAAAATATTTTACTTAGCCAGGCATGGTGGTGCATGCCTTTAATCCCAGCACTCGGGAGGTAGAGGTAGGAGGATCGCCGAGAGTGCGAGGCCACCCTGAGACTACATAGTGAATTCCAGGTCAGCCTGGGCCAGAGTGAGACCCTACCTCGAAAAAACAAAAAATAATAATAATAAATAAATAAATGTATTTATTTATTTGAGAGAGAGAAAGAGGCAGATAGAGAGAAAGAGAGAATGGGCATGCCAGGGTCTCTAGCCACTACAAATGAACTCCAGACACATGTACCCCCTTGTGCATTTGGCTTACGTGGGTCCTGGGGAATCGAACCGGGGTCCTTAGGCTTCACAGGCAAATACCTTCACCAGCAAGCCATTTTCCCAGCCCTTGAATTAATTTTTGATTATGGCTTATTCACAAAGAATTTTTTTTTGCAAACCTGTATGGGGTCAGAAAGCACAGTGTAAGAGCTTTGATCTAGGATGCGGTGGGTGCGGGGAGGAGCAGGAAGACAAGCAGGTAAAGAGATGGCCATACAGTCAAGAGCCAGGATCCATGCCTGATCGACCAGGTCAGCCTGGCAACCAGGACTCTCTGACCAAGAAAGCCTGGAGCCACATCAGAAAAGCTTCAACTACCAGCTTAATTGAGATGATTTTTTTTCCCCCTGCAGGAAATGGGCAGTGCTTGGAGGAATCTGAGCAAGACCTTGGAACCGGTCTGCCTCTCTGGCATACTGGTGTGTCATCTATGGGGAGGGACATGGCCAGAGGGAGACACATCATTCAGCAAGCTACATCACTAGTCAGGGTTGGAGCCCAATAGGACTGAGATGGTGATGGGAGTGGGAGGGTTGCAGCAAGTGTGGGGTCAAGAAAAGGAGATGGAGGGGTTGGAGTTGGCTCAGAGGCACCCCTGGCCCTTCCCTGACAAGGACAAGTCCTTACTGCCCAAGGGCTTTGTGGCAGGCCTAGCATTGAGGGAGAAAGGCAAAGCGGCCCTCTTACTGGTCCCGTTTGCCTCCTTGTGTTCCAGCAAGCCTCATGGGGCCTTCGGGCCTCTGCTTCAGGAATTTGGTCTCCTTAGAAGGCTCCAGTCACCACAACTGTGATGTCTGAGGGCCAGGGCCTGCTGCCAAGGAGGGCATCTTAGCTGTCCAGAGGTCCATGCCACTTAAATGGACAGATGGTCCTGGCAGAGGCAGGAAGAGAACTCTGCTGGGTTTTCTTGCCTTTCCTTTCACTTGGGATGGTGGGTATTAAGAAGGCTCATAAAAAAATACTATGACAGAGGGCTGGAGAGATTGCTTAGTGGTTAAGGCGCTTGCCTGCGAAGCCCAAGGACCTCGGTTCAGTTCCTCAGGGCCCACGTAAGCCAGATGCACAAGGGGCACACGCATCTGGAGTTAGTTTCCAGTGGCTGGAGGCCCTGGTGAGCCCATTCTCTCTCCCCCCAGGACCCATGTAAAGCCAAATGCACATGGTGGTGCAGGCATCTGGAGTTTGTTTGCAGCAGCTGGAGGCCCTGGCATGCCCATTCTCTTTCTGTCTCTCTCTCTCTCACTCTCTCTCTTTCTCTCTCAAATAAATAAATAAATAATTTTTTAAATGAGAGATCAACTTCACAATACCAGCTTGTGCCCGTAATATTGTGCCCTGAGTTATAGCTATTTATACCTGCTTCCACTCTTGCTCAATTAAGCCATCTTCTCTCTGAAAATTGGAGCAATAGTACATTAAAAAGAATCTAATTAGGGCTGGAGAGATGGCTTAGTGGTTAATGCGCCTGCCTGCCAAGCCTAAGAATGCCCATTCAAATCTCCAGGTCCCACTTTTAGCCAGACACAAAAGTAACACAAGGGTGCAATGCCACACTTACCCACAAGGGGGCACATGTGTCTGGAGTTCATTCACAGCAGCTGAGAGACCACTGGTGCACCCATTCTCTTTCTGTCTCTTTCTGTCTCTCTCTCTCCGAAGTTAAAAAAAAAAAGAATCTAATTATATAATTAAAAATCAAAAAGGATGCAGCTGGGAGATGACTATTGATAAAGTGTTTGCCATGAAATCCCGAGTTTGGATCCCCAGAACCCACATAAAATTGGACCTTCTAGTAAGAGTGTGTGTAATCCAAATACACCTAGAAAGAGAGGGAGGTAGAGACAGGAGATGCCCCCAGAAGCTTCTGGGCCAGCCATCCTGACAAACGCAGTGGTGAACAAGCAGAAACCCTGCCTCGAACAAAAGTGAAGGCCTGTACCCTTGTCTTGTCCTCTGACCTCCCATGCACGCCATGATACATGTGCATAAAGGGTCCAATAATATTACTTGATTATGAAACATAAATGCCCATCACTTAAGACCAAGAATTTTAATGATCCAATCAGCCTTTTATACCTGTGGGTTCCACATCCATGGATTCAACGACTCTTGCAGAATAAAAACATTTGGAGGCAAAAAAAAAAAAAAAAAAGGACTTTTTCAACCCTTAGACAATATAGTATAACAAATATCTCCTCAGCATTTATATTGTGTTAGGTCTTATAAACCATCCAGGGATGGCTTAAAGTGAAGAATGTGAAGAATGTGCGTTAGTTACAGGTAAATGCCATGCCATTTTACATAAGGAACTGAAGCATTGCAGAGTGTGGAATTGACAGGGCTCCCGTGTCCGAACCCCTTGAGGAAAGACAGGGCAGCCAGTGGTGCTTGTGCCCAGCTCTTGTCTGGTTTCAGTCTGGTTACTATAAGTGTCCACTGGACCGACTTTCTTTCACTTGATTCTAGTTTGTTTCTGAGGTCCAGAATGCCTTCAAGTTCTGACTTCACAGTACCTCACTGGAGCCTACCTAGTCCAGAAAGTTCTGAGTAAAAGTATGATTAGAATGAGCATGCCACGATGAATAACAGATTACTCAGGCCTCTGACACCAGTACGTGAAACTATTAGGCACAGTTTTAATCATGGCAACTCATGCAGTTTTGGTGTAATTAGTCTCTTCTTCTTACTCACAGTTTAATTGTGAAACAAATATGCAAATGTATGCTAATGAAATAAGCAAATTATCCACTGCATTTGAGGAAGCACTCCGCAAATTTGAAAATGAGATCATAGTTCCACAAAGAGTCTCAGAAACAATGGGTAGAGCCCCCTAAATGCACAGTGAACTTGGCCCTCGACACATAGACCTTTTGGAAGGCTTCAGTGAACATATTCTGAGAGCTTCCAAAAGGGACGGATGGCTTTCCCTTGGGTCCTGCTGAAGCTTCTGGATTCACCTCAGAGCCTGTCTCAAGGATATAGCATCACTGGCAAGTCTCCAGAGACAAGAAACTTGTGGCTGCTGCCCCGTTGTTAAGGCTCTTCTATACACTGTCATGCCATGATCCTGCTGAAGCCAAGATCCAAGTGGTCTAGCCTCACACCAGTGATGCCATTAACAAACACCACCCAATGGCCAAAGAGTTATCTCAAAATAACCTTAGTTCTTTTTTTATTTGTTTTGTTTTGTTTTGTTTTTCGAGGTAGGGTTTCACTCTGGTCCAGGCTGACCTGGAATTCACTATGTATTCTCAGGGTGGCCTCGAACTCTCAGTGATCCTCCTACCTCTGCCTCCCGAGAGCTGGGATTAAAGGTGTGCACCACCACGCCCGGCTTTAGTTCTTTTTTTTTTTTAATTTATTTATTAATTTGAGAGAGAGAGAGATACAGAAATAGGCAGGTAGAGAGAGAGAGAGAGAGAGAGAATGGGCGCACCAGGGCCTCTAGCCACTGCAGACGAACTCCAGATGCATGTGCCCCCTTATGCATCTGGCTTACGTGGGTCCTGGAGAATCAAGCCTCAAACTGGGATCCTTAGGCTTCGCAGGCAAGCGTTTAACCACTAAGCCATCTCTCCAGCCAGTTCTTTTTTTAAAATTTTATTTATTTGCAAGGAGAGAGAGGGGAGAGGGTGTGAGAATGGGCACCTCTAGCCGCTGTAAACAAATTCCAGATGCATGCACCACCTTGTACATCTGGCTTTATGTGGGTATTGAGGAATCGAACCCAGATCGTTAGGCTTTGAAGGCAAGTGTCTTAACTGCTGAGCCACCTCTCCAGTCCCCAATAACCGTAGAACTTATATGCAGTTAGTAACGCTGAGATGGAGACACACACATCACGCCAAAACCTTTCCAAGGCTCTTACACTCTCCCCTCTGGTGCCCTCATATCCCAGCCCCTCTGACCTCAAGCGAACAGGACAGGGAAAGGTGACTCTGCTGAGATGCAAAGACCTCTGGGACAAGCAGAAAAGGGTCTGGGACACTCATGTAAGCTCATTTGCACCTCATCTTTTAAAAAATATTTTTATTGATTTGCAAGCAGAGAGGGAGAGACCACGCAAATGGGCATGCCAGGGCCTCCAAACTGCTGCAAACAAACTCCAGATGCATGCACCACTTTGTGTACCTGGTTTGACATGGGTACTTGGTTACTGGGAATTGAACCAGGGTTGTTAGGCTTTTCAGGCAAGCACCTTAACCACTGAGCCATCTCTCTAGCTCCCAGAGCTCTATTTAAAATATTTATTTATTATCTTCAAGCAGAGAGAGAGAGAGAAGAGAGATAGAGACCATGGCCTCCAGCCACTACAAACACACTCCAGGTAGATGCACTGCTTTATGGATCAGGCTTTACCTGGGCACTGGGTAATCCAACTCAGGTTGTTAGGTTTATGCAGGCAAGCACCTTCACCGCTGAGTCATCTCTCCACCCCACCCCCCACACACAGAGCTCTACTTAAATGAAAGGCTGACCTTCAACCTCACCAGGCCTGCTCCTGTTGGTCCACCCACCCCACAGCTCCTGCTGGTTCCACCCCCAGAGCTAGTGCACAGAACAACCTCCAGTAGGATGAGGAAGATGATGGGGGGCTGTGGAGAGAGACTCCCTCATGCACCCCAGGGATTGTGTTTGGCCCCAGCCAAGCAGTTCTGGCTTGCCTTCCCATGTTGATGTAACCAGTGATCCAAATACTATCTCAGGACTGTCAAAACACCTGACACAGACAATTAACATAAACCGAGACAACCCACTCTCCGGAATGAATGTCTCACCTGGACTTTAGCAAAGCAACCCCCCCCCCCGTTTGCCCCCACCCATGCCACTTTGCAGGCTGTGTTATCACCCAAGGCAAGCTGTGAGCAGGGAACCCCTGACACGCTCTCGGCAGGAAGCTGTAATTACCTAACATATAATTTAGTTGCTAAATGGATTGTTTACAAAGGTGTGCATGATGAAATCACAGGTCTGACAGAGCTGGGACAAGGCAGGCTGGGAAGAGGCAGGCCTTCATTAACGTCCCCACCCCCCTCCAGGCTCCCACTTGCCAACTGTGGCAGGTGCCATCTCCGCTGCAGACTCTGACCTCGCTGAATCACCTGGGTCTCTCTCGTGTTCCCTGACGTGGAGAATACCTGGCCTTCCCTCCTAGGGTTCCATCTGGTAATGACTCCCAACAGAAACGGATTTTCCTCCACGTGGAGTGTAGATGGAGCTCTGTTGTCACAGGCCCCTAGGGTGAGGCTGGAAGTAAAAATAAAATAGCTGAAGTCCCAGGCCTTTAGAATGGGCAGGGGAAGGGGGTCAAGGCCCTCGGGCTGATTCCAGAGATGCCCCACCCCCCCACCCCCCGCCAGGGATCCTCAAAAAGGTTGTGGTAAGCTACTTCACATTTCTGGATTCATTTATTCATTTAAGACAGAGAAAGAGGCAGAGAGGGAGAGAGAGAAAAGTCACACTAGGGTCTCTAGCCACTGCAAATGAACTCTGGACATATGTGCCACCTTGTGCATCTGGCTTACCTGGGTCCTGGGGAATTGAACCTGGGTCCTTAGGCTTCACAGGCAAGTGCCTTAAAAAGCCATTTCTCCAGCCCCCATATTTCTCTTTTTTTTTAATTTTTTTTAATTTATTTATTGGAGAGAGCAAGAAAGAGGCAGATAGAGTAGGTGCACCAGGGCCTCCAGCCACTGCAAACAAACTCCAGACACATGCGCCATCTTGTGCTTCTGGCTAACGTGGGTCCTGGGGAATTGAACCTGGATCCTTAGGCTTCACAGGCAAGCAAGCACCTTAATCTCTAAGCCATCTCTCTAGCCTAGCTACTTCATATTTCCATCATCAATAGAAGTAATTAACCTGAGACCACACCACTGACGTTGTAAGGAATATCAGGGGATGGGGGAGAATATTGACTTCATAGCACAGTGGCTGAGATGTCAAAAAGACATCCTGAGATCAGAGAAATGACTTGTCAAAAACAAAATGACATTCAATAGGGACAAGGAGAGGTGGCCCTCTTGGGAACCTGAAAAAAGCTACAGACAAAACAAGAATAATGAGTTCACTGTTAAAAAAAAAAAAACAAAAAACAACCCTGAGAGACCAGACCATATCTAGATCAAACACACCTTTGTAATAAAATGTGTTAAAACAAACCAAAAATAAGTCTAACATAATCTATGCACATTTACATGAAGAGAATAAGAGAATTCAAGAAATGATGAATAGCTGGGCATGGTGGTGCACACCTTTAATCCCAGCACTCGGGAGGCAGAGGTAGGAGGATCTCCATGAGTTCAAGGCCACCCTGAGACTACATAGTGAATTCCAGGTCAGCCTGAGCTAGAGTGAGACCCTACCTCGAAAAACCAAAATCAAAACCAAAAAAAAAAAAAAAAAAAAAAGAAAGAAAGAAATGATGAATAAATGACCTTACCTAGAAATGATCCTTCTAGTTTAATTTTAGGGCTGGAGAGATGGCTTAGTGCCTATGAAGCCTGAAGACCCAGGTTCAAACCCCCAAGACCCACATAAGCCAGATGCACAAGATGGCGCATACACCTAGAGTTTGTTTATAGTGGCTGGAGGCCCTGGTGTGCCCATTCTCTCCCTTTCTCTCTCTCTCTCTCTCTCTCTCTCTCTCTCACACACACACACACACACACACACACACACACATATATATATATATATATATATATATATATATATATATATACATATCTGTGTTTTTCTCTCTCTAGAATAAATAAATAAGTTAATTAAATAAATAAAATGTTAGGAAGGCTTGTATAGTAATTTGAAAGTAGTATTGTATTGTAAATGTATAGCCCCATAGACTCAGGTGTTTTGTTAAAACTGAGCTTGCAACTTCAGTCCCTAGCAGGCAGATCCCTGCAGGAAGGGGCGTTTCACGGGTGTTTGTGGGCATATCTTCAATCAAGCACTACTAGGTGTGGAGAGAGCAGTTTGAGCTCTGGAGGTTCCTGCTTGATGGTCCTGGTGTTTTGCTTGCTGTAGCTGCTATTTTTCTCTGCTTGGCTCCATGAAAGGGAGCCAGCTTCTTCTACCATTGATGGAACTTCCCCTAGATACCATAAGCCCAAAATAAACCCTTTTCCTCCCCTCAACTGTCTCTGGTTGGATGTTCGTCCCAGGAATGTGGAGTTGACTGCAGCAGCTTGGAAAAAGCAGACAGTCTATCTATAGGAAACAAAATAGATGCCTGTATCACATAAGTACAGACATCTGTTCTGAAAGTTACATCAAGTGATTTTTTTTTTTTTGTCATTCACAAACATCTCAGACTGTGTCACAAACTAAGGTGCCTATGTGATACTTCAGCCTCCCTATAACCCTATGGGACATAGCCGTGTATGATATCTATCGTTGACCACAACAGGGTGGGTAAGGCAATGTGTGACTGTGAAGGAAATTGAATGAATGAGGAGTGAAACCTTCCTGAGCAGTTGTTTCCCAATAAAAGAGGGGGGAGGTGCTTCCGCCCTGGTAGTGCAGTCAGAATTCTTGGGAAGATGAGGCACAGTGGTGCTGACTTCTGTTTGACTCAGTCTTTCTGGGCTTATGCACATATTTTATTTTATTTTTTAGGGAGAGTGAAGAGAGAGAGAAATAAAGAAAGAGAGAAAATTGGCACATCAGGGCCTCAGCCACTGCAATCAAACTCCAGACATTTGTGCCACCTAGTGGGCATGTGCGACCCTACACTTGCCTCACCTTTGTGTGTCTGGCTAACGTGGGATTTGGAGAGCGGAACATGGGTCTTTAGGCTTCGCAGAAGAGCGCCTTAACCCCTGAGCCATCTCTCCAGCCCTCTTATGCACTTTGTTAGTCAGACACTGGGATGACATTCACAGGAGGATCCTGTGCAAAATAGCCCCCCCCTCCCTGTCACAAACCAGACCCCCTCCCAACAAAATACCAGGATAATTAAGTAGTCAGGACAGACTTCCACTTTGTAACATCTACACTTAGCAAATATTTATGACACCCCCCTGACGCCAGGGACATAAAAACCTTGATTAGCTATGATGACATGAAGTGAGTGACCACAAAACACCTCTGAGTATGGACCCAAATCCATGAGTGATGGAGAGGACACTTTTATACCTTAGAGGAAAGTCAGACAATGAATGGCAGGACCCTTCCACATCCAGAAGCCAGAGGAAGATCTGAGGTTGTTCACTCAGCAGTCCTGTCCACTCAGGCACCTGCCCTCATCTCTCCAGGCTGAATGAACAGCTAAGAGCCACGGGTGTGCCCATCCAGGCTTGCCATCTGGCCTCTGGTTCCACCTGGCCTGTCTTCTGACTTTGAGCTTGGGCTCTAGCCCTTCTGGCGTGCTCCCTCCCGAGACAAACAGTTTGAGCCTAGCCCAGGGGTTCCAAGCCACAGTCCACAGACTGCATGTAGCCCAGGAGAGCTAAGAAAGTGGCTCAATACAAGAACACGCACCTGTACTCTCACATGCACACACACATGTGAAATGTTGATGCTGGCTATTTTGCAACATTACTGACTTTATGGAAGTAAAATGCTAGGTCAAGGCCAAATGTTGAAAAGACTTTATGATTTGTGGCCTGTTACCAAGTTGTTTACGGTATCAAAAGCAAATGTGTGGAGTTGGAGCTATAGACCACTTGATAGAGTGCCTGCTTAGTGTGCACGAGATCTTGGGTTCAATTCCCAGCACCACATAAAACTGGGTTTGAGTTGAGCTGGGCGTGGTGGTGCACACCTTTAATCCCAGCACTTGGGAGGCAGAGATAGGAGGATCACCGTTAGTTCGAGGCCACCCTGAGAATACATAGTGAATTCCAGGTCAGCCTGAGCTAGAGTGAGACCCTACCTCAAAAAACAAAACAACAACAAAAAAAAAAAAAAAAAAAAAAAACTGGGTTTGATAGTACACAGCTGTAATCCCAGCACTTGGGACCTAGAGCCAGGAGGCTCAGAAGTTCAGAGACCCTCAGCTGCAAAAGTAACTGGACACCAGCTTGGGCTACACAGGACCCTGTCGCAAAATAACAAGCAAACAAAAACTGTGCCAGAACTTGATGATGTAACTGGCTTTTAGACAGAATGATTTTAGTGGATTTCAGCACTCGTGTAAATGAGCTAAACATGCATCTTCAAGGTGAAAACCAACTTACCAATACAATGATTCAAATCATGCTATCATTTCAAATGAAACTGAAATTACAGCAAGCTCAAATTAAGGCAAACAATTTTATGCTTTTTGACATGTTGGCTAAACACAGTCCTATGAATAGTAAAAACTGTGCAGACTTGCTTTTCAATTAGGTACAAGAATTTGAAAAGTTTTCAAGATTTCTGGGGAAATAATCAATATTTTGGTATATTTGTAATTCCATTTTCAGTTGGCATAAATGTTACCTGCCAATTTCAAATGGAATGCATAGAGCTGCAACCTGACATTCAACTTAAAAATAAATGATCTTGTCTCTTTAGTAGACTTTCATTGAGTCCTGTCTTCCCAGGGACAAATGTCCCATCCTTCACAATCTATTCACTCAATGGGGTGTGGCAGGACCTACGCGTGACCAACTATTTTCAATAATGAAGCACACTAAGAGCAAAATTAGAACCAAAATATCTGATGAGGGCTGGAGAGATGGCTCAGCACTTAAGGCATTTGCCTGCAGAGCCTAATGACCCAGGTTCAATGCCCCAGAACCCATGTAAAGCCAGATGCACAAAGTGGTGCATTGTTGGGGTCCCCCCCCAAGGCCAGCTCAGGAGGGACGATAGGGTCTCTGCCGAATTGGGGTGAGCAGCGCGGAGTCACGACACAGACTCCGGGAGTTGGGTGAAAGTGGGAGCGAGAACCCACAAACTCGTTTATTCAGGAAGTGTACATGGGTTTTAAGGGGCTGTTAATCTTTGTATGGGGCGGTCCCCTTTTGGTGACCAATGACAGCTTGTCTCTGGACAGGACATCTCGTAGTAGGCTTCTTGCGAGCATGGGGCTGTAACTCTTGTCACATCAAGCCTGCGCAAAACGCCATTTTTACAGAAGCCACTTCCTGTTGTCTTTTGCCATGCGGTCTGGCTAGGACCAGGCCTGTATTGTGCCATACAGTGCATGCATCTGGAGTTCATTTGCAGTAGCTGAAGGCCCTGGCGTGCCCATTCTCTCTGCCTCTCTTGTCTCTCTTCTCTCTCTGCTTGCACATAACTAAAAATATTGTTTTAAAAATACCTAATGAACACCTTGAGTACACACTGAAATTAGCACCACCTGCCTCCACAGAAGCAAACATGGACACATTAGGTTCTCAAATACAATGTCAAATGTCCCATTTGTTTTATGATCATCTCTACTTTGATAATAAGATCAAAAGAATCAATGAAGTTTTATGACTTAGATAAGGTCTTTTTTTTTTTTTTTTTTTTTTTTTTTTTTTGCTGGTGATCACTAACTTGGGACCTGCGTGATGGTTTTAAGACTCTCTAGATGGTTTAGTGATTAAAGGTGTTTACTTGCAAAACCTGCCCATTCAGGTATGATGCCCAGTAAACACACAAAACCACACGCATAAAGTGGCACGTGCACCTGGAGTCAGTCACAGTGGCAAGAAGCCCTGGGACATCCACACGCGCTCTTAGCCTCTCTCTCTCTTTTCTCGCTATCAATAAATTAAAATATTTAGAAATAAATAAAAGATTTAGCCGGGCGTGGTGGTGCACGCCTTTAATCCCAGCACTTGGGAGGCAGAGGTAGGAGGATCGCCGTGAGTTCGAGGCCACCCTGAGACTACAGAGTAAATTCCAGGTCAGCCTGAGCTAGAACAAGACCCTACCTTGAAAAACAAAACAAAACAAACAAACAAACAAACAAAAAACAAAAAAGACTCACTGAACAGGGCACCACATAATTAGAATTATTTATTCTGTGAAAACTTCTTTGCTTACACGTGGTGCCAAATATTGTGAAGACTACACACAGACCTTTGCTCATCAGCTTTCATTAATGTGTTTGTTTGTTTGTTTGTTTGTTTGTTTGTTTGTTTATTAATTTAGAAGCAGGGTCTCGCTCTAGCCCAGGCTGACCTGAAATTCACTATGTATTCTTGGGTTGGCCTCAGACTCACAGTGATCCTCCTACCTCTGCCTCCTGAATGCTGGGATTAAAGGTGTGCACCATCATGCCTGGCTTAGAGTGTTCGTGTGGCCCATGACAATTCGTTTTTTTTTTTTTTTTTGTCTGATGTGGCCCAGAGAAGGCACTAGGTTGTACATCCAGGGTCTAGGCCTTCTCTTGATTGTCGCAGAGGAGGAGGAAGCCGGTTTCCAGCTACTGCTGGGATCAAGAAGGCCCAAAGACTGCTTCCGGTCACCAGCAAGGATCCCACGAATGGGGTTGCTTGGTTCCCCCAGCCATGCTGGACTTAAAACGACTTAACCAGCTTTCATTTCTGGGGAAGAATTAACAAGATGGAAGAACAGAGCAACATCAGCTTAGTACGTTCCAGAAATCATTCAAAACACATGCTTTACCTATTCCTACCATCCTGGCTGCAGCCCCACGAGGAAGGCTTCTATCATTAGCCCTAGTAAACAACAGACAAAGCAACCGAGGCACGGGCAGCTTGTCACATGAAGCTTGTACGGGCCCGGGGTTCTCCTGCAGGCCCCGTAGCCTTAGAGGCCGTGGTCAGTGTTGACAGTCATTGACCTGCGGTGTCCACTTTCTGAGACGCTTTAGCAAGAATGCGTTCATCAGTCCACCCATTCATGAGGAAAATCAACCTAAGCGCATGAAAACATTGATTCAGAACCTCATTTGTGGGTTGGAGAGATGGCTCAGCAGTTAAGGAGCTGCCTGGGTTCGATTCCCCAGTACTCACATAAAGCCAGATACACAAAGTGGCGCATGCATCTGGAGTTTCTTTGCAGCAGCAAGAGACCCTGGTGCATCCATTCTCTCTCCCCCCCCCCCGTCTCTCTCCCTCTCTCCTTGCAAATAAATAATTAATTTTTTTTTTGAAAAAGAAGCTCATTGGAGACATTCATTTTAATTATTTTTGGATTTTTTTTGTTTTGGGGTGGTTATTATATTAATGGTTAATAGATTGTACCACCAATAAGGCAGGTATTAATTCTTCCATTTTTAAAAAGAGAAATGGAGGTACAAAGAGGGTCAGCTATGAACCCTAGTTTATTCAGTCAGTGAAACAAAGGCTTGCCAGAAAGAGCCAGGGTCTCCAAGGGGCTGACTGCAGACAAGTTAATGAAGAGACTGTTTCCAGAGCCTGGACAGGTATAAACAAACCAGTCATGGTGGCAGCGCAGAAAGCTGCTTTCTTCCAGGGGGCAGAAGGTGATATGGAATAGACCAGCAAGGGCTCACAGTAGGGTCGGAGCTGGGACTGCCACTGCTGGGATGCAGCAGGGAGGGGAGTGGGTAAGAAAAGTTGGTGGGAAGAAAGTAGGGAGAATCGTGAGAAGAGACACCCTCATCTCCTCCACACAGTGGTCAAGCACAGCTGACAGCAGGAGTCAAGAGAGCTGGTGGGCAGAGATGAGACCAGTTCACAGAAAGCATCTTCTGAGACCCACAAGGGGGAAGGATGGAAAGTGATTGGCGAGGGAGGAACCATTGAAAATAATCTCACATAGATGGTAAAATGCGGAGTCAGGGTGGGAGTAAGGCTGGAATCCAGCTTTTCCCAATGAACAACTCACATGGAATGAGAAGGTAGCGGTGAAAAGCTAACCCCAACATGATCTTAGCCCAGCAGACTAGGGTCTGTCCAGAGAATTTTCCAGTAGTTGTGCAAATTATCTTTTACCGGGCTGGAGAGATGGCTTAGTGGTTAAGGCGCCTGCCTGCTAAGCCTAAGAACCTGGTTCCAATCTCTAAGTCCCATGTTTAGCCAGATGCAAAGTGACTCAAGGGCGCAATGCCGCACTTGACCAGAAGGGGGCACACGCATCTGGATTTCGTTCACAGCAGCTGAGAGACTGCTGGCATGCCCATTCACTATCTGTCTCCCTCTCCCTCTCTCTCTGTCTCTCTCTGTGTCTCTCACCAAAAATAAAAAAAATTTAAAAAACTTTAAAAAAATTATCTGTTACCCTTGCTGCCTTTGCGCCTCCAGAAAGATAGATGGAGGAGAACACTGGTGGTCTACAGTCCTTTGTTCACTAAAAACCAGCCTAGGGAACAAATGGATAAGAATCCATGCGGGTCTTTTCTCGAGAAATAACAGAAGTTTAAGCAAGGTGCCACTTGGCTCCGTAGTCCACGGGCTGGGAGATTGCACAGAACATGCATTCCACTCACAAACCCTTTGTTACTGCTTTTTCTTTTCTTTATTATTTTTTTTAAAAAATATGTTATTTATTTTATTTGAGAGGGAGAAAAAGAAGCAGATATAAAGAATGGCCCCCCACCCAAGGGCCTCTAACATCCTTGGGCATCTGGTTTACATGGGTACTAGGGAATCCACCCTGGGTCCTTAGGCATTGCAGGCAAGCACCTTAACCACTGAGCATCTCGCCAGCCCTGACAGTGGTTTTTCTGCGGGGGTCCTTTTGCTAACATGATGCTCTAAAACCCAGTGACATTCCTCTGCATACAGACAAGTCCCCTGAAGACATGGGACTTTGTTCAGCCACTGTGGAAGGAGTGCCTTAGACCTGGGAGGCACATGATCTTATGGGAACAAGAGGAGATTTGGACAGAACATTTCTGATTGAGCCAAAAATGAGCTGCTGTTAAGCATAACCATTTCAGCCTTGATTCAGTGAAGATCCCTAGAATACAAACTGCTCATTAACACACACACACACACACACACACACACACACACACACACACACACCTGACTAGAGTCAGAGCAGTGAGGTTCATTTTGATTGAAGAAATCCAAGTTCAAGAATGACTGGACACATTCTTCATTCAAACAAGCCTGCAGACATTTTGCCCATCTTTGCCTCTACCTGGGCCGCCATCTAGTGTCCTCCAGGCTGTACTACACCCTCCTGCCTCAACTTTTTTTTTTTTTTTTTTTTTTTTTTTGCAAAGATCTGGTTTCACAGAAAATCATGAGACTTGATCAGAGAGGAAAAAAATTGGCCTCTGAGACAGACACTTTTGTAAAGTGGTTGAGAAATAAAGATTTCTCATTCATTGGATTTCACACATGATTTTGCTTGAGCCAAACCCAAAACTTATGACTCTTTTAAACAAGTAGGCCATGTACAAAGTATTTGGGTATTTTTCTTATGAAAGACTGTTTTTAGGGAAGATGTTTATGTGTATGCATAAAAATGGACTTATTTGCATATAGTATATGAGAACACATTTTGCAGGGTGTGGCATCAAATAGCTAAAACTTATTTAGGCCTGTCAGGGACTGAATGGTGCCACCTCCTCCCACCCAAATTCCTGTGTTCAAGTCCTCAACACAACTTGGAGATGAGATCTTTAAAGAAACAGTCTTTAGAACAGGAATCAACCCAATATGAGTGGTGTATTTAGGGAAATTATTTTAAAATATTTTTATTTATTTACAAGGAGAGAGAGAGAATGGCCACATCCAGGCCTCCTGCCTTGCCGTTGCAAACAAACTCCAGATACATCTGCCGCTTTGCGCATCTGGCTTTATGTGGACCGTGGGGAATTGAACCTGGGCCATGAGCCCTTGCAAGTAAGTGCCTTTAAATGATGAGCCATTTCCCTGGCCCTGTATTTAGGGAAATTTTATCACCAACATATGGGTGCACAAAATTCGAAAGACACAGTGAGAAACCAAGGAAGAAATCTTGGGGGAACTGGTTCTTCCCTACCCCGACCTTAAACTTCCAGCCTTCTAAACTGGAAATGAGTTTGTTGGGGATGAGGAGAAACGCCCCTTCCCAGGTTCCTTCCAATGCCAACGTCAGTGCCGGTCTCCGTTCTTGTGCTGCCAGAGAAGTCACACCAGGACACAGGCAGAGTGAACAAGGAGTCGAGGTTTAGTGACGGAAAGCGGAAAGGAAGTACATTGTCCAGGGTGGAGAGTGGATGGGGGGCGGGGGCAAGGCCTGCCTTTAGTATATGGATTTAATAAGTTGTCCTGTCCTCGCTCTCCCCTGGGGCTGTCTGAAGTGGTCTCCTTTCTGGAATCGTCACAGGCTTTCTTAGAAGTCCTCCTTACCCACAATTCAGCCTGCTACAATGAGATACCCTGATGGTTCATATTTTCAACTTGACAGGACCTCGAATCACTTGGGGACAAAATCCTTCCACATACTGATGAGGGAGTTTCTGGATTAAATGGAGGTGAGAAGACTCACCCTCACTGTGGGTGGCCCCATTCCACAAGCTGGGATGCCAGAATGAATAGAAAGGCAAAAGTGAGCTGCTCTCTGCTTCCTGACTGCAGACTGAACGTCATCAGCCGCTTCCTGCTCCTGCAGCCATGCCTTCCTGCCAGAATAAACTGCGTCCCCTCATAAGCTGAAATAAACCCTCCTTTCCTTAAATTGCTTCTTTCAATTTTTTTTTTTCTTATTTGAAAGAGAAAGAAAGAGAGATGGGCACACCAGGGCCAACTCCAGCTATATGCACCATTTTTGTGTGTCAGGCTTAACATGGGTACTGGGGAATCGAACCCAAGCTGGCAGGCTTTATAAGCAAGTGCTTTTAGCCACTGAGCCATCTCCCAGACCTCTTAATTTGCTTCTTGGCAGGCATTTTTGTGACAGTAATAAGGAAAGTAGCTCATAGAGATTCTTTAGATGCAAGAAGGCTTGCAAAGGTGCACTAGGGGAAAGGTCAAGGGCAACTTGTGGGCGTTCCCCGGGAAGGAGTTTCACAGCAGCTGGCTAGAACCAGCCGAGGCCAAAGTTATTTTGATCCCCAGAGATCGGCCTTGCTCCTCTCCTGGCTCTCTCCATGTACCTTCTCCAGTGCTCCCAACCTGCATGTTTTCACCCTAACATTTGTTTTAACCCCCAACAAATTTAGAGCAAAATAAATTAGTCTTCTGTAAGCCAGGCAGTCTGGCCGCAGCCCCAGCTAAAGTAAGTCTAGCTTCATAAACGCTGGCCAGTGTTGAGACTGTGGGGGAAGGATGGGTGGGTCACACTGAGGCCAAGGGCCTGAGGCTAGCCCCGTATACCTTCACCTTGTCCACGTTGTAAAGGCTGAAATGAAGGACAGGGCTTGGGGCCACCCTTTCCCACTCCTTCCCGTCCTCAACTAGGGGAGCTGTGTGCTCTTGTCTGGGGACCAGATTTCCTTGGAGGAAGTTTTGGAAATGGAGGAGACACTAGTTCAGGGGAGGGAGTCGGTGGCCACCTGCCTTTGTCCGAGGCTGGGCAGCTGTGGCAACTCCCTGAGCACTGATTTTTGTCCCGTGTAAAATGAGAGTGAGTGGTCTGACTGGTTGGAAAAATGAGGGCTTGGGAGATGGCTCTGTGGTGAAAGGCGCTTGCTCTCAAAGCCTGCTGTCAGGGGTTCAATTCCCCAGTGCCCACGTAAAGTCAGATGCAGAGTGGCACATGTGTCTGGAGTTTGTTTGAAAAGGCCCTGGCATGCCCATGCACTCTCAATCTCTCTTACAAATAAATTAAAAAAAATTTTTAATGAAAGTTCCACGAGGCACTCCCTTAGCAAGAAAGGGGAAAGCAAGATTCCCAAACTTCCTGGGTTCAGGCCTGGGGTACCCTCAAGGCAGAGAGAGGAGGATGGTTACTGAGAAAGCAGAGTTGAGAAAGTACCATGCAATTTAAGAGAGGCTTATTGAGAATTCACCCCACCCCCACCACC
This sequence comes from Orientallactaga sibirica, assembly GCA_036365145.1. Lineage (NCBI taxonomy): Eukaryota > Metazoa > Chordata > Mammalia > Rodentia > Dipodidae > Orientallactaga > Orientallactaga sibirica. Next base: position 13,082,797 of record JAEOAD010000048.1, on the reverse strand, counting down.
CAGATGGACACGGAGAAACTAACTTTTTTAAGGGAGGGGAGGAGCACGGGAGGGCTTTTGCCTGTGGCAGCCTGACTCCCTGGGACCGCAGCTCAGCCATTTCCAGGATCAGTGCCCGGGTGAGCCCTTTCCTTCTCCTCCTCCAGCGGAGGACCACCACCCCGGCACTGTCAATTCCCCCACCCCCGCGCCGAGGCCACGCCCCGGGGCGGGGCGGGGCAGCGCCACAGGACCCACGGGCTCCCCCCTGCTGGACCCCACTTCTGAGGTGGGTTTCAAGCCCGAGTCGGGGGTTTTCCCATTGGTGGCAAAGGTCCACTCAGGATGAGAAAGGAAAGAGCGAAGATGCTGTGCTATACAAGAGCAGAATAGCTGGGCCCGGAAAGGACAGACAGAATGCCGGGCAGACACTGCGGGCTATGAACGGGGAATAGCCAGAGTGCACTCGTCTGCGGGCATCGGACCAGTGCTGGTGCTGACTCCTGGGACCACCGGAGTGTGTGCAAGTTTCCAATGCAAGTTGTTTTCTTTCTTTTAAAAAATATTTTATTTATTTAATAGAGAGAGAGAGGCACATAGAGAGACAGAGAGAGAGAGGGAAAGAGAGAGAGAGAGAATGGGTGCTCAATGGCCTCCAGCCACTGCAAACAAACTCCAGACGCATGTGCCACCTTGTGCATCTGGCTTAAGTGGGTCCTGGGGAATCGAACCTGGGTTCTTAGGCTTTGCAGGCAAGCGCTTATAGGCTAAGCCGTTGCTCCAGCCCTCAAGTCGTTTCCTTAAATGTGTTGAATACTTACCACCAATCTTCACGAGGGCTTTGCTCTCAAACAAGGAATGAATGATGAAGGGTTCATGGTAAGAGTTAAATGTAGGCACCATAAAAAAAAAATAACTTAGTAACTACCCAAAGCTTTTATTTACTGGGTTTGACGGAAGCAGAAATAATAAAATGCCTTTAGACTTTGAACCCTGAATGACAACCATAACCCAGCTGTCTTAGCGCAGGCTGCTATAACAAATGCCATAGATATGGATGGGTTAGATGTTGTTTATGATATAGATATAGGTGATGCAGATGATATGAATACAGACATAGATGCTGTTTATGGACAACAGAATTTATTCTTAACAGTTCTGGAGGCCGGCAGACTCAGTGTCTGTGTGCGATGGCTTTCCCCTTCCTGGTTCGCCTGGTGGAAGGACGTGTCATTTACTTTCTCTTTGCTGGAACAGAAGACCAGACCAGGAGCAGTTTAAGGAAGAAAAGGGTTTATTTTCAGCTTACAGTTTCAAGGGGAAGACCGCCACGGTTGGCAAGGAAATGGGTGTCACATTGTTACACCCACCCGGGAAGAGGTAGACCCAGCAACGGGGTGCTGAATGCTCAGCTAGCTTTCTCCTTTTCACAGTCCGGGGACCCTGTCCATGGGCTTTCCAAAGTTAAGGAAGGTCCTTCCACCTCGAAGATATGACCAAAGATTTGTTTCCATGGTGACTCTAAATCCTGTCAAGTTGACCACCAGGTATATGTTTATTTGTTTTTTGAAGTAGGGTCTCGCTCTAGCCAAGTCTGACCTGGAATTCATTCTATAGTCTCAGGGTGGCCTCGAACTCACAGCAATCTACCTCTGCCTCCTGAGTGCTGGGATTAAAGGTGTGAGCTGCCACGTCCAGCTGACCACCAGCTATTAATTATCACAGGGGAAAGGAGCTCTTATGCCTTCTTCTATAAGGTCACTAATCTCATTTTCGGCCCTCATGACATAATTCACCTCCCAAAGGCCCTGCCTCCTAGTGTTATTACTTTTGGTTAGGTTTAACACGAATTTCGGGAGACACCTATTCTATTCAGACCACAGGCTAGATCTTATTTCCTTAATGAACTATATAAATCAAGGGTTAGCCATCTAAGTCAGGCAGTCAGCCCCTGGTACATGGACCCACTCCTGTAACATACTGAGCGTGTGGACAGCATGCTGACCACTGGAATCTCACAGAAGGCAGAGCAGCTGGGAGGAAGTCGCTGTTTCTAAAGAAGGAGGGTGAGAAGACAAATATTAGTTACTTACTTTGCAAAGTACGTCGACAGATTGACTTTCAGTGCTGGAAGCTGAAGCCTTTGTCGTGAGCATGCTGGGTAAGCACTCCAGTGCTGAGTTTCAACACCAGCCATTGGTATTGGATTGAGGACCCCGGTCCTCTACCCTGGATGAACCGGAAGGGACAGAGAAGCTCCCGCTGACGACAACATGGAGACTATGGTCCCCCATTCTGAGATGGCTCAGGCTTCCTCTCTATTTCCCGGTTGTCAGAGCAAGAGCCCACACTAGCTCCAGGAGGGAGCCACACCTCATATGAGTCCTGTGAAAAATCATCTAGGAGAAAAGAAGTTCCCAAGCCCTCAGATAGGGAGAGAGCTTCCTGAACCTTCAGAATGTGGGTGAGGGGCTGGAGGGATGGCTTAGCGGTTAAGGTGTTTGCCTGGAAAGCCAAAGGACCCAGGTTCGATTCCCCAGGACCCATGTAAGCCAGATGCACAAGGGGGTGCACACGTCTGGAGTTTGTTTGCAGTGGCTGGAGGCCCTAGCCATGCCCATTCTCTCTCTCCCTCTTTCTCTGTCAAATAAATAGATAAATAAAATATTTTTAAGAAAAAGGAATGTGGGTGAGGAACAGTTCGCACTGTGCCTCAGCCCATGTGCTGCGCCTTGCAATCTGCGTTCTCGGGTGTCTGCTCATCTTGCTGACTTGAGAGCTCATGAGCTAGCTGGAAGATGAAACACAGTACCTTTCTACCCACATGTTGGTGAGAGAATAACTTTATCTGAGGCTACCACCAAAGACAGCCCGTGGCGCTTCAATGTCATTTAGCAAATATTAAACACCTGTTGTGGCCAAAACTCATAGACGATGCAGTAGAAATCCTGTCACCTTTGCTTTGTGAAGACATTAGAACTGTATTCTACAGCAGTAGCTCTCGAAGGGTGGTTCTCAGAACAGCAGCATCAGCCAGGGACGTGTGAACACTTCAGATGATCTGTGTCTCCCTTACTCAGAAACTCTGACGTAAGGGTGCCTCAACATGCTTAAACAAGCCCTCCAGGGAATTCTCATGTACCCTCAAGTTCAAACCCCACCATCTTACATCCTAGCTCCCCATAGTGTGAAACTGTTCACTAAGTTTAAAAGCTAAAGGAGGTGGGGCTAGAGAGATGGCTCAGTGGTCAAGGCACTTGCCTACAAAGCCCATTGACCTGGATTTGAGTCTCCAGTACCCACGTAAAGCCAGATGGGCAAAGTGACACTAGCATCTGGAGTTTGTTTGCCGTGACAAGAGGCCCATTCTTTCTCTCTCTCCTCTCTCTCTGAATGCAAATAAAAAAAAAAAAAAAAAAAAAAATGATTTCAAATAGGATTTGGCATATGGGAAAAAAGTTTGATAAATACTAAATTGTGACTTCCAATTCCTATTCAGTGCAACTGCGCATCAGCAGACATCTGTGAGAAGAGACAATGTAAGACTGGAAAAGACAGGCTTACTCGAACCCAGAGAGAGGTATCTGGTGATGTACCACATGGCTCTGCTCTCAGCCAGGCCCACTAAATGTCTTAATCGTTGGTAAAAATTAAACAAGCGCTTATCACTTTTAAAATTTACAGCGTTAATTAGTTGGCACAAATCCCAAAGGTTTGATGGATGGATCTAAGAGGTTACCAGCAGACTTGGAAGAGAGGTCGAATGCTAACAGCGTGTCTGTCACTCATCAGAAATAATGCACTGTTCTCAGAGCCAAGCAAACAATGGCGGTGATGGGAATTAATTAGTGTCTGTGAAGACAACATCTCAGCTTACATCCGACAGGGAGATGTGAGCACCACAAAAACTAAGGAGATGCCATACTCTGGGGAGTATGATGGATTGTAAAACGCACCCCCACACACACACACCCACACCTACTAGATATGCAGACCCTGATCTTTGGAACCTGTGTGTAGTCCAGGCCCAGAACACGCTACCTAAAAATATGGTATCCTGGACACTAAGAAAGCAACAGAAGCAGAAAGGTCACTTTCTGACCTTGTCCACCTCTCTGTTTGAGAGCTAGCTACACAAGGATTCTCCGCACTGCATTCTTTTAAAAGTAGGCCATGAGACCCTCCCTTGATGGCCGATGTCCTTCTCAGAGGCCAGAGAACACTGAATAGATGGGTCTCCTTGGGTTTCCCTCTCAGTGAGCTGCCCCTGGGCCGAATTCTTTTAGTCCAATCACATGACCACACAATTTCCCCTCTTTGCTGAAACTCAGCATGAAAGTAGACGCCTGTGCCCGGTTTCTTTCCTCCCTTCCTTCCTTCCTTCCTTCCTTCCTTCCCTTTCTGTTTTCTTTTTCTTTCTCTTTTCCTTGTACAACATAATGGGTTTTATTAGGAATTTTCATCCATGAGCATAATATACTTTGGCCATATTTGCACCCCATCTCTCTTTTTCTCTGTCTCTCTCTCCTCTCTCTCTCCCCCCACTCCCCCTTCTCACTATTCCCCTTCCCAAAATAGTCCTTCTACTACTTTCATATCTTAAAACAAGCTATAGATCCCTCATGTGAGAAGAAATATTCATTATTTGTCTTTCCATGAGGAGCTTCACTTCCATCAATTTTCTTTGCTCTTTACAACTGAGCAATACTCCGTTGTGCATGCATACCTCTTTTCCTTCATCCACTCACCTGCTGATGGGCTCCTAGAAAGATTCCTTAACTTGGCTATTGTGAATAGTATAGCAATGAACATGAGTAAGTAACTATCCCTGTTGAATCTTTCTAATAAAAATATTTATTTATTTATTTATTTATTTATTTATTTATTTATTTATTTATGAGAGAGGGAAAGAGAGAAAGAGAATGGGTCACCAGGGCCTCCAGCCACTGCAAACAAACTCCAGACACATGTGCCACCTTGTGCATCTGGCTTACGTGGGTACTGAGGAATCGAACCTGGATCTTTTGGCTTTGCAGTCAAGTTCCTTAACCGCTAAGCCATCTCTCCAGCCCCCCTGTTGAATCTTGCTTTAGAGTCCTTCAGGTATAAATACCCAGGAGTGGCATAGCTGAGTCATATGCTACCCTTAGTTTTGTTTTGTTTTGTTTTTAAATTATTTTATTTATTTATTTATTTATTTATTTATTTAAGAGAAAGAGAGGCAGATAGATAGAGAATGGGCACGCCAGAGCCTCTAGCCACTGCAAATGAACTCCAGACACATGCACCACCTTGTGCAGCTGACTTCCACGTGGGTGCTAGGGAATCGAATCTGGGTCCTTTGAATTTGCTGGCAAGTGCATTAACCACTAAGCTATTTCTCCAGCCCTTGTTTTATTTATTTAAGAGAGAAGGGGCAGAGAGAGAGAGAGAGAGAATGGGTGCACCAGGGCCTCTATCCATTGCATACAAACCCCAGAAGTGTGTGCCACCTTGTGCATCTGAGTCCTGGAGAACTGAACCTAGGTCCTTTGACTTTGCTGGCAAGTGCATTAACTGCTAAGCCATCTCTCCAGCCCTTGTCTTGTTTATTTATTTAAGAGAGAGAGGCATATATAGAGAGATAATGGGTGCACCAGGGCCTCTAGCCACTGCATACAAACTCCAGATGTGTGCACCACCTTGTGCATCTGGGTCCTAGGGAATTGATCCTGGGTCCTTTGGCTTCACAGGAAAGCACCTTAACCTCTAGGCCATCTCTCCAGCCTCTTATTTTGTTTTTTGAGACAATGTCTCACATTGAATTTGCCTCAGAGCTGCTTTCTAGTTGAGAATCACCTTAAACTCCTGATTGCCTGATTCTACCTCTTAAGTAGGGACTCCAGGCATGTGCCACCATGTTGTGAAATGTAATGTTTTGAGAAATCTCACAATGATTTCCATAGCGACCACACCAGGGTTAGAATTCCTTTTCCTCAATGCTCTCACTAGCGTCTGTTGTTTGTTTCCTTGGTGATGCCATGGTGACCAGGGTGTTTAGGTCTTCATTTCTGAAGGCTCTTGTGTCATGCAAAATGTCAATTAAATAAATTTGTCATGCTTGTCTCTCTTTAATCTGTCCTTGTATGGGATTGTCAGCCATGACTTTTTGATAGTAAGGCAAGATATCACCTTTTCTCCTCTTCAGAATGCTACCTTACATAAGCTTGGGATGGGATGGGTGGGGATGATAATTAAGAATATTAAAAAAAATTAATTAAGAAAAAAGGGCTGGGACCGGGCATGGTGGTGCATGCCTTTAATCCCAGCAGAGGTAGGAGAATCACTGTGAGTTCGAGGCCACCCTGAGACTACAAAATGAATTCCAGGTCAGCCTGAGCTAGAGTGAAATCCTACCTCGAAAAACTAAAAAGAAAAGGGTGGGGCTGGAGAGATGGCTTAGTGGTTAAGGCACTTGCCTCCAAAGCCTAAGGACCCATGTTCAACTCTCCAGATCCCATGTAAGCCAGATGCACAAAGATGAGGCAAGTGCAAGGTCACACATGTCCACTAGGTGGTGCAAGTGTCTGGAGCCGATTGCAGTGGCTGAGGCCCTGGCATGCCAATTCTCTCTCTCTCTCTCTCTCTCTCTCTCTCTCTATCTATCTATCTATCTATCTCTATCTCTCTCTGAAATAGAAAAAAAAATTAAAAAGAATCTTGAGATGAGAGAGTATCCTAGATTTTTCCAGTGGGTCCTAGATACTTGCTCATGCAATCTGGCAAGCAAGAAGTGGGGGATGAATTCACTGTGCCAAAAAGTTGATCAGAGTGACTTAGCCACAAGCCAGAGAAGTCCCACTGTCCCCAGAAGCTGGAGAAGCAAGGACCTGATTCTCCCCTGGAGTCTCGTGGGGAGGTGGGACCCTGACCTGGTGACACTTTGGCTCAGCATGTCTTGTCCCTGTAACAAGCGCCTGATATAACCACCCTAAGAGGAGGAAGGATTTGTTTGGCTCCGTGTTTGGAGATTGCAGTGTGCGCCTAACTGACGAATCACTGCGTTTGGGGCTGGGGTGAGGTGGCACATTACGGCAGGTCAGGTCACGTGTGCTGATCCCACGTTACCAAGAAGAAGAGACGGGCAAGAAAGGTCCGGACTCACTCACTCCACTTTGAAAGCACGATCCCAGTGGCCTAAACTTTTAAAGGTTCCATTACCTCCTGCTGAGCCTTTAACACATGGGCTTGTGGGGAACTTTCCAGATCCAAACTGTGGCACCCAGTGATGATGACTTTGAGATTCAGAACTACGAGAGGTTAAGTTTCTGGTGTTTAAAGCCAACAAGTTTGTGGTTAACTTGTTAAAGCAGTCCCAGGAAGCTCAGAGAGGCAGAGAAGAGAGAATTCTGTTTCATTCTTCATTTAGGTGGGACAATCTGGTGGTTTGATTCAGGTGTCCCCATAAACTTAGGTGTTCTGAGTGCTAGGTTCCCAGCTGATAGAGATTTGGGAATTAACACCCCTGGAGGCCGTGTAATGTGAGTGGCCTTCTGGGTGTTATAACCATCTCCCCCCTTGTCACAATCTCTTGTTGCTGTTGTCCATCTGATGTTGGCCAGGGGTGATGGCCACCCTCTGCTCATGCCATCGTTTTCCCTGCCATCGTGGAGCTTTCCTCGAGTCTGTAAGCCAAAATAAACCCCTTTTGCCCACAACTTGTTCTTGGTCAGGTGTTTTCTGCCAGTAATGCGAATCTGACTGTGATAGATTGCATTTGGCTCTGAGTATGCTTCAGGAGATGCATTCATGAGTTAACTCCCCCAGAGGGTAAGTTATCACCAAAAGTGACAGGCTTCAAGCGCTCTCTGGGCAAATGAACAGCCAGAGGAGGCAGTGAGTGTGCCAGGCAAGTAGGGGCAGTAGCCACGTGTTAAGACTGTGAAGGGAGTTCAATCCTGAAGGCGGGCAGCAGGACATCGTCCCTTGAATCCAGAGCCCGGTCTGGCATGTTTCTGCAGCTTGCTGCGGTCCCTGGGGCAAGGCAGACAGGAAGAATGAAAGTCTAGAAGGTCGGTAGAGTCTGGGCGCATAGTGATTAAACTCAGGCACGGATGTGGCTTCGGAGATGCAGAGGAAGGAATACATTTTTAAAAAGGTTTGGGGGCTTAAGTAATCAGTGCTTGGCAGCAGCTCGAATTTGGAGAGAGGAGTATTTATTAGGCCCTCTCGTAAGAGCGCTGACCCAAGAGCCATGAGCAAAAAAACGTTAAGATGGAGAGCTCCCCCCTGGAGGGAGCAGAGCCTGCCTGGAATAATTAGAGAACACGGTTCTGGTAATCAGATAGCATTAGAAAAAAAAATATGGACAAAAGGGTAGAAAGTAAGGAACTTTTCAAAGTTACTGGTTTTGTGTTGGAGGAAGTGGGTCTTGAGAGATGGCCAGATCTAGTTAAGAGAAGAGGAGATCATGCCACCAAGGGGTGGGGTTGGGGGACACGAGCAGCCTATGTTGGAGCAAAAAAACATTAGGCAGGGCCAAGTGCAAAACCAGAAGCAGGGGCTTACACCAGGGCAGACATCCGCCTGTCTCCAAGGCTGTGCTTGAATGTGAGGCCGTAGAGGTGAGATACAGCGTTCACAGTGGTCCGGCTGCACGTTCAGAAAAGACCTTAGTGGTCTCTAACGCGAATGTCCTGGGCGCAGTGCAGGAGTTAAGGGCTTAATGGGTTCAAATTATCCCAAGGAAAGGGTTCCTCCACGGAAGAACTGGAATGTTGGAGGACAGACACATGCAATGTCAAAACGAACTAAAGGCTGGAGAGGTGGCTCAGCAGTTAAATGCGCATGCCTGCAAAGCCTGACAGCTGGGGGATCAAGTCCCTAGGACCCTGGTAAAGCCATATGCACACAACGGCACACGTGTGGAGTTGGTTAGCAGCAGCAGGAGGCCCTGGTGCACTATACTCATTCTCTTACTCTTTTTTTTTTTTGATTTTTGATATAGGGTCTCACTGTAGCCCAGGCTGACCTGGAATTAACTCTGTAGTCTCAGGCTGCCTTCAAACTCATGGTGTTCCTCCTACCTCAGCCTCCCGAGTGCTGGTATTAAAGGCATGCGCCACCATGCCCGGCATCACTCTCTTTCTTTCTGCCTCTTTCTCTTTCCCTGTCTCTCAAATAAATAAAAAAATATTTTTGTAAAAACCTGGGTTGGGCAGATGGTTCAGTGGTTCAGGCACTTGCCTACAAAGCCTAATGCGCTGGGTTGGATTCCCCAATACTCATGTAAAGTCAGACACACTACATGTTGCATTCACCTGGAGTTCATTTGCAGTGGCAGGAGGCCCTGGTGTGTCCATTGTCTCCCCTCCCCACCCTCTCTCTCTCTCTCTCTCTCTCACACACACACACACACACACACACACTGCAAATAAATAAAGTTGTTTGTTTAAGAAAAATAGAACCTGACTAGAGGTGGTACCTAGAACATGCAAGAGCCCTGCAAATCATGCAAGAGTTAGAAGCTGAGGAGGATACTCAGGGCGCATGAGCCTGGTCTCCATCCTCCACCTCAGCACGGCAGAACAAACTGAGCCGAAAAGGTCGGCACCTCCTTTTCTCCCCTGACCGAAGCACCAGAGAAGCAGTTCAGGGAGGAAAATCCTCACTCAGGAGGAGCCGGCATGGGACGAGATGCCCAAGCTCACCACTAGCCCTGGCACAAGTTCAATAATTAAGTAGCAGTGGCACCATGTATGTACACCCATCCTTTTGGCCAAAATGAGCTGGCTGGGTAATGTCACGTGGTGGCCAGCCCTGGAATTCTTGGACCCTGCAGCCATTCTGGAGGGCAGAACGTTGCCAGATTAAGTGTCCCTGTCTTCTGTGGTCCAGAAACACCACCATCCCCAACAGGCATCCCCAAGCAAAGCTCCAGCGGGTCCCCGGGGTCTGTGCCTGAAAAGACTCACTGTGGGTCTCTTTGAAGAACCAGGTGTCCAGCCATGGGATATGGGTGGGCAAAGCCTAAGATGCTCCACCAGAGGCAAAAAGGAGGAGCAGAAGACAGCTTTTAAAATGTGGTGCTGAGTCAAGAAAGCAAGAGACTGGACTGAGCATGCAGTTCACAGGCACAATAGTAACCTAGGCTGCATAACGTCCTAGCTTCTAGGCCCAGAACAAAAGAAAGAAAGAGGGAGGGAGATGAGAGGAAGGAAGGGAAGAAGGAAAGAAGAGAAGGAGGGAAGGAGGGAGGAAGGAAGAAAGAAAGAGAGGGAGGGAGGGACGGAAGGAGGGAGGGAGGGAAGAAAACAGGAAAAAAGGACCTGATTCATGGAGTTTTTGTGAACTATATGTATATATTAAACATTGTATTTCTTTATTTTTATTTTATTTATTTGACAGAGAGAGAGAGAGGGAGGGAGAGAATAGGTATGCCAGGGCCTCTATCCACTGCAAACAAACTCCAAATGCACGTGCCACCTTGTGCATCTGGCTTACATAGGTATTGGGGAATTGAACTTGGGTCCTTAGGCTTTGCAGGCAAGGGTCTTTACAGCTAAGCCACCTCTCCAGCCCTAAGCACTGTATTTTTGATATAACCTGGCCGATATAACACACACTGGGCGCATTTGAAAGGTTGCCTATAAGGGAAGTAGGAGAATGGAAGTCAAAACAATCAATGCACGCAAGAAGAAATGGGTGGAGGTGTGAGATGAGGCTTTGCAGAAGCCAATGATAAAGTATGTCACTAAGGAGAGCGATTAACTCAACCCTCTGTGTCTGAGCACAAAATAAACAAGAGTCTTAAGCTCTCCGTCAATTACCAAGGCAGTTCTAAACCTGAATACTAAGCAGGTGGCTTATAAGCAGCACAAAAGAAAATGGTTCCACGAGAAGCCTGTGATGAGTTATAAAGTTAAAATCACATATTAAAAAAAGTATGGGGAGCCAGGCATGGTGGCACACACCTTTAATCTCAGCACTTGGGAGGCAGAGGTAAGAAAATTGCCATGAGTTCAAGGTCACCCTGAGACTACATAGTAAATTCCCGGTCAGCCTGAGGTAGAGTGAGACCCTACCTCGGAAAACCATAAATAAATAAATAAATAAATAAATAAATAAATAAATAAATAAATAAATAAAAGTATGGGGCTGGAGAGATGGCTCAGTAGTTAAGGTGCTTGCCTGCAAAACTTAAGGACCCAGGTTTGATTCCCCAATACCCACTTAAAAACCAGAGGCAAGCCAGGTGTGGTGGCACACGCCTTTAATCCCAGCACTCGGGAGGCAGAGGTAGGAGGATCGCCAAGAGTTCGAGGCCGCCCTGAGACTACATAGTTAATTCCAGGTCAGCCTGGACCAGAGTGAGACCCTACCTTGCAAAACAAAACAAAACAAAACAAAACAAAACAAACCAGAAGCAATAGGTGGCATATGTGTCAGGAGTTTGTTTGCAGTGGCTAGAGGGCCTGGCATGCCCATTCTCTTTCTCTCTCTATCCTTCTCTCTTAAATAAATAAATAAAATAAAGAAGGAAGGATATGAAATCATAAAATATTAAAAATTTTTGAAAGTATGGGGCTGGAGAGATTGCTCAGTGGTTAAAGGCACTTGTTTGAACCACCTGACAGCCTGGGGTTCAAATCCCAGTACCCACATAAAACCAGATGCACAAAGTGACACATAAGTCTGAAGTTCATTTGGAGTGGCTTTCTCCCTCCTTTCCCCTCTCTCTCCTTTCAAATAATAACAAATATTTTTCAAATACATTTTTATTTATTTATCTGAGAAAGACACAGAGAGAAAAAGAGACAGACAGAGAGAGAGAGAGAAAGCATATGCCAGGACCTCTAGCCATTGCAAATGAACTTCAGACACGTGGGCCACCTTGTGCATCTGGCTTATGTGGTTACTGGGGAATCAAACCTGGGTCCCTAGGCTTCATGGGCAAGTGCTTTAACCACTAAGCCATCTCTCCAGCCTATTTTACATGTTTTATTTTTAAAAATATTTTATTCATCTAAATAAATATTTTTAGGGCTGGAGAGATGGCTTAGTGATTAAGGCACTTGCCTGCAGAGCCAAAGGACCCAGGTTCAATTTCCCAGGATCCATGTAACCAGATGCACAAGATGGCACATACGCCTGGAGTTCATTTGTAGTGGCTAGAGGCCCTGGCGTGTCCATTCTCTCTCTCTCTAATAAATAAAAATAAAATATTTAAAATAATAACTATTTTCATTAAAAGGTATTTAGAGTTAATAGGTCAAGATATTCCATCCGACATAGCACTGTGTCTTGTCAACAAGCGTTGGCATGATCCCTTGAAAGGAGGGAAGAAATGTAGGCAGAGCAAGTACAGGATGTGTTCTCTCAGCGAGGTAAGCAACTAGATTCTGACAGCTTGACTCACAATTGAATTCATCTAGAGCTGGGATGCTTGTACTCTTGGAGAATCTAAATGAAAGTTTTAGCTTTTCTTTCCAGAAAAATGGGCCTGAGCCTATCCAGAATTTTCTGTAGCAGGGCAAAAAGCTCTGTGTCTCAAGCCCAGAACAAGTTAAAAGATCAAACCAGGGGGCTGGAGAGATGGCTTAACAGATGCCTGCCTATGAAGCCTAAGGACCCAGGTTCAATTCCCCAGAACCCACGTAAGCCAGATGCACAGGGTGGTGCGTGCGTCTGGAGTTTGTTTGCAGTGGCTGGAGGCCCTGGAGCACCCATTCTCTCTGTGTCTGTTTCTCTGTGTTTGTCTCTCAAATAAATAAATAAAAATATTTGGCAAAAAAATCAAACTAGGGATGACCTGAGTAAGGATCTTCAGGGAAACATTTGTGCTTGTTAGATATCCTCACGTGATCTGATTTCTCTTCAGTTTGCATAAATCTTTTGCCTTCTTCTGTTCTCAGATGTTCTCAGACAGCATGGGCAGGCAAAGAAGTCTGCGGCTTGCTGACACCCACATGGCCTAAGGGTCTTTTGTGAAAAGATATTCTCCAGGCCTCATCTCCGTGGGTTCTTCTGCAGCCCAGGAATCTGTGTATTTCCACGCTAGCCTGGCTTTGGGAGGGGGTGGTGTATAACCTGGATGCACCACAGCCCTTCCTCGGGATTTTCCATCAGCAGGTGGGTTCTTAGCTGGAGCCAAGCCCAGGATACTCCCTCAAGACTCTCTGAACAGCCAGTGCACCTGTCTGCCAGCTGTGGTGAGCTATGGAGGACTCGGGGCTGACTCCAGAGTCCTCAGAAGACTTGGTGGGAGCAACCACTTCCAGAGACTTCTGAGGGAGCTGAGGCCCAGTTCTGCAAGGGTGGTGACTCACAGACAGGCAACCTGAATTGGAGTCCATCGCTTATTCTGTTATCTCTGGAAGGTTCCTCAGCTTCTCTGTGCTTGAGAACCCTGATATGCAAACTCAAAACAGCAGCAGCTAACTCACAGAATCCAATCTTGTAAAGCACGCAGATATTTGTGTAGAGGGTAGCATGAAGGAAAAATTCAGTAAATGTTAGCAATCACTATTGCCAATATTTTATTCTGATCATAAGATCATACAAAATGATGGAATTGGAGATATTTAAGGCTATTCCACACTGGAGGGGAATGGATCTTATTCATCTTCAATTAATTCTTGTGTGTGGTAAGTCTGGATGCATGTCCTCCATAGACTCAGGTGTTTTGTGGGTTTTTAAATATTTTATTTATTTATTTGAAAGAGAGAGAGAATTAGGTAGACAGAGAGAGAGAAAGAGAAAGAGAGAGAATGGGCGCGCCAGAGCCTCTCAGCTGCTGTGAACAAACTCCAGACGCATGCATCGTATGTGCGACATTGCGCGCTTGCATCACGTTTGTGTCTGGCTAAACGTGGGACCTGGAGAATGAAACGGGGGTTCTTAGGCTTCACAGGCAGGTGTCTTAACCACTAAGTCATCTCTCCAGCCTGGAAATTTTTTTTTTTTTTTTTTTTTGAGGTAGGGTCTCACTCTAGCCCAGGCTGACCTGGAATTCACTATGTGGTCTCAGGTTGGCCTTGAACTCACAGCAATCCTCCTACCTCTGCCTCCTGAGTGCTGGGATTAAAGGCGTGCGCCACCACGCCCGGCTGGAAATTGTTTTTAAATTTCATTTATTTATTTGAGAGAGAGAGAAACAGCGACAGAGAGACAGAGAACAGCACGCCAGGACTTCCAGTCACTGCAAATGAACTTCAGACACATGTGCTCCCTTGAGAGTCCTGGAGAATCAAACTGAAGTCCTTTGGCTTTGCAGGCAAGCCCCTTAACTGCTATGCCATCTCTGTAGCCCCCAAAGAAACTTTTGTTTTGTTTTGTTTTCATTTTTTGGTTTTTCAAGGTAGGGTCTCACTCTAGTCCAGGCTGACCTGGAATTCACTATGTAATCTCAGGGTGGCTTCAAACTCATGGCAATCCTCCTACCTTTGCCTCCCAAATGCTGGGATTAAAGGCGTGCGCCACCATGCCCGGCCCAAAGGAAAATTTTTAAATATATATTTTTAAATTTATTTGCAAGCAGAGAAAGATAGAAGAGAGACAAAGAGAATGGGCACATCAAGGCTTCAAGCGACTGGAGTCCTTCAGGTATAAATACCCAGGAGTGGCATAGCTGAGTCATATGCTACCCTTAGTTTTGTTTTTGTTTTGTTTTTAAATTATTTTATTTATTTATTTATTTATTTATTTATTTATTTAGAGAAAGAGAGGCAGATAGATAGAGAATGGGCACGCCAGAGCCTCTAGCCACTGCAAATGAACTCCAGACACATGCACCACCTTGTGCAGCTGACTTCCACGTGGGTGCTAGGGAATCGAATCTGGGTCCTTTGAATTTGCTGGCAAGTGCATTAACCACTAAGCTATTTCTCAGCCCTTGTTTTATTTATTTAAGAGAGAAGGGGCAGAGAGAGAGAGAGAGAGAGAGGAATGGTGCACCAGGGCCTCTATCCATTGCATACAAACCCCAGAAGTGTGTGCCACCTTGTGCATCTGAGTCCTGGAGAACTGAACCTAGGTCCTTTGACTTTGCTGGCAAGTGCATTAACTGCTAAGCCATCTCTCCAGCCCTTGTCTTGTTTATTTATTTAAGAGAGAGAGGCATATATAGAGAGATAATGGGTGCACCAGGGCCTCTAGCCACTGCATACAAACTCCAGATGTGTGCACCACCTTGTGCATCTGGGTCCTAGGGAATTGATCCTGGGTCCTTTGGCTTCACAGGAAAGCACCTTAACCTCTAGGCCATCTCTCCAGCCTCTTATTTTGTTTTTTGAGACAATGTCTCACATTGAATTTGCCTCAGAGCTGCTTTCTAGTTGAGAATCACCTTAAACTCCTGATTGCCTGATTCTACCTCTTAAGTAGGGACTCCAGGCATGTGCCACCATGTTGTGAAATGTAATGTTTTGAGAAATCTCCACAATGATTTCCATAGCGACCACACCAGGGTTAGAATTCCTTTTCCTCAATGCTCTCACTAGCGTCTGTTGTTTGTTTCCTTGGTGATGCCATGGTGACCAGGGTGTTTAGGTCTTCATTTCTGAAGGCTCTTGTGTCATGCAAAATGTCAATTAAATAAATTTGTCATGCTTGTCTCTCTTTAATCTGTCCTTGTATGGGGTTGTCAGCCATGACTTTTTGATAGTAAGGCAAGATATCACCTTTTCTCCTCTTCAGAATGCTACCTTACATAAGCTTGGGATGGGATGGGTGGGGATGATAATTAAGAATATTAAAAAAAATTAATTAAGAAAAAAGGGCTGGGGCCGGGCATGGTGGTGCACGCCTTTAATCCCAGCAGAGGTAGGAGAATCACTGTGAGTTCGAGGCCACCCTGAGACTACAAAATGAATTCCAGGTCAGCCTGAGCTAGAGTGAAATCCTACCTCGAAAAACTAAAAAAGAAAAGGGGTGGGGCTGGAGAGATGGCTTAGTGGTTAAGGCACTTGCCTCCAAAGCCTAAGGACCCATGTTCAACTCTCCAGATCCCATGTAAGCCAGATGCACAAAGATGAGGCAAGTGCAAGGTCACACATGTCCACTAGGTGGTGCAAGTGTCTGGAGCTGATTGCAGTGGCTGAGGCCCTGGCATGCCAATTCCCTCTCTCTCTCTATCTATCTATCTATCTATCTATCTATCTATCTATCTCTATCTCTCTCTGAAATAGAAAAAAAAATTAAAAAGAATCTTGAGATGAGAGAGTATCCTGGATTTTTCCAGTGGGTCCTAGATACTTGCTCATGCAATCTGGCAAGCAAGAAGTGGGGAATGAATTCACTGTGCCAAAAAGTTGATCAGAGTGACTTAGCCACAAGCCAGAGAAGTCACACTGTCCCCAGAAGCTGGAGAAGCAAGGACCTGATTCTCCCCTGAGTCTCGTGGGAGGTGGGACCCTGACCTGGTGACACTTTGGCTCAGCATGTCTTGTCCCTGTAACAAGCGCCTGATATAACCACCCTAAGAGGAGGAAGGATTTGTTTGGCTCCGCGTTTGGAGATTGCAGTGTGCGCCTAACTGACGAATCACTGCGTTTGGGGCTGGGGTGAGGTGGCACATTACGGCAGGTCAGGTCACGTGTGCTGATCCCACGTTACCAAGAAGAAGAGACGGGCAAGAAATGTCCGGACTCACGCACTCCCCTTTGAAAGCACGATCCCAGTGGCCTAAACTTTTAAAGGTTCCATTACCTCCTGCTGAGCCTTTAACACATGGGCTTGTGGGGAACTTTCCAGATCCAAACTGTGGCACCCAGTGATGATGACTTTGAGATTCAGAACTACGAGAGGATAAGTTTCTGGTGTTTAAAGCCAACAAGTTTGTGGTTAACTTGTTAAAGCAGTCCCAGGAAGCTCAGAGAGGCAGAGAAGAGAGAATTCTGTTTCATTCTTCATTTAGGTGGGACAATCTGGTGGTTTGATTCAGGTGTCCCCATAAACTTAGGTGTTCTGAGTGCTAGGTTCCCAGCTGATAGAGATTTGGGAATTAACACCCCTGGAGGCCGTGTAATGTGAGTGGCCTTCTGGGTGTTATAACCATCTCCCCCTTGTCACAATCTCTTGTTGCTGTTGTCCATCTGATGTTGGCCAGGGGGTGATGGCCACCCTCTGCTCATGCCATCGTTTTCCCCTGCCATCGTGGAGCTTTCCCTCGAGTCTGTAAGCCAAAATAAACCCCTTTTGCCCACAACTTGTTCTTGGTCAGGTGTTTTCTGCCAGTAATGCGAATCTGACTGTGATAGATTGCATTTGGCTCTGAGTATGCTTCAGGAGATGCATTCATGAGTTAACTCCCCCAGAGGGTAAGTTATCACCAAAAGTGACAGGCTTCAAGCGCTCTCTGGGCAAATGAACAGCCAGAGGAGGCAGTGAGTGTGCCAGGCAAGTAGGGGCAGTAGCCACGTGTTAAGACTGTGAAGGGAGTTCAATCCTGAAGGCAGGCAGCAGGACATCGTCCCTTGAATCCAGAGCCCAGTCTGGCATGTTTCTGCAGCTTGCTGCGGTCCCTG
Source organism: Orientallactaga sibirica (assembly GCA_036365145.1). Classification (NCBI taxonomy): domain Eukaryota; kingdom Metazoa; phylum Chordata; class Mammalia; order Rodentia; family Dipodidae; genus Orientallactaga; species Orientallactaga sibirica. The sequence goes on along the minus strand of JAEOAD010000048.1, from coordinate 13,065,314 downwards.
GGGCAAGGCAGACAGGAAGAATGAAAGTCTAGAAGGTCGGTAGAGTCTGGGCGCATAGTGATTAAACTCAGGCACGGATGTGGCTTCGGAGATGCAGAGGAAGGAATACATTTTTAAAAAGGTTTGGGGGCTTAAGTAATCAGTGCTTGGCAGCAGCTCGAATTTGGAGAGAGGAGTATTTATTAGGCCCTCTCGTAAGAGTGCTGACCCAAGAGCCATGAGCAAAAAAACGTTAAGATGGAGAGCTCCCCCCTGGAGGGAGCAGAGCCTGCCTGGAATAATTAGAGAACACGGTTCTGGTAATCAGATAGCATTAGAAAAAAAAAATGGACAAAAGGGTAGAAAGTAAGGAACTTTTCAAAGTTACTGGTTTTGTGTTGGAGGAAGTGGGTCTTGAGAGATGGCCAGATCTAGTTAAGAGAAGAGGAGATCATGCCTCCAAGGGGTGGGGTTGGGGGACACGAGCAGCCTATGTTGGAACAAAAAAACATTAGGCAGGGCCAAGTGCAAAACCAGAAGCAGGGGCTTACACCAGGGCAGACATCCGCCTGTCTCCAAGGCTGTGCTTGAATGTGAGGCCGTAGAGGTGGGATACAGCGTTCACAGTGGTCCGGCTGCATGTTCAGAGAAGACCTTAGTGGTCTCTAACGTGAATGCCCTGGGCACAGTGCAGGAGTTAAGGGCTTAATGGGTTCAAATTCATCCCAAGGAAAGGGTTCCTCCACGGAAGAGCTGGAATGTTGGAGGACAGACACATGCAATGTCAAAACGAACTAAAGGCTGGAGAGGTGGCTCAGCAGTTAAATGCGCATGCCTGCAAAGCCTGACAGCTGGGGGATCAAGTCCCTAGGACCCTGGTAAAGCCATATGCACACAACGGCACACGTATGGAGTTGGTTAGCAGCGGCAGGAGGCCCTGGTGCGCTATACTCATTCTCTTACTCTTTTTTTTTTTTTTTTGATTTTTGATTTTTGATTTTTGATATAGGGTCTCACTGTAGCCCAGGCTGACCTGGAATTAACTCTGTAGTCTCAGGCTGCCTTCAAACTCATGGTGTTCCTCCTACCTCAGCCTCCCGAGTGCTGGTATTAAAGGCATGTGCCACCATGCCTGGCATCACTCTCTTTCTGCCTCTTTCTCTTTCTCTCTCTCTCTCTCAAATAAATAAATAAAATATTTTTGTGAAAACCTGGGTTGGGCAGATGGTTCAGTGGTTCAGGCACTTGCCTACAAAGCCTAATGCGCTGGGTTGGATTCCCCAATACTCATGTAAAGTCAGACACACTACATGTTGCATTCACCTGGAGTTCATTTGCAGTGGCAGGAGGCCCTGGTGTGTCCATTGTCTCCCCTCCCCACCCTCTCTCTCTCTCTCTCTCTCTCTCACACACACACACACACACACACACACACACACACACACTGCAAATAAATAAAGTTGTTTGTTTAAGAAAAAAAGAACCTGACTAGAGGTGGTACCTAGAACATGCAAGAGCCCTGCAAATCATGCAAGAGTTAGAAGCTGAGGAGGACACTCAGGGCGCATGAGCCTGGTCTCCATCCTCCACCTCAGCACGGCAGAACAAACTGAGCCGAAAAGGTCGGCACCTCCTTTTCTCCCCTGACCGAAGCACCAGAGAAGCAGTTCAGGGAGGAAAATCCTCACTCAGGAGGAGCCGGCATGGGACGAGATGCCCAAGCTCACCACTAGCCCTGGCACAAGTTCAATAATTAAGTAGCAGTGGCACCATGTATGTACACCCATCCTTTTGGCCAAAATGAGCTGGCTGGGTAATGTCACGTGGTGGCCAGCCCTGGAATTCTTGGACCCTGCAGCCATTCTGGAGGGCAGAACGTTGCCAGATTAAGTGTCCCTGTCTTCTGTGGTCCAGAAACACCACCATCCCCAACAGGCATCCCCAAGCAAAGCTCCAGCGGGTCCCCAGGGTCTGTGCCTGAAAAGACTCACTGTGGGTCTCTTTGAAGAACCAGGTGTCCAGCCATGGGATATGGGTGGGCAAAAGCCTAAGATGCTCCACCAGAGGCAAAAAGGAGGAGCAGAAGACAGCTTTTAAAATGTGGTGCTGAGTCAAGAAAGCAAGAGACTGGACTGAGCATGCAGTTCACAGGCACAATAGTAACCTAGGCTGCATAACGTCCTAGCTTCTAGGCCCAGAACAAAAGAAAGAAAGAGGGAGGGAGATGAGAGGAAGGAAGGGAAGAAGGAAAGAAGAGAAGGAGGGAAGGAGGGAGGAAGGAAGAAAGAAAGAGAGGGAGGGAGGGACGGAAGGAGGGAGGGAGGGAAGAAAACAGGAAAAAAGGACCTGATTCATGGAGTTTTTGTGAACTATATGTATATATTAAACATTGTATTTCTTTATTTTTATTTTATTTATTTGACAGAGAGAGAGAGAGGGAGGGAGAGAATAGGTATGCCAGGGCCTCTATCCACTGCAAACAAACTCCAAATGCACGTGCCACCTTGTGCATCTGGCTTACATAGGTATTGGGGAATTGAACTTGGGTCCTTAGGCTTTGCAGGCAAGGGCCTTTACAGCTAAGCCACCTCTCCAGCCCTAAGCACTGTATTTTTGATATAACCTGGCCGATATAACACACACTGGGCACATTTGAAAGGTTGCCTATAAGGGAAGTAGGAGAATGGAAGTCAAAACAATCAATGCACGCAAGAAGAAATGGGTGGAGGTGTGAGATGAGGCTTTGCAGAAGCCAATGATAAAGTATGTCACTAACTAAGGAGAGCGATTAACTCAACCCTCTGTGTCTGAGCACAAAATAAACAAGAGTCTTAAACTCTCCGTCAATTACCAAGGCAGTTCTAAACCTGAATACTAAGCAGGTGGTTTATAAGCAGCACAAAAGAAAATGGTTCCACGAGAAGCCTGTGATGAGTTATAAAGTTAAAATCACATATTAAAAAAAGTATGGGGAGCCAGGCATGGTGGCACACACCTTTAATCTCAGCACTTGGGAGGCAGAGGTAAGAAAATTGCCATGAGTTCGAGGTCACCCTGAGACTACATAGTAAATTCCCGGTCAGCCTGAGGTAGAGTGAGACCCTACCTCGGAAAACCATAAATAAATAAATAAATAAATAAATAAATAAATAAATAAATAAAAGTATGGGGCTGGAGAGATGGCTCAGTAGTTAAGGTGCTTGCCTGCAAAACTTAAGGACCCAGGTTTGATTCCCCAATACCCACTTAAAAACCAGAGGCAAGCCAGGTGTGGTGGCACACGCCTTTAATCCCAGCACTCGGGAGGCAGAGGTAGGAGGATCACCGAGAGTTCGAGGCCACCCTGAGACTACATAGTTAATTCCAGGTCAGCCTGGACCAGAGTGAGACCCTACCTTGCAAAACAAAACAAAACAAAACAAAACAAAACAAACCAGAAGCAATAGGTGGCATATGTGTCAGGAGTTTGTTTGCAGTGGCTAGAGGGCCTGGCATGCCCATTCTCTTTCTCTCTCTATCCTTCTCTCTTAAATAAATAAATAAAATAAAGAAGGAAGGATATGAAATCATAAAATATTAAAAATTTTTGAAAGTATGGGGCTGGAGAGATTGCTCAGTGGTTTGAACCACCTGACAGCCTGGGGTTCAAATCCCAGTACCCACATAAAACCAGATGCACAAAGTGACACATAAGTCTGAAGTTCATTTGGAGTGGCTTTCTCCCTCCTTTCCCCTCTCTCTCCTTTCAAATAATAACAAATATTTTTCAAATACATTTTTATTTATTTATCTGAGAAAGACACAGAGAGAAAAAGAGACAGACAGAGAGAGAGAGAGAGAGAGCATATGCCAGGACCTCTAGCCATTGCAAATGAACTTCAGACACATGGGCCACCTTGTGCATCTGGTTTATGTGGTTACTGGGGAATCGAACCTGGGTCCCTAGGCTTCATGGGCAAGTGCTTTAACCACTAAGCCATCTCTCCAGCCTATTTTACATGTTTTATTTTTAAAAATATTTTATTCATCTAAATAAATATTTTTAGGGCTGGAGAGATGGCTTAGTGATTAAGGCACTTGCCTGCAGAGCCAAAGGACCCAGGTTCAATTTCCCAGGATCCATGTAACCAGATGCACAAGATGGCACATACGCCTGGAGTTCATTTGTAGTGGCTAGAGGCCCTGGCGTGTCCATTCTCTCTCTCTCTCTAATAAATAAAAATAAAATATTTAAAATAATAACTATTTTCATTAAAAAGGTATTTAGAGTTAATAGGTCAAGATATTCCATCCGACATAGCACTGTGTCTTGTCAACAAGCGTTGGCATGATCCCTTGGAAAGGAGGGAAGAAATGTAGGCAGAGCAAGTACAGGATGTGTTCTCTCAGCGAGGTAAGCAACTAGATTCTGACAGCTTGACTCGTCAATTGAATTCATCTAGAGCTGGGATGCTTGTACTCTTGGAGAATCTAAATGAAAGTTTTAGCTTTTCTTTCCAGAAAAATGGGCCTGAGCCTATCCAGAATTTTTCTGTAGCAGGGCAAAAAGCTCTGTGTCTCAAGCCCAGAACAAGTTAAAAGATCAAACCAGGGGGCTGGAGAGATGGCTTAACAGACGCCTGCCTATGAAGCCTAAGGATCCAGGTTCAATTCCCCAGAAACCATGTAAGCCAGATGCACAGGGTGGTGCGTGCGTCTGGAGTTTGTTTGCAGTGGCTGGAGGCCCTGGAGTACCCATTCTCTCTGTGTCTGTTTCTCTGTGTTTATCTCTCAAATAAATAAATAAAAATATTTGGAAAAAAAATCAAACTAGGGATGACCAGAGTAAGGATCTTCAGGGAAACATTTGTGCTTGTTAGATATCCTCACGTGATCTGATTTCTCTTCAGTTTGCATAAATCTTTTGCCTTCTTCTGTTCTCAGATGTTCTCAGACAGCACAAAGAAGAAGTCTGCGGCTTGCTGACACCCACATGGCCTAAGGGTCTTTTGTGAAAGATATTCTCCAGGCCTCATCTCCGTGGGTTCTTCTGCAGCCCAGGAATCTGTGTATTTCCACGCTAGCCTGGCTTTGGGAGGGGGTGGTATATAACCTGGATGCACCACAGCCCTTCCTCGGGATTTTCCATCAGCAGGTGGGTTCTTAGCTGGAGCCAAGCCCAGGATACTCCCTCAAGACTCTTTGAACAGCCAGTGCACCTGTCTGCCAGCTGTGGTGAGCTATGGAGGACTCGGGGCTGACTCCAGAGTCCTCAGAAGACTTGGTGGGAGCAGCCACTTCCAGAGACTTCTGAGGGAGCCTGAGGCCCAGTTCTGCAAGGGTGGTGACTCACAGACAGGCAACCTGAATTGGAGTCCATCGCTTATTCTGTTATCTCTGGAAGGTTCCTCAGCTTCTCTGTGCTTGAGAACCCTGATATGCAAACTCAAAACAGCAGCAGCTAACTCACAGAATCCAATCTTGTAAAGCACGCAGATATTTGTGTAGAGGGTAGCACGAAGGAAAAATTCAGTAAATGTTAGCAATCACTATTGCCAATATTTTATTCTGATCATAAGATCATACAAAATGATGGAATTGGAGATATTTAAGGCTATTCCACACTGGAGGGGAATGGATCTTATTCATCTTCAATTAATTCTTGTGTGTGGTAAGTCTGGATGCATGTCCTCCATAGACTCAGGTGTTTTGTGGGTTTTTTAAATATTTTATTTATTTATTTGAAAGTGAGAGAGAATTAGGTAGACAGAGAGAGAGAAAGAGAAAGAGAGAGAGAGAATGGGCGCGCCAGAGCCTCTCAGCTGCTGTGAACAAACTCCAGACGCGTGCATCGTATGTGCGACATTGCGCGCTTGCATCACGTTTGTGTCTGGCTAAACGTGGGACCTGGAGAATCAAACGGGGGTTCTTAGGCTTCACAGGCAGGTGTCTTAACCACTAAGTCATCTCTCCAGCCTGGAAATTGTTTTTAAATTTCATTTATTTATTTGAGACAGAGAGAAACAGCGACAGAGAGACAGAGAACAGCACGCCAGGACTTCCAGTCACTGCAAATGAACTTCAGACACATGTGCTCCCTTGAGAGTCCTGGAGAATCAAACTGAAGTCCTTTGTCTTTGCAGGCAAGCCCCTTAACTGCTATGCCATCTCTCTAGCCCCCAAAGAAACTTTTGTTTTGTTTTGTTTTCATTTTTTGGTTTTTCAAGGTAGGGTCTCACTCTAGTCCAGGCTGACCTGGAATTCACTATGTAATCTCAGGGTGGCTTCAAACTCATGGCGATCCTCCTACCTTTGCCTCCCAAATGCTGGGATTAAAGGCGTGCGCCTCCACGCCCGGCCCAAAGGAAAATTTTTAAATATATATTTTTAAATTTATTTGCAAGCAGAGAAAGATAGAAGAGAGACAAAGAGAATGGGCACATCAAGGCTTCAAGCGACTGCACACAAACTCCAGATGCCTGCACCATTTGGTGCACCTGGCTTTACGTGGCTACTGAGGTAATCAAACCTGGGTCATTGGCCTTAGCCTTAACTGCTAAGCCATCTCTCCAACCCCATTAAAGGAAATTTTAAAGGGAATGCAGGAGATGAGTTTGCAATGATGATCTGTATCTAAACGTGTGACCGTATCTCAGCATTATGTATAGTAGATAGCGAGGACAACCCAAGTACTTATCAGTAGGGGTTAATTAAATAAATCAGTGCACATTCATATGGCAGTCTCCTCTCCGGCCATTAAACATGACAAACCTTAAAAATGTGAATATGGATCTGGAGGCAATGTCCAAAATGTTTAACAGTTGGGAGACCAGAAGTACCAACCAAACAGAGTAGAGTCACTCCCAGCCCGAGGACTCTACCAGAACATCCCGACTGGATGCCTCACATCCACTTCTGACATTTTTGTGAAAGGATGTCGTGGTGTTTTAGATTAGGTGCCCCCCATACACTCATGTGTTCTGAATGCTTGAGCCCCAGCTAATGACAGTCTGGGAGGTGGAGCCTTGCTGGAGGAGGTGTGTTGCTGGGAGTGGGCCTTGATGCCTTATTAATAAGCCCCTAGCCTGCCAGTGTTTGTCTGTTCACTCTCCTGTGACTGTGGTCCACCTGATGTTGGTCAGGAGGTGATGTCCAGCCTCTGCTCAAGCCCCACTTCCCTCTGCCATCATGGAATTTCTCCTGGAGCCTGGAAGCTAAAATAAACAACTTTCCTCCCGCACGCTACTTTTGATTGGGTGCTTTGTGGCAGCAATGAGAAGGTGAGTGCAACACGTGTAGAAATTGATATGCATAAAAAAGTATCTGGAGGATGGTTACTGCAAACAAACGGGCTATTACCCACGAACGCAATAGTGTGGACGGGGTTTGAGCTTGCCTCCAAAGCGCTCCAAGGCTGGAAAGCTGAGTTTCCAGTGTGGCAATGTGGAGAAGTGATGGAGCCTTTGAGAGATGGGGCCTGTTGGAAAGTGAATGTGGAATTGGACATGAAATTGGGAAGGGTTAGTGTAGTGCTTGAAGAACCTCAGCTAGTTCTCAAGGGAGGTTATAACATGAGGCCACACCATTCATTAGGTTATAACATGAGGCCACACCATTCATCAGGTTATAACGTAGGGCCACACCATTCATTAGGTTATAACATGAGGCCACACCATTCATTAGGTTATAACATGAGACCACACCATTCATTTGGCCCCTTTTTTGCACAAAGCTGTTTCCTTTCTGCTTCTCTGATGTGTGGTAATATAGGCAAGTGGACAATCACTAGAGTGGAACAGATAGGACTGCCCAATCTTGAACATTCAACTTCTAGAACCCCTTTTCTTGCTAAACACTTAGCCTTGGGTATTTTGTTATAACAGCAGAAAATGGACCAAGATTCTAGGTGTAAGACCTGGGAGTACTTAACTTTTTTTTTTTTACATTTATTGTATTGCTTAAAATTTTAAATGCTGCTCTGTTTTGCTTTTACTTTGTTTTTATTTATTTTTATTTATTTATTTGATAGAGAGAGAGGGAGAGAGAGAGAGAAATGGGCACGCCAGGGCCTTCAGCCACTGCAATCGAACTCCAGACATGTGTGCCCCCTTGTGCAGCTGGCTAACATGGGTCCTGGGGAACTGAACCTGAGTCCTTCGGCTTTGCAGACAAACGCCTTAACCACTAAGCCATCCCTCCAGCCCTTGTTTTTTTTTTTTTTTTTTTTTTTTAAGTCAAGAGTTAAAGAGTGTAAAGTCACTTTTCAGATTCACACAAAAGCATCCTGTGGCTGTGGTATCCGTGAAGACCCTTTGTTGGAATCTCAGGAAGGATTCTGCCCTTTACCTTCCAGCTCCCAGTGAGTGGACTTCTTACAAAAGTTAGTTCAAAATGCAGTGAAAGTAAGTTTTAAATAAAAGTAAATATTTAAATAAAGAACCCTATCACCTCGAGACTACCTTTCGATTACTTCTCATTGGTTGGCTGGTGTTGGTGAGGACTGAGATGAGATCTCACTATGCAGCCCCAGCCGGCCTCATGCTTGTGATCCTCCTGCCTCTGCCTCCTAAGTGCTGGGTTTGCAGGTATCTACCACCACGTCTGGCTCAGACTACCATCATCCCTACTTCCAGATGAGGAAACTGAGGCACGGAGTTGTAAGACAACTTGCCCAGGGCCTCACATGCACTCATCCTTAATCTATACAACTTCTCTCCTCTGCCCCACAGCCTGGTAAGCCAGCCTTCTCCTCTTCTCCACTTGTGTGTGTGACAGCGCCAGCAGTGCCAGGCGTGGAATAGATGCCGTATGAATATTCATTACTTTCTTCTCAGACATTTTTCAACGACTGTGCACATTAACTTGGTCCTCTGGAGAAATGTTTTTTCTGCCTTCTATAAATTAATGCTGGTTGCCAACTTCTTTGGAGAGTTATTTTGCTCTGATCTATCCCCCCCCATGTGTGCATGTGTGTGTGTATGTGTACATGCTCACACTCATGTGCATGTATGTGTGACTGCTAACAGCTATCATTTACTAGTTGCTTTCACTATCCCCAGGTGTTCCTAAGGATGGTGAAGTGTTGTGCTTGTAAACACAACTATGGCTTCTTTTGTGGACAAAAAGCTATGGCTGAATAAAAAATGCTCTGGAAGAGAGTGAGTCATGCTCATAGGGTTGGCCAGAGAAGCCGTAGCAGAGTGAGGTCAAGGGCAAGACGTTAAAAACATGAGCTGAAAGCACCTGAGAATGCATTTGCCCTGGAGTTTGTGAACATGTTGTACTGAATGTTCCCAGAGCTCAGAGCCTTCTAGCTGGGTTTTTTAAGTTATGTTGCGAGAGCGGAGAGAGTGAAAATAATGTGCAAATAACTTAGATGAAAGATTTTATTGGCGATTCCAAAATTTAATGAGCCTGTTTTTCATTTACTTGTTTCTTTTTTGAAAAAGCTCTGATTAGGACTGGAGAGATGGCTTAGCGGTTAAGGCGCCTGCCTCCTAAGCGTAAGAACGCTGGTTCCAATCTCCAGCGGTTCCAATCTCCAGGTCCCACGTTTAGCCAGATGCAGAGTGACACAAGGGCGCAATGCCGCACTTGACCACAAGGGGGCGCATGTATCTGGATTTTGTTCGCAGCAGCTGAGAGGCTGCTGCCGCGCCCATCTCTATCTGTCTTCCTCTCCCTCTCTCTCTGTCTCTCTCTGTGTCTCTCTACAAAAAAAAAAAAAGCTCTGATTAAACAGAAACATTTGTTTTTGTCTCCCATGTCTTTCTATATGATCACGGGAGCTATAGAAACCAACTACTTTGGGCTGGAGAGATGGTTTAGCAGATAAGTGCTTGGCTGTGAAGCCCAAGGACCCCAGTTCGAGGCTCAATTTCCCAGTACCCACATAAGCCAGATGCACATGGAGGTGCATGCGTCTGGAGTTCATTTGCAGTGGCTACAGGCCCTGATGCACCCATTCTCTCTCTTTCTCTTTCTCTATCTCTCTCCCCCTTTCTCTGTCTCTAATAAGTAAATAAAATAAAATAAAATAAAATAAAATAAAATAAAATAAAATAAAATAAAATAAAAAAAGAAGCCATCTACCTCAACCTGTAGTGAGAACGGCCAGGCCTACAGCCAGAAAACGTTGGCCAGAGGCATGCACACAGTGGTCAGGAAGGTTTTAGAGACCAAATCAGTTCAACTCCCCCAAATGCACATTATTTTACAACATGACCATCCTAGGTACTTAAAGCCACCCACTCTAGGATGCTTACTAGCCCTCTAGGGCCCGTCTCTAAGGAATATTGAGTGTTAATGAAAGCCTTTTTTCATTGATTTGAACTGACCCCATCAACATCTCACCACCCAGAGAGTTCTGACCTACAGTCCGCACAGCCGTTTCTGCCTCTGGGAGGGAGTAAGATCTGTCAGTATAACACTAAGTTCTACAGATGCGCTGTGCTTCCCTGCTCACGTGATGTTCAGAAACACCGTCGCTGCATTAGCCTTACCATCTGTTAAGGATGACATTTCCCTATAGCCGACACAGTGTCTGTCCCAGCACCCGGCACTGCTCCCAACTGAGCCATGAAAGGTACTTCTGCTGTTGCGTCCACATAAGCCACGTGATGCTAGTGTGCCTGCAGAAACCACTTCCAGAACATAGGTGATCAGAGACCGGGGCCTGAAGTGATTCAGTCCACCCAAAGCGCTTTCAAAAGCCCCTGTCTGGAGGCCAGTCTCCATTTTCAGAAGTTAGCCAGCCCTCCATTTTATGCTTTGAAACCTTCAGCTTTGCTCTTCAAATTGCCAACATAGCTGAGTTGGAACACTCTATCTGCTTCCCATAATCTCCCTTCTCTCCTTCACACCAAATTCTTTTTTAAAAAACATTTTTTATTTTTAATTATTTATTTGAGAGAGAGAGAGAGAGGCAGATAGAGTGAGAGAGAGAATGGGTATGGCAGGACCTTCAGCCACTGCAAACAAACTCCAGATGCATGTGCCACCTTGTGCATCTGGCTTATGTGGATCCTGGGGACATCGAACCTAAGTTGTCAGGATTTTCAGGCCAATGACTTAACTGTTGAGCCATCTCTGCAGATCTCCAACACCAAGTTCTTCACCCCTTGAGATCTGCCAAGTTCTTCCCCCAGCTGGGCCTCAGTTCATGTTGCCACATCCCTTCCCTGCCTCAGGATTTCCACTTAGCCCTCAAGGCCCAGCTCATAGTTTTCCAAAGCCTTCCCTGACCCTCACAGACTGTCGCTGTGCTATGTCACATATCAGTTATCCAACCATCTGTCCACAGTAACGAATGTGAAGATATTGGGACTTCCTTAGGTACACCTTCCCGGCTGGACCCTGAGCTGTTCAAGGTGGTATTTACTGTAAAGGTGACACAGTGCCCAGTACTCTCTGCGCAGATGAAGATCTTGCCATGCTCAGATGTTTTAAACTTTTTATTGACAACCTGAAGACATTTACACAATGCACCTTGATCACAATCCCCCTCCCTCATTTGTCCTCCCTTCTCTATCCCCCTCCACTGGACACCTGCTTCTTTCCAACACGTCACTCCTCTGTTTTGTTTTGGACTTTTTTTTTTGGTTTGTCAAGTTTGGGTCTCACTCTAGCCCAGGCTGACCTGGAATTCACTATGTAGTCTCAGGGTGGCCTCAAACACATGGTGATCCTCTTACCTCTGCCTCCCAAGTGCTGGGATTAAAGACGTGCACCACCACGCCCAGCTCACTCCTCTGATTTGACTTCATTTCCACCCTGCCCCCATATGTAGGTCTTGTGCAGGTAGCGACAACCACTGAGGTCACTTTGTGTCTGGAAGACAGGATTCCAAAGCACTCCTCCCCATCCTTTGGCTCTTACGTTCTTTCTGCCTCCTCCTCTGTAATGGACCCTGAGGGTGACGGAGATGTTGGTTCTCTGCAAATGTCGTATCATCTCATATATGGGGCTTGAGCAGCTGTGGGCTTCGATATGTAAATGAGAGCATAGAGTTTTAAAGTCTGGATAATCTGGGCTGGAGAAATGGCTTAGCGGTTAAGGCATTTGCCTGCAAAGCCAAAGGATGCAGGTTCAAGTTCCCAGTACACACATAAAGCCAAACGCACAAGGTGGCACACATATGGAATTTGTTTGCAGCGGCTGGAAGCCCTGGTGCACCCATTCTCTCTTTCTCTATCTGCCCCCTCTCTCTCATAAATAAATAAATACAATAGATATTTTTTAAAGCCTGGATAATTTGACACTTCACAAACCTTGAAAAGATGTGACCAAGCAGATCCACTGAAACGCCAAAAGATGAAACCAGGGTGAGTCTGCTTGTAATTATTCTGAGTGCAGCCTGATGGACTAAGGCGATGGCTTATGGGTAAGAGCACTTGTGATACAAGCATAGGAACCTGAGTTCAAGCCCCAGCACCCACCTAGAATGCTGAGTGTGGCTTCACATGCCTGCCACCTCAGCACCGAGGGACAGGAGGACAGACAGGACGATCACTGGGGCTCACTAGTCAGCCAGTCTAACCGAAAAAGGAGGCACTCCAGGTTCAGCGAAAGGCTTGTCTCAGGGAAATAAGGCAGAAGATGAATATGCAAGGACATTCTGGGTGCTCTCCTCTGACCTCCACATGCGGGTTCACAGGTCACACACACCTGCACACCCGCACACACACAAAAGAATGTCAACTTGAGGGCTGGAGAGATGGCTTAGTGGTTAAGCCTAAGAACGCTGGTTCCAATCTCCAGGTCCCACGTTTAGCCAGATTCAAAGTGACACAAGCGCGCAATGCCACACTTGACCACAAGGGGGTGCATGCATCTGGATTTCATTCACAGCAACTGAGAGGCTGCTGGCGCGCCCATCTCTATCTGACTCCCTCTCTCTCTGTCTCTTTCCAAAAAAAAAAAAAAAAAAGAATGTCAACTTGAATTAGGACATGTGTGCACGTAGATTGACAATGGAGTGTGTGTGTGGGTGGGCAGTCCCTCCTTGACATCTGCAGGGATTGGTTCTCGGATCCCCTGAGGAACCCAAAATCCATGAACACTCAACTCCCTTCTACTACACTGGATGATAGGTGAGGTGTTCACAGTCACACTGTCCTGGAGCACATTGGCATAAAAAGAGAATATTCTCTCCCTCAGAACCCACAGCTGCATATTCCAGTCGAGAAACTTCTGTGAGTGTCCAGCCCAATCCTTCCACTGTTGGCATCTCTGACACACAGCCCTGGCAGTGTCCAGCCATTGATAATGGTGACCTATCTCTATTCCCTAAGGTGACCACTGCTTGTGAAAATGCTATGTCTGAATTTCAAGAATATCATATGATGGGGCTGGAGAGGTGGCTTAGTGGTTAAGGTCTTTGCCTGCAAAGCAAAAGGATCCCAGTTCAATTCTCTAGGACCCACATAAGCCAAATGCACATGGGGGTGCATGCATCTGGAATTTGTTTGCAGTGGCTGGAGGCCCTGGTGTGCCCATTTTCTCTCTCTCTCTCACTCGCTCTCTCTGTCTCTTTCTCTCTTTCAAATAAATAAATAAATAATTTTTGGAGAGAGACAGAGAGAGGGGGGAGAGGGAGAAGAAGAGGGAGACAGATAGAGAATGGGGGTGCCAGCAGCCTCTCAGCCACTGTGAACAAACTCCAGATATGTGTGCCCCTTTGTGGGCAAGTGCAGCATTGCGCCCTTGCATCACTTTGCATCTGGCTAAACGTGGGACCTGGAGATTGGAACTGATGTTCTTAGGCTTGGCGGGCAGGTGCCTTAACCGCTAAGCCATCTCTCCAGCCCATAATAAATAAAATATATTTTTTAAAAGATACCATATGATGTACACATTACATCCTTCATTTTACAGAAGAGGAGTTGGGACCCAAGTAAAGAAGTGGCGTGAGTCCAGATAACAAGTGGTAAACTTGGGATTTGGACAGAGGCCTGTCTCCAAAGCCCACGCACTCTCCTCGGAGACCTCTGAGAACGCCTCAGCCGGCTGGTCGGAAAGGACTTCTCTCCCCAGAGTGTCGGGGCTGATCCACAGAGGTCAGGCTGCTCTGCTTGTAGAAGTGACGTTTCAGGTCACAAGCTAAGACTTTATTCATGTCAACTCCACACAAGTTCTGTGCTGGGTACCTGCATGAACACAACACAACCAAGATATTAAGGACTTTGATCTGAGCCACCTCCTATAGTTCCAGCACTCAGAGGATCAAGAGTTCAAAACCAGCCTATACAACATGAAAAAAAAAATTATAAGGGCTAGAGAGATGGCTTTGTGGTTAAGGTGCTTGCTTGCAAGGCCAAAGGATCCAGGTTTGATTCCCCAGGATCCATGTAAGCCATATGCACAAGGTAGCACATGCATCTGGAGTTTGTTTGCAGTGGCTGGAGGCCCTGGCATGCCCATTCTCTCTCTTTCTCTCAAATAAATAAATAAAAATAAAATATTAAAAAATCCAATTGTAATAAAGAAACTTGATCCCAAAGTTGAACTCACCTAAGGCATGGCTATGCCAGTGACTTGAACTGGAAGAGCAGATTTTTATCAGAAGACTACACGTTACCAAACATTCCCACAAACAGAAACATTGGTGGAGATTTCACTCAAACTGAAGCCTCTCTTTCCTTTTCTGTTGGAGCAGTGTTTTGCAAACACCTCAGATTCTAAGCTGAAAAGAATGTAAGCAACCTTGTCCTATTCTTTTTATTTTTGAGTGAGATATAGAGAGAGGAAGAGGCAGAGAGAAAGAAAGGGAAAGAATGGGCAACCAGGGCCTTTCAGCCACTGTAAAGGAACTCCAGACATATGTGCCCCCTTGGGGCGCATATGCAACATTACATGCTTGCGTCACTGTGTGTCTGGCTACATGGGACCTGAGGATTTGAATATGAGTTCTTAGGCTTCACAGGCAAGCACCTTAACCTCTAAGCCATCTTCCAGCCTGGCCTTGTCCTATTCTGATCATGATCCAGCATAAGTGTGTCGCCGAATCCTGTCTTTGGTCAGTCAGAGATCTTACAAGACCAAACCATGGGCACAAACACCCCTGAACGAACAGCTTTCGGTTCTGCATTTGTACTTTCTTATTACTGGCTGCTTGCAAAGGAATTTCCTGTTTGTGTCCCATAATCATGTAACCTTAGAAATTTGTAACCTGCCCATAGTGTAAAGACCTCAAGATGATGCCAGGCTGCCTGCCACACTGTCTATAAAACCTCTGAGCCATCAGAGCTCAGTTCTCAGGGGAATAACTCCCAGAGCCTTAGTTATTCCCCTGAGTCCATGTCCACATGAACAAATTTTCTGATTCTTCACTCTATGTCTGGTGCCATCTCTGGTGTGACTCAGTTTCCCAAACAAAGGTACACCCCTTCCTGTCAACTATCAGTTATTAATAAACAGATTCAATCAAGTGGGAAAAGAAATATCCTTCCTAAGGTAATAGTTTCTCTAGTAGGTGGAGAAAAAAATCATCTCTAAAACTTCATAACCTTTGTGGTACGCTTGCGTTTGAAGGTTTAAAGAATGTTTCCCATGCCGAGTGTGGTGGTGCACAACTTTAATCCCAGCACTCGGGAGGCAGAGATAGGAGTATCACTGTGAGTTCGAGGCCAGTGTGGTGGGCGAGAGCAAGACCCTACCTTGAAAACAACAACAACAACAACAAAAAGTGTTTCCCATTTATTTTCCTGTAGTTGTTTAACTATTTTCTTCTGAGATGGAATCATAGCCATCACACACTTACAACTTTCACCTGACATTCACAGGGTCATGAGTTTGAATTGACTCTGGAACAAGGCTCTGGGGTAGGGCTGGTAAGAAACTAGGAAAGGAAGGGAGGGAGGGAGAGAGGGAAGGAAGACGAAGGAGAAAACCAAAGCTTTTTTTAAGACCTAAAGAACTGTGCGTTCTAGCCTGCTTTGGCCAGTTGGTTTGCATTAGTGCATGTGGTGTTACTGGCTGTGGCCAGCAGAGGGCAGCTTCTCCCTGGTTAAGCAGAAACTCTCCCATGCCTGCGTGGTTTTCTCAGAGAAGCTTGGTTTAAATGGAGCTGGCCCGAACACCCACCCTCCGGCACTAGCCATGCATAAATCTTTTCTAAGCCTTTGCCTTTGTAGAAAGGGACTGGTGAAGCCCCACCCTAGGTCCTCAGTGCACACATTTGCCCCTTATTCGTTTCTGATCTCTCTCTCTCTCTTCTCTCTGGGGTTTGAATTTGGAGCTGGGCGTCAGCACCGCAAAGGTGAATGTTCACCATCCTGCTGTCTTTGGTGAGGGACAGAAGTCCACAGACCCAGCAGCAGGAGGACCTGGGGGCATGACAGACACCCCAGAGAAATGACCTCCTCCTGTTGGTTGAGCCGTGCTGGGGGAAGCCAGGGTCTGTCCCATCGCCTCTCCCCACCCCCTTAGTGTAGAGCCAGTGAGCTGCCAGTCCTACACTGGCCTGTGTCTCTCCTCCATCCTGTAGGTCCAACCATTTGCCATCCTTCTTTCCTCCGCCCACAGCCCTGGGCAGCCACTTTTGCTGGTGAGCTCTGTCGTTTTATTCCTCAAGGGCCTGCCGAAGGTGTCTGGATCTGAGGTGGCATGTCTACCCTGGCTCTTGTCCTGCCTTGGATGCGGAATGACAGTGTGCACATTAAAGGGGGCCGTGTGCACACATGCGAGCCCAGGATCGCTTCCCTTCACAAGCTGGCCCTTAAATGACATCCCTCCTCCTTACCTGTTGAACATTGCAGGACCCTGGAGCCGTGCATGCCGGGAACACCTTTCAGTGCCTCCCAAGAGGCACCCAGCTCTTCCCAGCTGCAGTGGCACAACTCTCTGCACCAGCCACAGGAATTGGACCTTGGGAACTGATGTCTCGAGGGACAGTGTGTACGCGCGGGACAGGAGGTGGTGGTGGCGACCACACAGGCGTGCTGGCTCTCAGAACACCCTGCTAACAGTGATGTGGGGTCTGGCACATTCCGCTGTACTGGGCTGTCTGTTGTAGGGGTTATTTTTTTTTAAGGCTAGGCTGGAAGGGGGAGGGGAAAAAGGAAGGAAGAGCAAATACAAAGAAAGAGTGAAAGAAACTAAGACATTCCAGAGTTGTTATGAAGACAGAAATCTAAAAATAGGTCCTGCACAGCCCAGCAGATGGATCTCTGCTCCTCTCTTTTTGGAAGGATAGAACAGCTAATGGCCAAAATGTTCTACGAGGCAGTGACTTCAAGTAACTAGGGATCGTATGTCCTCCCTGGGGACGGTGGCTGGCTAGCCACCGAAGCTGGTCTCATGACTCCTTCCATATGAAGGAAGGGGTGGGCCCTGGATCCTGCCAGCTGTGGGCTATGAAGGTTTTCCTGTGTGGGCTCAGAGTCCACAGCAGAGATGGACATAGCCCAAGGCCAACTGTAGACACCAATGCTTCTGGGGATTGCCCAAGGAGCCAGTCACTGCCATCCTCTATACTAGTAGGAACAGCGCCATGGGGTCTTTGGGTACTGGACCCCATGCTAAGGACTGTGTGTGTGTCATCCTGTTGAATTGTCACAATTCCACAAGGTTCCTCTTGTGATGGACAAGGACACTGAGACATTACAAAGTCAAGTCACAGATGGAGAGATGGCTTAGTGGGTAAGGTGCTTACCTGCGAAGCCTAAGGACCAATGCTCGACTCTCCAGATCCCTCGTTAGCCAGATGCACAAGTGCAAGATCACACATGCCCACTAGGTGGCCACTTCAGCCACATGCTCCTGCCACAGTGCACAGTGCTGCCACTGGCCAATGGCCGTGGCTCAAAACTGGAACAAACCTTTCCTCCTGAGACTAGAGAGACGGCTTAGTGGTTAAGGGGCATGCCTGCAAAGCCTAAGGACCGAGGTTCAATTCTCCAGGTCCCATGTAAGCCAGATGCACAAGGGGGTGCATCCATCTGGAGTTCGTTTGCAGTGGCTGGAGGCCCTGGGGTGCCCAATCTCTCTCTCTCTTCCTTCCTCTGTCAAATAAAGAAATAAAAATTAAAAAATAAATAATAATAGTGCTGGAGAGATGGCTCCGTGGTTAAGTACCTTCCCACGTGAGCATGAAGTCCTGAGACTGCCCCAGTTCAAATCTCCAGATCCCATGCAGACAGCTGGGCGGAACTACATGCCCTGTAACCCCACTCCCACCGGGGAGCAGACAGAGACCAGAGAACCCACAAAGCCAAACAAGCTCTGGAAAAAGTAAAAAAGAGAGACACTGACTCAAGACAAGACCAGAGGAAGAGCAATGGAGTGGGACGGGTGACCTGTGTGTGTGTGTGTGGGGGTGCTACAAGGGCACATACATGTACATCCACCTTCCCACACACGAGCAAAAGTAAAAATAGGGCTGGAGAGATGGCTTAGCCATTAAGGCGCTCGCCTGCACAGCCAAAGGACCCTGGTTCAATTCCCCAGGACCCATGAACAAAGTGGCGCATGTGTCTGGAGTTCATTTGCAGAGGCCGGAGGCCCTGGGGAACCCATTCTTTCTCTCTCAAACAAATAAATAAAAAATAAAGTATATGAAAATGAAAATAAAAATGAAGAAAATGAAAACTTTAAAAAGTTGCTGAGCAAGGCATGGTGATGCCCACCGTAATCCCAACCCTCAGGAGTCTGAGGCAAAAGGTCCCTGAGTCTGGGGCCAGCCTGGGCTGCAGAGCAAGTTCCAGGCCAGCCTGGGCTACAGAGAGACCCTGTCTCCTGAGGGGGATGGAAGAGGGGAGAGGAGAGAGGAAGGGAGGGGAGAAGTCAGACAAAGTGATACTGAAAGAATGGTGGGCTGGACAGCTTCGGCTTGGGAGCAGGGTGGCCTTTCTGGGGAAGGGTGGTGGAGTTGCTCCTGAAACTGCTGGTCGATATATCTCCCAGGGAGGAGCAGCTTGGAGAGCATGTGGGACAGGACTGTCCAGGCCATGGGTCTGCAAAGGCCGCTGGGTGGGGAGAAGCTAAAGTGAGCAGTGGGTCTAACCCGCGTCCTTAGGAAGTTACCTGGGCAGCAGGCTGCCAAGAGGCATGCGGGGGAACCAGAACCACACGTTCAGTGGGCACCAATAGTCCAGAGAGAGGCTATGGCTCAACCTCAAGGGCAGTGTGGTAAGAGGCACCCACCATGGCTCAAGCCCCCCACATTGGTCGGGAGGGACACTTCTGGCCTAAGGGGGTAGGTGGAGGAACAAACGGTACAGGAAGGTAGGTGTACAAAGCTGCCTTGTCACCACTGTCCTCAGAGAGAGCAGCTCCTCACTCTTTTGTTTTTGCGTCCTAGCTGCTCCTGCCAGCAAGGTGATCGGGCAGGGAAGGCCCTGAGGTCCAAGGGGCCGAGGCTGCCCCATTCTGGCTGGAACAAATTGGTGCCTGTCATTCTCCAGCCAGCCTCAGCCATCTAGCAGAGGGGAGGGAGCAAGAGGACCCCCCACCTGGAATCCTGATAGAGGATCTTGTTGGGAGTGATCCGAGAGGAAGAACCACGCAGGACTTGCTGGCTGATTCTGGTGCGGGCTGGGGAGGTTAAAGACGAGTGCCTGAGAGGGTGGGGCTAGCTGGGGTTTAAGTTAATGCCACCACCACCCCCAAAGCCCATGCACTGAACCAGGCAGCTCCCAAACCTGTTTTCTCCTCTGTACATTATTCACAAGGGAGTCGTTGCTCAGTTATGGAGGGGCAGGCCTGACCAGGAGATTCTGAGTCCAGTAGAAGCCAGCTGTGTTGAGCGCATCTTCTTCCTCTTGCAATAGAGCAGAGGGCATGGACAACAGCATTCGTTTAATCAGGCCCTGTGTCGGGCACCTCATCATCAACTCTAACAATCCTGGGACGTACATAAATACTATGATGCCCATTTTTCAGATGAGGAAACTGAGGCTTAGAAAGTTTAGAGAGAGTAACGTAAGACTTTATGGAGAACAAGTGGCAGAGATGAGATTTGAAACTGCTTAGTGAATGTTGACTCCAGTGCCCTGCACACCCACTCACCAGTCTAGGGACCTCCCATCCTCCTCTGTCAGATCTGGGCACCCCAGTCCTCTGAACAGCCCTGGAGAGGTTGTCCTAAGACATCTGTCCCCAGTCTGTCCTTCCAAGCTGTGGCAAGGCCACCACTGCCACTGGCACGCAGAGAAACCAGTGTCCTATGCAGGAACAGGGCAAAGTGACCACATGGCCGCTCCACTTGCAGCCTCTGGGATCCACCTTGCCCCTTTCCCATCACCATCTCACTCTTCCCTCACAGAGGCGTGGGAGGCAGCAGGCCTTCCCAGGAGGGCCTTGGGTACCGTACCACCACCTCCCCTCCGTTCAGTCTTCACCTGGAGTCCAAGCAGGAGGTGGTGTGAAGGGCACGGAGAAACAGCAGAAGCTTTGGCCAGGACCCATAATGCTGCTCTGTCTCTCCTGGCTCATGCCAATCCCGTACCCTCTGTGAGCCTCGGGTTCCCCATCTGTGGAATGGGAACACCAATGTGTGTGGTGTTATTTTGTAAAATTACAAGGTGGTACATGCATCTGGAGTTTGTTTGCAGAGGCTGGAGGCCCTGCCGCACCCATTCTCTGTCTCTCTCACTCTCTCTCTCTCTTTCTCTGTCAAGATAAATAAATAAAAATTTTAAATTTTAAAATTATTTATTTATTGATTTGTAAGCAGAGGAAGAGAGAAAGGAGAAATAGAGGGAGGGACAGATGGCTCAGCAGTTAAGGTGCTTGCCTGCAAATCCAAAGGACCCAGGTTCGATTCCCCAGTACCCATGTAAGCCAGATGCACAAGGTGGCGCATGCACCTGGAGTTTCTTTGCAGTGGCTAGATGCCCTGATGCACCCATTATTTGCCCCCTCATCTCCTGTGTCTCTTTCTCTCTCTCTCAGAAATAAATAAATAGATAAATAAGTTAAAAAAAATTTTTTTTTGGTTTTTCAAGGTAGGGTCTCACTCTAGCTCAGGCTGACCAGGAAGTCAGTATGTCGTCTCAGGGTGGCCTCGAACTCATGGCGATCTTCCTACCTCTGCCTCCTGAGTGCTGGGATTAAAGGTGTGCGCCACCACGCCCGGCTAGTAAAATATTTTTTAAGAACGGGGAAAGAGAATACCGGATGTGCCAGGGCCTCCTAATGCTGCAAACGAACTCCAGGCGCCTGTGTCACTTTGTGCATCTGGCTTACGTGGGTCTGGGGAATTAAACCGAGGCCAGCAAACTCTGCACATGAGGACCTGTAACAGGCCAAGCCATCATCTCTCTGGTCCTTTGTGGTGTTATAACACATCTGATGCTGGCGCTGGGCAGGTCACAGGTCCTCCAGATGCAGAATGGGGCCAGGCCACTTGTACTCTAATTCCAGAAGGTTCCTTGATGCTTTCACATTCAAGTATAGAATAAGGATAACAACACTTACCTCAGAGAATTGTTGTGAGGATTAAGAAGAAAAAAAAAGATACAGCCAACAGCTTAGCTTGCCTGCTAGATCCTATTTTTAGCCCTGTGTGCAATAGCTGTTGGCTATGTAATTATTTTCATTAAAAAATATTTTATTTATTTATTTATTTGAGAGAAAATAGGTGCATCAGGGCCTCCTAGCCACTGCAAATGAACTCCAGACGCATGCGCCACCTTGTGCATCTGGCTTACATGGGTCTTGGGGAATTGAACCTGGATCCTATGTCTTTGTAGGCAAGCGCCTCAACCACTAAGCCATTTCTCTAGCCCCTGTATAATTGTTTTCTAAGAAGGGCCTAGAAGCAATGGCATCCCTATAACAATGGTTCTTTTTTATTGATTGTGTGTACAGGCAGTGCTGGGGTTTGAACTTGGGGCTTGGGTCACGCTAGTTAAGCACTCTACTGCTAAGCTATATCCCCAGCCATTGTGTTTTGTTTTCAACTCATCATTTTCCACTAGAAGGTGTTAAGGCTCCTTAGAGATGTGGCCAGTACCAGGTGGGGGCAAAAAAAGAAATGCTTGGTGAGCTTCAAACGTTTTGTAGTTTCAAAAGCAAGACAATGCTCAAATTAAGGAGAATGTGTTCAGAATACATAGACGCCAGATTGAAGGAGTTCCCACTGACTATGTTGTGGATAATGTGGCCCCCAAAACAGTACTGATGGTTAACAGATGGTAATACATTGAATTAAAAAAATCTACAACTCTATTATTATACCCAAAGCAAATAGAATGGATTGAATTTTGCAACTTCCAGCATGATAGTTGACTTGGACAAGGATCACCAATGAATACTCAGACCATTGCTTAAGGGTTTTGAAGAATACCAGTCATATAACCTTAAAGGACTGCGATGGTTTGTCACCAAGAGTCCGTGTACTGGGAGCTTGGTCCCCAGTGTAATGATATTGAGAAGTGGTGGGATCTAATGGGATAAGATTAAGTCATAGGGATATACTAACCCTTAGAATACATTGATGCCCATTGTGAGAGAGCAGGTTAGGTCTTGTGAGAATGGATTGGTCACCACGAGAATGAGTTGTTTTAAAGCGACCGGGCACCTCTCCTTGGTCTCTCTCACCTGTGTACTCTTATATCTCACTACATCCCCTTTCTGCCCTGCTGCCATGAGTTGAATCCCAAAATCCTTACCAGAACTTGAACAGATCCTGCTCTTGAACTTCCTCCCCTCATCCGTGAGCTGAAATAAAGCTCTTTTCTTCACTGAGTGCTCAGCCTCGAGAATTTTGTTGTCACAACACAAAACTGATTCAGGTAATAATGCTCCACACATTCCCCAGTAAGTACGCAATGTAAAAAGATTTTTTTTCTCATGGAAAAGTTTGGCTGTCATTTCTTCTTATCCAGGTTAGCATTACCCGTAGCAGGGTTAGG